>CM029601.1:27404835-27909358 GCA_017311375.1 Mytilus coruscus
ACTTTGTAAAAAATCACTCTGATTCAAACCAAAAATTCTCTGAAACTGACATTATCAAGATGCTGAATAAGAAATGCCTAATAATACCCAAGAAAGATATTAAAAGAATAAAACACTCGTCCGATGTTTATATACCCGAGATCAACAGCAAAAACGTTCTGCTTCTAATAGGCACTGATACACCAGAAGCACACATTCACATTGAAGTTACGAACAATCTTCGGATGGATCGTTAGATCAATTTTGAAAGTAATGGAGTCAACCATAGCCAATGAATATGGACATTACTAACAAGGATTACCGTGGCGGGATGAAAATGTACCTATTAATTTCTCGTGATTGGGAAGCATCTTCCTTTGGTATAAAATGACAGATGATTATTAAGGAGGATGTCAGATTTTTTTTAAGGATTGACTCTTCAGTCTCATCTGTTGCTATGCATGCTTCTTATTTTTGCGGCTTTATCGTGCAAACATTTTTTCATTTTGTACAGAACTGATTCCGGCATTTTGTATTTCAGAATATTCTTTGTTATCCTGTCTTAACCGAGGTTTTTCAGCTCTTAATAGAAGAATTTCAAATTCGTGTTCTTTTCCGTAAACTTCCTATGTCACAATGCTTATGTTATTACGTCACAGTAAGAACTGATTGTTGGTGACGTCATTTACGCCGATTTAACTCGGGTCAACCAGTGTAACTCATTCATTAAAAAACAACTCGAGATTGGTGTTTACCAGGCGAGGATATTAATTGTCAAAATCCTCTTGGTCCCCAGGAAGTCAAATGGTCGTCACCTTAGATCTTTCTCTTGTATTCTGTGTTCTCTTGCCTTTTCCATTGGTTAACCGCGTCGATGGTTTAGTGGTAGCCTGTTCGCGAGGTCGTTAGTTGAACCGGAGTTCTAACCGTAGCCGGGTTGAACCAAAGACATTCAAATTGGTATTTGCTGCTTCTCCGGTAAGCACGTGGCTATTAGGAGTAATACTAAGACTGATTGGCTCGGAGATAGAATAATGTTTCTAGGTAAGATGACATGACACGTTACAAATTCGGCTCATCGTGTCGGTTAGTACCAAAAAGGGGTAATATTCATATCGCATTAACATGTTATCGTCCTGAATATGCCTTTTATTTGCCGCGTGACGTTAAAAAACCATTCATCCTCATAATCCTCATTGGTTTTTTAATTTTTTCACCCTTGTTGAACACCTTTTCTCTTTAACTTATATATGTCGTCTGATTACAGGTGACAGCGGTAACGCTATGAAACTTGGATACTAGGATTCTATTAATGAACCCCACTACTCCAGTTGAGAACGAGTACTATAGGAGAAATTGCGGAACTAGAACAACAATAGAGCAGCTAATTGGAATTGTGAAATCTCGCTTTAGAAGAAATTGATAATCCCTATGTAACCTGACCACCAAAAGTTACAATACACACAGTCACGAGGATTTAAATTGTACTGCTTCCAATATTGTGTACGGTATTGAATGTGCTCTTTGTGGACTGATCTATGTCGCAGAAACTCGACAAAGACTCAAGTTAAGAATAAACGACCATCGGTCTAATGTTAATGATCCTAATAACAACAAATTTCTCTATAAACATGTATATTCAGCCTGACCATTCTATTGTTTCAACGAAAGTCCTGATTATAGAGAAAATTTATCATTCAACAAATGACCCTATATTGAGCACACTATATCGTTAAAAAGAGAAGACTTTTGGATTAGAGAGTTGGGAAGAGCCATTTCCTATGGAAGTAATGACAAATTGATGGTGTAGGTATTTTGTCTAGTCCCAGTTGTAGTACTGTCAATAAATTACAATTATTTAACACTGCTGCTCGACGAAATAGAAGTCACGGTCACAGAAATTATACATCACCTGCTGTTCACACCGTGACAATTGATAGTCTGTTAAAGTCTGTTCAAAACCCTTTAGGAATTCACCATATCAGAACTAAATTATACTCCATTCCATTATCTAAACTTTATTTACTATTTCAAGAGGCCCAACATACTTCCGTTATTGATTCTAATTCTGTATAGATTAGTTGCAATAATCATGGACAATGCTAACCATAGACTATTAAAACCCGTATCAACTACTTCCAAAGATGAGGAAAAACGTATTTTATTTTAAAGTAGAATTCGCCAATAAAGGTTTAGATGCTATCAATATTAGCAATATTTTCCACCAGAAATCTGTACAAAAAACTATACCTTACTACTTCAAAAATAAAGCTATACCTGTAATTTCATATACTTACACTAAGCCTATTGCATTCAAGATTTTCAACCACAACAGGGTTTTAGAGGCCTTTAACCTCAACGATGTGAATTCCAAACCTCCTAATTGCTCATGTGCATCGTCAAAATACAATTATAGTCCAGTTGGTCATGTTATTACTGACGACCTTGGTATCGTAGTGTTGTCATTTTAGCTGTATTTTTAGCATTGCCATATAATCGGGAGGTTTGGCTAGCCATAAAACCAGGTGCAACCCACCATTTTTTCTTAAGATGTCCTGTACCAAGTCAGAAATATGACAGTTGTTATCACACAGTCCGTTTCTATGTATGTTGGATTTTGCTTATGTTGTAGTTCAGTGTTTCTGTTGTTCCGTTGTTTTCCTCTTATAGTTGATGAATTTCCCTCGGTTTTAGTTTGTTACCCGGATTTGTTTTTGCTTAATCGAATTATGACTATTGAACAGCGGTATGCTACTGTTGGCTTTATTTATACACTTACAAAATGTTGCAGTATAATTGCTGGTGTGTTTATTTTGAACATGTGTTTGATAGTAACATACCATGTGATGTTCTGCTTAATGAATCCGCCATTAAATGAAGTTGATATAGGGAAGACCGGAGTTGAATGAAACAGTGGCTGTGAATCCCTTCAATAAAGGAAATAACGTCATATATGCAAAGTTTTTATGAGTTATTTTTTAGATTGCATTATGATGGTAATGGTGATGTCATTGCAGCGTTTTTGAAGATTGTATGCAGTAAAAGCAGAAAATATAAGCCGTGAGTATTTTTTTAGATGTTCGAAATAATTTTTATATTGTCAATACCTTTAAAAAATCAAGATATACAAATGCAGATAAATCAGGGGCATCATGTGTGCCACCATATAAAATCTCGATGCCATTGGTTTCTTCACACGTGTTTGCCACGTGACCAACATCATAAAGGTGTCAACCTACCCCATAATATTTAACTGTGAATCGTTACCAATTTATTCCAATAAGAGAGGGTTTTTTTCAACCCATTAAAGGGATACACATACAACACCTTACGTAAAACATTTTGTCTCTTGAAAAAAAAATCGTTCTAATAGACATACAATTGGACATACATTTGCAAATGCCTTATTCGTAATGCAAACGCTATAATGGATGTCCACATATACTACAATATCAGATACCAACACAACGCTATTAATTAAATAGATTATATAAATAACAACAAAAATATGTCTTATAACATATAACATCTTCATCCATCCATAAATTCTTTTTTCCTTTTCAGGCAGACATGACTCGAACGTATGTACGTAAAGCCAACAGAACAACACCACATGATATAATGGAAAGGGCCATGAGTTTCGGTTGTAAACGAACACAGAAGTGTGAGATCGGCACCGTCTAAATTTGAAATAGACCACATGACCCTGATCAGATTTATAAACAAATGCTTAGAGTTTAGTTCTAGTAATGTTAAAATTGGCTACTATGGCCACGGGAAAGTTTTCAACTACTTACAAGAACAAGCGCTTGAGGAAGTTATCTTGTTGCAGTATGCGGATTTAATTTTCGTACTGTTGTGCAAATGTATCAAGTTTGGGCCAACGTAATCAGAGTTGAGAACAACAAAAATGTCTGAGCCAACGCAATTACCTACCACGTTCACAGCTGACACACGACGAAACATCTATCTCGTTTCGAAGGACAAGATGCAGCAGCACATTACAGCGCTACAGTCCAAGAGGCAGGCAGCTTGTCATCCTCATGCACAAAATGAAACACCAACATTATTCGACCCAAGCAGTGTAAGGCCATTTCCAAAATCACTTCCACAAAAAAAAAAAAAACATAGAAATTCTTCAAATAGAAAGATAAAGACTGCTATCCTTACAGATACACCAGAAAAGAATGCACTGGAAGATGAAGGAAAGAGGAAATAACAGAAACAGCAAAAAACTGTAAAACAAAAGTTGCCACTCCAAAAAAACATAAAAAGAAGCAACAAACAGAAACAGAAGAGAAAATCAAAATATTCGGACGACGAAGATGAATGTTTTTGATTGGTCTGCCTATAACCACATATTTGAACATTAAATCAAGGAAATCTTGGATTCAGTGTATCAAGTTAGGGGCACATGAAGAATGCACGAAAGGAGAAAAAGTATTTATTTATCATACTGTGACTCTGATGAAGAATAAAGGGACGATATTGCCAACTGTTGATGTAAATGTATCAAGAATTGAATATAAAATATCTTATGGAAAAATGATACTTTCCATTTATTATATGCAAAAAAGTATTAACTAAATACCGAACTCCAAGGTAAATTAAAAAAAGGCAAAGTGCAAACGAAGCAAACAAGATTGGAAAACAATGTTATCATTTGGCTTAAGTAGCTGGCTAACCATATCTACATTCTTTTGTTTCTGAATAAGTCAAAACTACTTTAGTCCAATTTATCCTGCAACACATAAAATGTAAAATCCCAAGAGAAATTTTAAACAAGATTTTTATACATAAAACCGGAAGTATTATCAGAGTCGAGTTTCGAATAATAATGTACTTTTAATTCCAGACCCTTTAGTAAATTGTAATATATTTTTACCGTTTCAGATGTTAAACGCAACACACATTGTTAAATATCGACCCATCTTTTTCAATAGATTTTGTCACTGAATTTTTGGTGGATGCATTTATTAAAAAAAGGGGGGATTATAATAATTAAGGAATGAATATAAATTTTATAATCATTCCTTAATTATTATAATCCCCCTTTTTTGAAATAATGTCGTACAGTCGAAATATTTGTCTGTACGACATTATTTCATCTTGATCGTTTATTACTGTCTTGTTATGTATTGTTATTGCATGAATACTCGTAAGTATTGTCCCGAGTAGCTTTGTATTTCTCTCTATCTTCTATATTTTGCCCTAAACACAAAAAGATAGATATTGTCATTTCAGGGCAATAACTTCTACAAGTAAACAACAATGCCATCTATACTGACCAATTTGCAGATCTTGCATTGCTGATCATTTTGCTATTTAAAGTTTCTATCAATCTAGGGCAATAACTCCAATAACGGTCGACTGATGATTTAAGACGTGTTGACTTATTTGTAGATCAAGTGTTGCTGATCATTTTTGCTTTTGAACTTAAAGTTTTCAAGATAATAAGCAAAAATGGAGAAAAAAATTGGTAAAATTCGTAATTTAAGGGCAATAGCTCTTATAGAAGTCGTCTGATCGTTTTGACAGAAATAGACAGAAGGTAAATCTCAACATCCTGAATAGCCCTGTCGTCAAATTTTCTCTATAGCGGTCTTCAAGGTAATAGACAAAACTTGCATGTTGGCTATAGCAAATATGTTCTATTTTCAGCCATGTCAGCCTTGTCGGTTGGCAGGTGTAGTCATCGGACATATAGTTTTAACTAGGTACCCCAAGGATGATTGTGGCCAAGTTTGGTTAAATTCAGAGGAGAATCGTTTTGTAAACGTTACAGGACGATAGACGCAAAGTAATCAGAATAACTCACTTGGCGCTTCAGGCCAGATGAGCGAAAAAGGACGAACAAAGAAATGCAAAAACAAAACAAACATAACTAAAACATAAACCCCAAATAAATGGCCGAAACAGAACAGAGAAACAAGAGTAAAACCATGTAACCATTAAAATAACAAAGGCAGTTCATTAGGTCAATAATTAGACTCTTTTAGATCAATTTCTTCAGTTCCGTGATGAGCATACTATATATTTGCATACATTTATGTTATTTGGTCTCTGGTGGATAGTTGTCTCTTTGGCGATCATACCACATTTTCTTTTTTCATATAGTAACAAGCTAGATTTAGCCACTTTGAATAGGTTCCATGTAGTATGGTTACAAATGTAAAGTTTTTTAAAACCTGTTTTACCACAAGAAAAAAGTATTTGGAAGTGCTTCGATCTGTTTCTCGAAGAAGTTGGTTCTAAAACTGAAATGTTTATGTCGGAAGATTATCCGAGTTAATTGCTGAATCCAAATTTCCTTATCAAGATAGGATATAAAATGACTCGAATAAGAGCTGTCAATATATCACATAACAAGATTTAAAAACATTTCCTTCTAGTAATCTAATAGACAGGGAGAGGTTTTCAATTAACTGAGTTCTGTTCCGTTTTATCCTTTGAGCAGAAGCCCAATTAGTTTTATTCTTCTAGAAATAACGTTGATTCGTTAAACATACAGGCGAAAAACTGTAAAAACAAAATTTTATTAGGTATCCTCTTTTATATGAAACAGGTACCCAAAAAAGATATCTCACGTCTAACCTCAACGGCAATCATCGTAAAAATTAAAAACAAAAATTCACATTGCCAGAAATTTGTCCATTTTCCCCCAAAATCTTTCCCCGACGCTGCCAGATACACTTAATACGTTTCTCGTGCTTATTCATTTGTGCTTTTTTTCGTGGGTACTGGTACCGTTTCTCCGGTTTCGTCTGACTCATTGGGTTCTTCATCGAGATCGTCTATTATGGCATGAAATCTTCTATCCTGTTCCTGTTTGCTTGGACTGGATCTTCTACAGTCTTCTCTGCCTCAGCAGGAGGTGGCAGGGTGTTTTTCATTAGGCTTCTCAATTGGTTTGGCTGGCATTGCAACCTTAACAGATCACCCCTAGTTTTTGGTGGGGTTCGTGTTGCGTAGTCTAGTTTTCTGTACTAATATTTGTCTGTTTGTCTTTTTATTTTTAGCCATGGCTTTGTCAGTTTATTTTCAATCTATGAGTTTGACTGTCCCTCTGGTATCTTTCGTCCCTCTTTTACAAAAATATAAACATTTCTTTAATTTTATTTTACCATAACAGTTTGACTTCTACTGCGAACTGAAAAATAAACTACCGTGTGTCATTAAGGCTTCGAATTGAAAGTTAAAATACTTTGAAATGTGTATTGTCGTTTTCATTCGTTCTTGCTCAGTTAATTAAGTGACCTCTAGGGTGGCTGGGGAATAGAAATATTCTTATTCCGTTCGGCAGTTAAACCTTTGCCAAAGTGGAGAGTTCGTTTGGCTGTGCGGGATGTGTTTGTTCGCAGCCATGCACGGTCAGTATGGGAACGTTAAATCCGATGCCTCGTGTGAAGAGAGTGCTATGCTCTTTGCACGTTAGGAACTCTCACAACAACTCTCCAAATGGTCCGTAGGTTGCCTGTTATTAGGCAAAATTTCTGTCCCATCCATTCCTTCATTTTCTAGTGACTGTCCAAATTTCCCGACCTTTATCCCGGACGGCCACTATTACAGGAACTCCCTATTGTATTTATTGTTAATTTGTTCTCGACCTGGACATGCATGAAATACTTACAAATGGGCGTTAAACAACCATCAATTAATTAATTGTTAGCTGAACATTATATATCCCTAGCTTGTAAATTTCTCTCGATTGACAGTAACGAGGTACATACTAGTTATTTATTTGAAATTTCCATCTTTCAAATAAGCTGGACTAATTATTCAAACCTGTCTTTACCGTTTTTCCTTATTCGACAAGAAATGTAGGCATGACACTGCTTTCAATACCAAACGGACGAACGCCCTAAAAGTCTTTTTCTATGTTCCACCCAATTAATTTTGTAAACTCGTTCTTTACAATTTGGTCAAAATTTGAGTAACTACCATACCACAATCCATCTCTGTTAATTGTCTCTTTGGTCAAAATATCAATTTGTGCTGCATATTCCTTATTTGTTACTGTTGAACCTTTCTGCCATGCATCCTCCAACTTTTCAGTTGTTTTTCTGGTTCTAGTGGATTCCTGGATTTTCAAAATTGTGCACATTTTTATTTGATGTGTAGGCAGGGGATCATATTTATCTGATACACACATTTAGGTAACATTTTAGAACTTTTTAAAATTGTTTGAATGGTAAATTGATATGATGTTAAAGATTTTGTTTTCAGTGACTAACATACCGCAATTCTATCTCTGTTAATTGATGTCTCATTGACCAAAAACATCAATTTTGTGCTGTAGGTTCCTTATGTTATTCATTATTTACTAATGTCAAACCTTCTTTTTGAATGTTTTATCTGGTTCTAGAGATTCCCTTAATAAACATAAAGTTGAACGGCATTTTACTTAAATGTGAAGGTAGAGCATCATTTTTATCTGATGCATTGATACACCTGATACATCAAAATCACCGTTAACTGGTCTATCGTTAATATATCCGTTATTTTAGAGTTGAAAGCAATACCTGAAATAATGCCATTATTTAAATGACTACTTGAAACTCAAATATCAAGGTAACTATAACGCTGGCTGCTGGTGATCAACAAACAGTTGTTGAATATATTTGAAGCAGTTCTGGAAGTGATGACCTAATTCCGAAACAAATCGGTAAGAATCCCTGCAACGGAAATTATGGATGTCTAGAACAACCGGTTACGTACTGTTTTAATAAGCTAATTGCATACTGTAAAGTTAATTTTGTTAAATGTCAAAGCAAATGGTGCGTCGTTGTATTGAGTTCAAGTATTTTTGTGTATCCAAAGAAAGGGTCCCGAATGCACGGAATGGCTTTCATAAGAGAATAGATACAAGAGAAAAAGATTCCAACAATCCGTTCACAAGTTGGACAAAATTTGAGTTACTAACGTACAGGCAATCCTATCTCTGCTTAATGTGTATTTGACCAAAATATCAATTTTGCTGCATGTTCTTAATTTGTTAATATTATTCTTTCTGCCATGCACCGTATAACATTTTTAGCTATTGTTTTAACAAAGTCTTGTCTGGTTCTATTGGATCCCTAAACAAAAGATTGTACTAAATTTTACTTAAATATGTAAGTAAGGGCTCGGAATAATGTTATGATTCATTTGCAGTGTTTACAGCCTAGTGATTCAATGTAGGTAAGGGCTCGGAATGATGTTATGATTCATTTGCAGTGTTTACAGCCTAGTGATTCAATGTAGGTAAGGGCTCTGAATGATGTTATGATTCATTTGCAGTGTTTACAGCCTAGTGATTCAATGTAGGTAAGGGCTCGGAATGATGTTATGATGCAGTGTTTACAGCCTAGTGATTCAATAGTTGAACTAATAAGACCACTCGGCCACCGAGTTCCTCAAACTTTGACGAAAATTTTCCTTGTACAATGAGCGTTGTAAAATTTCAAACTTAAGTGGCTGCACTGCAGTTGTAAAAATCACTTATACGCTTCAACTCATCATTATCGAGCAGCAGACCAAATATAAAATTATTCCCTTCCATAGAAGGATTTTCAAATTTCTAACAATCAAAGAACAGGAAGTTGTTAAAATTGCTTACAGGCTACAGCTAGTTATTATCAAGCTGGGGATTTAATATAAACATATTCCCTTTCATAGAGGTAATGAAGTGTTGTAAAATTTCAAACTGTCGGCAAACAGGAATTTGCTGCACGGCAGAAGGAAATATTGATTGCCCGCTCCAACATTACATTATGAATTTGCAGACCAAATATAAAAGCATTCCATTTCATTGAAGCCCCAAAAAAAAAAAAAAAAGTGTCACATAATATTTCTATCCATGGTCTTTCGGACGGACTGAGTCGAGCAGTTACTAGACATGATTTCACCTTTAGCAACGCAGTCGTAGGTAAAACAAGTTTAAGGACTCCTTCTTATACATTTTCGGATAAATACTCCAAAATTGTTAAAATTGCAGGTTTGAGCATCTTTATGCATTTATAAACACACTTAAATGTTGTTGCTAAAGTATAATAATAAGGATGTGTCGTATGATTGCCAACGAGACAACTATCCACCAAAGTTCAAATGAAGTGGATGTAAGCAATTACAGGCATCTGTACAACCTTCAACAATGAGAAAAAAAACCGCCAACTGTTGATGTAAATGTATCAAGAATTGAATATAAAATATCTTATGGAAAATGATACTTTCCATTTATTATATGCAAAAAGTATTAACTAAATACCGAACTCCAAGGTAAATTAAAAAGGCAAAGTGCAAACGAAGCAAACAAGATTGGAAAACAATGTTATCATTTGGCTTAAGTAGCTGGCTAACCATATCTACATTCTTTTGTTTCTGAATAAGTCAAAACTACTTAAGTCCAATTTATCCTGCAACACATAAAATGTAAAATCCCAAGAGAAATTTTAAACAAGATTTTATACATAAAACCGGAAGTATTATCAGAGTCGAGTTTCGAATAATAATGTACTTTTAATTCCAGACCCTTTAGTAAATTGTAATATATTTTACCGTTTCAGATGTTAAACGCAACACACATTGTTAAATATCGACCCATCTTTTCAATAGATTTTGTCACTGAATTTTGGTGGATGCATTTATTAAAAGGGGATTATAATAATTAAGGAATGAATATAAATTTTATAATCATTCCTTAATTATTATAATCCCCTTTTGAAATAATGTCTTACAGTCGAAATATTTGTCTGTACGACATTATTTCATCTTGATCGTTTATTACTGTCTTATTATGTATTGTTATTGCATTAATACTCGTAAGTATTGTCCCGAGTAGCTTTGTATTTCTCTCTATCTTCTATATTTTGCCCTAAACACAAAAAAAGATAGATATTGTCATTTCAGGGCAATAACTTCTACAAGTAAACAACAATGCCATCTATACTGACCAATTTGCAGATCTTGCATTGCTGATCATTTTGCTATTTAAAGTTTCTATCAATCTAGGGCAATAACTCCAATAACGGTCGACTGATGATTTAAGACGTGTTGACTTATTTTTAGATCAAGTGTTGCTGATCATTTTGCTTTTGAACTTAAAGTTTTCAATATAATAAGCAAAAATGGAGAAAAAAATTGGTAAAATTCGTAATTTAAGGGCAATAGCTCTTATAGAAGTCGTCTGATCGTTTTGACAGAAATAGACAGAAGGTAAATCTCAACATCCTGAATAGCCCTGTCGTCAAATTTTCTCTATAGCGGTCTTCAAGGTAATAGACAAAACTTGCATGTTGGCTATAGCAAATATGTTCTATTTTCAGCCATGTCAGCCTTGTCGGTTGGCAGGTGTAGTCATCGGACATATAGTTTTAACTAGGTACCCCAAGGATGATTGTGGCCAAGTTTGGTTAAATTCAGAGGAGAATCGTTTTGTAAACGTTACAGGACGATAGACGCAAAGTAATCAGAATAACTCACTTGGCGCTTCAGGCCAGATGAGCGAAAAAGGACGAACAAAGAAATGCAAAAACAAAACAAACATAACTAAAACATAAACACCCAAATAAATGGCCGAAACAGAACAGCAAAACAAGAGTAAAACCATGTTACCATTAAAATAACAAAGGCAGTTCATTAGGTCAATAATTAGACTCTTTGTAGATCAATTTCTTCAGTTCCCCGATGAACATACTATATATTTGCATACATTTATGTTATTTGGTCTCTGGTGGATAGTTGTCTCTTTGGCGATCATACCACATTTTCTTTTTTTCATATAGTAACAAGCTAGATTTAGCCACTTTGAATAGGTTCCATGTAGTATGGTTACAAATTAAAGTTTTTTAAAACCTGTTTTACTACAAGAAAAAATTATTTGGAAGTGCTTCAATCTGTTTCTCGAAGAAGTTGGGTTCTAAAACTGAAATGTTTATGTCGGAAGATTATCTGAGTTAATTGCTGAATCAAAATTTCATTATCAAGATAGGATATAAAATGACTCGAATAACAGCTGTCAATATATCACATAACAAGATTTAAAACATTTCCTTCTAATAATCTAATAGACAGGGCGAGGTTTTCAATTAACTGATTTCTATTCCGTTTTATCCTTTGAGCAGAAGCCCAATTAGTTTTATTCTTCTAGAAATAACGTTGATTCGTTAAACATACAGGCGAAAACTGTAAAACAAAATTTTATTAGGTATCCTCTTTATATGAAACAGGTACCCCAAAAGTTATCTCACGTCTAATCTCAACGGCAATCATCGTAAAAATTAAAAAAACAAAAATTCACATTGCAAGAAATTTGTCCATTTTCCCCCCAAAATCTTTCCCCGACGCTGCCAGATATACTTCATACGTTTCTCTTGCTTATTCATTTGTGCTTTTTTTTTCGTGGGTACCGGTACCGTTTCTCCGGTTTCGTCTGACTCATTGGGTTCTTCATCGAGATCGTCTATTATGGCAAGAAATCTTCTATCCTGTTCCTGTTTGCTTCGACTGGATCTTCTACAGTCTTCTCTGCCTCAGCAGGAGGTGGCAGGATTTTTTTCATTAGGCTTCTCAATTGGTTTGGCTGGCACTGCAACCTTAACAGATCACCCCCACTTTTAGTGGGGTTCGAGTTGCTTAGTCTAGTTTTCTATGTTGTGTCTTCTGTACTAATATTTGTCTGTTTGTCTTTTTATTTTTAGCCATGGCGCTGTCAGTTTATTTTCAATCTATAAGTATGACTGTCCCTCTGGTATCTTTCGTCCCTCTTTTACAAAAATATAAACATTTCTTTAATTTTATTTTACCATAACAGTTTGACTTCTACTGCGAACTGAAAAATAAATTACCGCGTGTCATTTAGGCTTCGAATTTAAAGTTAAAATACTTTGAAATGTGTAGTGTCGATTTCATTCGTTCTTGCTCAGTTAATTAAGTGACCTCTAGAGTGGCTGGGGAATAGAAATATATAATTCCGTTCGGCAATTAAACCTTTGCCAAAGTGGAGAGTCCGTTTGGCTGTGCGGGATGTGTATATTCGCATATATGCACGGTCAGTATGGGAACGTTAAATCCGATGCCTCGTGTGAAGAGAGTGATATGCTCTTTTGCACGTTAGGAACTCTCACAACAACTCTCTAAATGGTCCGTAGGTTGCCTGTTATTAGGCAAAATTTCTGTCCCATCCATTCCTTCATTTTCTAGTGACTGTCGAAATTTCCCGACCTTTATCCCGGACGGCCGCTATTACAGGAACTCCCTATTGTATTTATTGTTAATTTGTTCTCGACCTGGACATGCATGAAATACTTACAAATGGGCGTTAAACAACCATCAATTAATTAATTGTTAGCTGAACATTATATTTCCCTAGGTTGTAAATTTCTCTCGATTGACAGTAACGAGATACATACTAGTTATTTATTTGAAATTTCCATCTTTCAAATAAGCTGGACTAATTATTCAAACCTGTCTTTTACCGTTTTTCCTTATTCGACAAGAAATGTAGGCATGACACTGCTTTCAATAACAAACGGACGAACGCCCTAAAAGTATTTTTCTATGTTCCACCCAATTAATTTTGTAAACTCGTTCTTCACAATTTGGTCAAAATTTGAGTAACTACCATACCGCAATCTATCTCTGTTAATTGTCTCTTTGGTCAAAATATCAATTTGTGCTGCATATTCCTTATTTGTTACTGTTGAACCTTTCTGCCATGCATCCTCCAACTTTTTCAGTTGTTCTTTAGAAAAGTCTTTTCTGGTTCTAGTGGATTCCTGGATTTTCAAAATTGTGCACTACATTTTTATTTGATGTGTAGGCAGGGATCATATTTATCTGATACAGACATTTAGGTAACATTTTAAAGTTCTAAAATTGTTTGAATGGTAAATTGATATGATGTTAAAGATTTTGTTTTCAGTGACTAACATACCGCAATTCTATCTCTGTTAATTGATGTCTCATTGACCAAAAACATCAATTTTGTGCTGTAGGTTCCTTATGTTATTCCTTATTTACTAATGTCAAACCTTTCTGCCATGCATCCTGTAACTTTTCTAGTCGTTCTTTAGGAATGTTTTATCTGGTTCTAGAGATTCCCTTAATAAACATAAAGTTGAACGGCATTTTACTTAAATGTGAAGGTAGAGCATCATTTTATGCATTTTACTTAAATGTGAAGGTAGAGCATCATTTTATGCATTTTACTTAAATGTGAAGGTAGAGCATCATTTTATCTGATGCATTGATACACCTGATACATCAAAATCACCGTTAACTGGTCTATCGTTAATATATCCGTTATTTTAGAGTTGAAAGCAATACCTGAAATAATGCCATTATTTAAATGACTACTTGAAACTCAAATATCAAGGTAACTATAACGCTGGCTGCTGGTGATCAACAAACAGTTGTTGAATATATTTGAAGCAGTTCTGGAAGTGATGACCTAATTCCGAAACAAATCGGTAAGAATCCCTGCAACGGAAATTATGGATGTCTAGAACAACCGGTTACGTACTGTTTTAATAAGCTAACTGCATACTGTAAAGTTAATTTTGTTAAATGTCAAAGCAAATGGTGCGTCGTTGTATTGAGTTCAAGTATTTTTGTGTATCCAAAGAATGGGTCCCGAATGCACGGAATGGCCTTCATAAGAGAATAGATACAAGAGAAAAAGATTCCGACAATCCGTTCACAAGTTGGACAAAATTTGAGTTACTAACGTACAGGCAATGCTATCTCTGCTTAATGTGTATTTGGCCAAAATATCAATTTTGCTGCATGTTCTTAATTTGTTAATATTATTCTTTCTGCCATGCGCCGTATAACATTTTTAGCTATTGTTTAAAAGTCTTGTCTGGTTCTATTGGATTCCTATACAAAAGTTTGTACTAAATTTTACTTAAATATGTAGGTAAAGACTCGGAATGATGTAATGATTCATTTGCAGTGTTTACAGCCTAGTGATTCAATGTAGGTAAGGGCTCGGAATGATGTTATGATTCACTTGCAGTGTTTACAGCCTAGTGATTCAATGTAGGTAAGGGCTCGGAATGATGTTATGATTCATTTGCAGTGTTTACAGCCTAGTGATTCAATGTAGGTAAGGGCTCGGAATGATGTTATGATTCAATTGCGGTGTTTACAGTCTAGTGATTCAATAGTTAAACTAATAAGACCACTCGGCCACCGAGTTCCTCATTGAAGGCAAGAAAACTTTGACGAAAATTTTCCTTGTACAATGAACGTTGTAAAATTTCAAACTTAAGTGGCTGCACTGCAGTTGTAAAAATCACTTATACGCTTCAACTCATCATTATCGAGCAGCAGACCAAATATAAAATTATTCCTTCCATAGAAGGATTTTCAAATTTCTAACAATCAAAGAACAGGAAGTTGTTAAAATTGCTTACAGGCTACAGCTAGTTATTATCAAGCTGGGATTTAATATAAACATATTCCCTTTCATAGAGGCAATGAAGTGTTGTAAAATTTCAAACTGTCGGCAAACAGGAATTTGCTGCACGGCAGAAGGAAATATTGATTGCCCGCTCCAACATTACATTATGAATTTGCAGACCAAATATAAAAGCATTCCATTTCATTGAAGCCCCCAAAAAAAAGAGTGTCACATTATATTTCTATCCATGGTCTTTCGGACGGACTGAGTCGAGCAGTTACTAGACATGATTTCACCTTTAGCAACGCAGTCGTAGGTAAAACAAGTTTAAGGACTCCTTCTTATACATTTTTCGGATAAATACTCAGAAATTGTTAAAATTGCAGGTTTGAGCATCTTTATGCATTTATAAACACACGTAAATGTTGTTGAAACGCTAAAGTATAATAATAAGGATGTGTCGTATGATTGCCAACGAGACAACTATCCACCAAAGTTCAAATGAAGTGGATGTAAGCAATTACAGGCATCTGTACAACCTTCAACAATGAGAAAAAACCCATACGTATAGTCGGCTATAAAAGACCCGGACATAAAAAATATGAACCACTTCAACTGAAAAAACTAATGGCATAATTCATATCAAAACAATTTATGAAAAACAAATATGACAGACATGTACCATAAAAAATGTGGCAAGTACTCATTTGACTCTACCGTAAAGAAAAAGGCCCGTATTAATTCTAAGGAGAAATTGGTCCTATCACTGTATTATTTTTGTTTGTAAATATGACCTTAACCTTAAACGTAGAGGGCCAAATATCAATAAATGTATTTTTCTCATTAAATGTGATATATATCCAAGTGTGCTAGCAGTTCGAAATAAAGTATTCAAGTAAGAATCCTGGAAGCAAAATGACTGACGGGCCGATCAATAACTGTATACCCAGATAATTCGTAGCATTTGCTATAATAGGATCATATAGACATATGAAAAGTTTTGTTTAATGTGTAATACATTTAAAAAAAAATAATATTCATACCTGCCTTGGTTCCGTTTCTCTTCTTTTTGCTGTCTTAGTTATATACTGACCAATATTATTGCCCATTTAGATATTGACCACGAAACAAGGGAAAATTTGAAATTTATAAAACAACGGATACACATTATTGTTTATTCACATCATTGAAAGAACTTTTGGATGATAACGGCAACAACAATGATGATGATGGATAACTGTTTACCGTCGAGAAGTAGGTAAAACGCATATAACTTTTTGATAGCTCGTAGATAAAAGCCACTCTATAAAGTAGGCGTCATAATACATAACTATTTAACCATTATGTGGAATGTTGCCATGGGTAACACACACACACACATAAAATACATTATAGAATAAAGTTGTAAGTTCCACTTTTTATAGATATATATAAATAAAAGAATAAATTCGCAATTGAATGCATTTAGTAATACTGTAACATTAAAAATCACAATAAAAATCACATAGTGTCCGCTAACGTTTTCGTGCTTCTTGGCACTCCTCATGCGTATGTAACGACGATGGCTTATGACGTTAAGATTATGGAAAGGAGGGTAATTCATATTACACATAACTCTTAATTTATTCAAGAGTAAGCAGCACTTTCTAGCTTTGATTTAAAAATATTTATAAATGAGACTCTTTAGCCCAGTCTTTTAAACTCATTTGTTACACTCATTTTGTAAAACAGGAACACTGAATATTGCCCGTCCGCACGCACTTCTGGATGTTCACTTAAATTGACCAATTTTGTGCTAGAATCCTTTTTATTTGTCTGTGAACTCATAATCGTTCGCGTAACGAATTTCACGTCCAATGTACCATTCTTTGCAGTTGAGTATCGTTTTAAACAGCAATAAAAGTGCTGTTTCTTCGGTTCGCTGATGGCTTTTGAATGTGCCCGTAGTTATTTTGTAACATGAATTGAAACTCAATATTATATTGTTTACGTCATGGTCTGACTGCTAGGTTACGCATTGGTCACGAGTAACGTTTATTTAAGGAGTCATCTGACAGACCTTGCAAGCGCATGAACTTCTGTAAAAATTTATTTTTTCTTCTTAATTAAAGTTGTCAATGTGTAACTATGTAGGAAAAACCTAAAAAATCATACCAGAAGGAAAAAAAAAATACATAATTTCCTTCCATCCGCCATGATTTTACTATAATTAATATTTCAGACCCATTGAAATTTCAACCAATTAGTATCAACCACTGGAGTATAGACATGGGCGGGAGATTTTTAATCAGCAACAGGCCACCTACAGTTGTTAATATTTACAGTTTGTGTCTATATATTTTACTTTTCAAACTTATAAGCAAAAAGGCTTAAGTCAGAGCTAGTAAAATCTTTTTGAGATAGAGCAGAGACGATTTTTTTTTTTGAATTTTTGCATAAAAAAAAATTAACAACGAAATAACTGTGTTCTCGGGCTAGTTAACTACAGCTTTTATTAGAATTCTTCGACTGCACTACTTAGGTCTACTCATTCCGTAATTATGATCCTTATTCAAAGCTTTGACTTTCGGCCTTTACTTTTCTACTTTTAAACAATTATAAATTAGGCCGTTAGTTTTCTTAATTGAAATGTTTCATATTTTTCATGTCGGAGCCTTTTATAGCCGACCATACGGTATGGGTTTTTCAAAGGTGGAAATTAAACATTGAATAGTTGACGGTTTCAGTCAAATATGTCAAGATGTCAGTTTTAGAGGACGTCTATATCTTCTTCACTACTATCCTCTACTGCTAATTCCTCCTTAATAGAAATATCTTTTAACATTTGTAGCATCTTTTATAATCATCAGTCAATACGCTATCTGTTAACTGAACGTCAACAGACACTTCCCCAATGTACTCCGAAAACTGATTGTTTAACATACAGATCATCATTTCAGAATACAACCCTCATTTAATCAAAAATACAGTTTCTCATGCAGTTGGATATTCTAATTTTTCCTTCACAATCTTGTACTGATGTTCATTTCAATTTATAACCGACCTCGTTTCTTGTTTCAAAAGAATGTGTTCTTCAATGCATTGAATAATGGTATGTTATATTCTCCGAATTTAATGGGTTTATTTCTCGTAAACACTTTACCTCCTGGTCCTCCATTACCTTATTTGACAAGTTTACAAGACGTTGTTAAACAACGATATGCAATAAAAATGGTTAATCCTTCGAAAAATCAAATGTATGCAACCAAAATAATTAATCCTTCGAACTATCCATTGTCAACTTATAAACTTGTAATCACAAAAATGTCGGTATTGAATATGAATATTCCCTGTTTTCATGGAATTTAAAATTTTAATTCAAAAGCTGTGATTGAAGAATATTTAAAACCACGCTTAAAGCACCCAAAAGCTTATAGTTCAAAGATTCAGATTTATATACCAAACGTCAATAGTAACGGCTAAACGTCCGATAAGATTCCAATATTGGAAGGGCGGGTTAAATATTTCATTGTTATCAATAAAATAGAACTCTGTGTCGATCATTTATGTCCAAATGGAACTTATTTATAAGTATAACAGGAATGGCAAAGCAGCCCACCACTTGCTATCTCAAAAGCACCGTTAACTTGTATATCGTTATATTTACAAGTATTTTCGAGTAAAAGTAATGCCTGAACTAATGCCATTATTTTAAAGAATACTTGAACACAAATATCAAGGTAGCTGTAACGTTGGTTGCTGGTGATAAATAAACAGTTGTTGAATATATTTGAAGCAGTTTTGGAAGTGATGACAAAATTCCGAAACTCATCGATAGGCATTCCTACAACGGAAATTACTGTTTTAGTAGGCTAATATCATACTGTATAGGAGACACAGTATAATTTGAAAAAGTGATATTTCAAAAAGCCAAATTACTACTAATTACCTAATCATTATTAGCAAATACTTATAGGATATGGTGCGTCGTTGTATTGGGGATAAATCAATTAAGAATTTTATTAAGGAAAATTATGCAAATAAAGAATATCAGAATTACATTGGGAAGTGAATTCATAAGTGTTTTGTGTATCCAAAATGATCTTCATCAGAGAATCGAGACACGAGAACAGGATAATCCGTTACACATAATGTGGACATAACATCAGAGAATCGAGACAAGAGGAGAACAGGATAATCCGTTACACATAATGTGGACATAACATCAGAGAATCGAGACAAGAGAACAGGATAATTTGTTACACATAATGTGGACATAACATCAGAGAATCGAGACAAGAGGAGAACAGGATAATCCGTTACACATAATGTGGACATAACATCAGAGAATCGAGACAAGAGAACAGGATAATCCGTTACACATAATGTGGACATAACATCAGAGAATCGAGACAAGAGAACAGGATAATCCGTTACACATAATGTGGACAGAACATCAGGGAATCGAGACAAGAGAACAGGATAATCCGTTACACATAATGTGGACATACCATCAGAGAATCGAGACAAGAGAACAGGATAATCCGTTACACATAATGTGGACATAACATCAGAGAATCGAGACAAGAGAACAGGATAATCCGTTACACATAATGTGAACATAACATCAGAGAATCGAGACAAGAGGAGAACAGGATAATCCAGTACACATAATGTGGACATAACATCAGAGAATCGAGACAAGAAGAGAACAGGATAATCCGTTACACATAATGTGGACATAACATCAGAGAATCGAGATAAGAGAACAGGATAATCCGTTACACATAAAGTGGACATAACATCAGAGAATCGAGACAAGAGGAGAACAGGATAATCCGTTACACATAATGTGGACATAACATCAGAGAATCGAGACAAGAAGAGAACAGGATAATCCGTTACACATAATGTGGACATAACATCAGAGAATCGAGACAAGAGAACAGGATAATCCGTTACACATAATGTTGACATAACTCGCCTTGATATGAATAATGCCTACTTGGTTCCAATCCATAGTGCACCTATCTTACATCTGTCAGTATGGGGTATTACTGTATTATTCAAGTTTATTACTGGTATTTTGTGGCCAATATTATCAGTTTCCTGTTACTTTCAGTATTCGTCATTGGAAACAAAATCATAAGACAAATAATTCTGGCAATGGAAAACCTTATTTTTTTTTATCTTTTGTCTAAGTTTCCAGTCAACATTATTGTAAAGAGACAAGCTAGTTGCTTCTGCTGTCACTGTCTCCAAAATTATTTTACCAGTATTAAAAAAAAAACAAAAAAAGTCGAGTGTTGATTTCTCCGAAAGTATACACTATCTACCGCGTTATTATTAGGTAATGCATATTACAAATCGTTATGTTCCAATTGTCGTAACCACAATACCATCCTCTTTTCCTCGAATGTGACCTGGAGAATTAAACTTACATAAGCAACACGACAAGTGCCACATGTGGAGAGGATCTGCTTTCCCGGACGGTGCACCTGAGATCAACCACGTTTTTGGAAGGGTTCGTTTTGCTCAGTCTTTAGTTTTCTATGTTGTGTTTTATATACTGTTGTTTGACTTTTGATCGTTTTCCCTTTTTTGCTATAGCCTTGGATATCCCTTTAGTATCTTTCGCCTCTTTTTTTATTGTTAATGTTAACTAAAATGCACAACGAAATACAAATCACATTCATACTTTTCATGCTATTATCACCTTTGTTTTTATCATGAAAAGTAACAGGATATATCACATCTAACAGGCACAACACATTAATTACATTCACACTTCGGCGTCTTTAAGATTGCATATTTAAAAATTTTGTTCACACAGAAATGTGTTTTTAGTTCAATAAATTAAAAGCGTAATTTGTTTTAAAACTGTACTTTATTTAGGATTGAAGGCTCTACGCCAGTTGAATAAGACTACAATAGAAGCCATTGCTGAACTAGGATTATAATAGAGCAACTCTTCGGAAGTGTCTATTATCGCTTTACATGTATTCATAACACAGGGATGCTTATGTTATACAACTGCAAAATTGCAAAGGTGTTTTTCGGACAATATATGTTTGGTTACGATAGGGACATACCATTCATTGAAAATAATGACATGAACCAGCCATTTAATGAAGGTGCTGCGTGTACATTTGAACAACAGGTCAGAAGGAATCGCGCTGCTCAGTTCTGTTTTTGATTTTTCGGTCTTCTTCCAATGTTAACTCTTTGTCCTTTTTCCGGAAGTTTCTCTATTTTGTCTTATTCTATGTCAAATTTCTTCTTCTCTTAGCCAGGCCGCTCGTTTGAAATTGTAGTCTTGCTTCTACCAACTTGAGCAACTTTTCTATTGATTTCCCCATTGCTAGAGCTACGGAGACTGGTGCACTGAAAGCAATATTCACTGCAATAGACCACATTTGAGTTCGTTGCATTTCCGTCAAAAACTTTGGTTTTAGTGAACATCATTCGTGCGTTTAGGGGCATCGTCACTTCCTTCCCATGTTGAGCAAGCGGTTGAAAAACTATGTTGTATTGCACGAATTATTCGGAAAATTAAATTCTTATAATTGATAATCAGCACTGTCATCAGGAGAATTGTGATTAAGTACCCACGGAACAAACATTATTTCTAGATTAGCTTGCATAATGACGATCACGAAGACGCTTGATGAACTTTAATAGTGCAGGGATACAGGCGGTCCCCACTATCTGGTAAATGACGTCATAAAGGCGTGCATAATTGACGAACTTTTCCGGTGAAGGACACAACTCGAAAGTGGTCTATTCTTAAAATCATATAGAGTAAACAGGGGGAAGTAGTCAACAAATTCTTTAAAAATGTATTAAAGACTTGTCTAGAAATAATGGGATGGAAACGCTCTCCATGCACGAGGCAATATCGAAATACTGACTCGACGTGGCTTTGCATTTAAACACCCAGTATTATTTTTTTAATATATTGGGAAAGAATGAAAGATGGATTTTACAGCTGAACGTCAACGAGACACTAACAAAAAGACACATATACAAATATTAACCAAAAGACATATTCTCCGTTGACATAGATGATGCAGTATTGACCTTTTCTAAAAAACTTTTTTTTTCAATATTGACGTCATTATGAAAGATTTTCTATTAAATAAACAAAATTAAAAAAATGTATGTATGGATGGATGAGAAACACAAATGTTAATGTTTCCCATGAAGCTAGGACTGTATTTTTAACTATTAATAAAATGTTCACTATTTCTCCTAAGGCACACAATGGAATGCACGTAATTGCGAATTGTATCAGTACCTGTCAATGTCAAAAGGTTAAACGAAGCTTTAATATTGCAATGCAACGTCTGTACCTGTCAATGTCAAAAGGTATAAAAAAAAAGCTTTAATATTGCAATGCAACGGCTGATTCGGAGCTGTCAGGGTTCTTTTACGCAGATAGAGTATTCCAATACCGACTTGACGTGGCTGCGTATTTATAAATCCCGCTTAGCCAAACTTACTTTTAAATAGCATTGGTTTCACTGCTGGATGAGAGTTCAGGTAACCCTTAAAGTCGCAACAACAAAATTTTCAGGCGTATTTTATTATGAAAGATGAATTAAGTGATTTGTTGTACTATGTATCATAATGTAATCTTTCCTGTAAATTTCTCTCTAAAAAAAGAAAATGAACGATACGATGCGCATCCTATTGTAATATTCACACACTAAATGTCAGTAAAGTTACAACTTTAACCGTAACCTAATATGATGGTTTTTGTTGCTTCCAATGAACACTAAGTATTATATTTAGGCAATTGAAATTAATCCACATATTTTGAGCCATACTGGACATCTTTTATTACTCTTTGTTATTTTATAAAACAACAATGTTTAGCCGAACTACTTTTTTAAATCATGTATATTATAAGAAATTGATCAACATGTTTCTTTATTCAAATTTAACTGCAAACAATATGTCAATAATGACTTGCGCCCCTTTGGATGTATAAAGAGTGTCTTTAAAAAAAAAAAAATTCGAACACATCGTCACTAAGTTCACATTTCCATTAGACTCAGTCGTTTCTATATTGTTTTAATCTTGAAGCCTTGGAAATTATTTAGTTTTTTACACCAAGTCTTCTATACCGTATGCTGAAATCGAAACTACATAAGTTTTACGGTCACAATTGCGAATAGGTTGACCAATACAATGTGTCTCAACTGAATAGCGATCGCGATATGTTTTCGCGGCCTGAGATCCTTAAATGTCAGTAATTCATCTGAAAAGGGGGTTGGAGGGGGGAATCATCCCTGGAATCAATGCCAAATCCTCAATTCCCGAGAAAATAATGTATCTGTTCCTGCATCATGATATAATTAAATTCCGAATTCTCGAATAGGTCCATCAATCGCATTGATTTTTTTTTCTTCCTAATCGATTTACGAGATTTGAACATTGGTAAACTACTAGCGCCTTAATTTGTATACTCTCGTTGTGAATTAAAGGAGATGTTTGGCATACTAGTATGAGGCCGCTAGCAAACGACATAAAATAGACAAAAAGATGTCAACAATAAAATGTCTATTCAATATATCAATATTTAATTCGCTCCTGTGAATATATTTAAGAGACTATAAAAGATCTGTCATTATCAATTTATTCCCTGAATGACAAAACATTTAAATTCATAACAATATAAGGACAAATACTGACGGTGTTTATGGCGTTGGGACAATTAAACACATGAACATATAACAGGATTAATCTAGTTATTTGAAGCTCTCATCCTTTTAATCTCAACCAATGGAATGGTAAAGGGTAATTAAAGGAAGATCAATAATAGGTCAGTACAGAAAAGTCGCTTCACTATGTGCTACAGATACAAAAGATGACAAAAACAAGAGTAAAAGCAAAACAAAATATGAACAATACCATATCACAATATCATGTGTTGACATGAATTATCATTGACATGGTAATACAAATAAATTAACTTAAATAAACTTTGAATTGTTCGAACAACTAAGGATTTTCTACCCCTGGAAAATACTACCCAAGCTGCATTTGGCAAACCCTTTCGGAATTTTTTTTATCCTCAATGCTCTTCAACTTCGTTTTTTATGTAGCCTTAAAACTTTTTTGTTTACTGCGTCACCGATATTTTGTAGACGAAAATAGTCTAGCGTACAAATTCATAAGCCTGGTGGTATCTTCAATGAATAGACAACTTTCGAGTTCGATGCATTTCCGTCAAAAACTCTGGTTTTAGTGAACATCATTCGTGCGTTTAGGGGCATCGTCACTTCCGTTCCAATGTTGAGCGAGTGGTTGGAAAACTATAATGCTATATTGCACGAACTATTCGGCAAATTAAATTCTCATAATTGACAATCAGCACTGCTGTCATTAGGGAATTGTGATTAAGTACTTACAAAACAAACATTATTTCTTGTTTATCCTGCACAATGACGATCACTAAGACGCTTGATGAAAGTTAATAGTGCAGGGATACAGGCGATCCCCTCTATCTGGTAAATGACGTCATAAAGGCGCGCATAATTGACGAGTTTTTTCCGGTGAAGGATGAACTCGAAAGTGGTCTATTGTTTTATATCACAATAACCCAAGTTTCTGAAAGCAAGCGCAAAGTACTTTAAAAGGGCCTTAAAGTTCAGTGATTCCAGTCTGCAACCTTTATATGAGCAGTGTTTGTATAACTACTTCCCAAAAAAGAGAAAGTATAGACCGTACGTCAATGAGGAAAAGCTCTAGACCACTGAGGTTATATTTCTTTCTTTGCACTCAATTTTAAGTTGATACCTTTATTAATACTTCTTAACATTCTCCAAAGACTCTTCGTACAATAATCCGATTTCATCAAAATACAAAAGTGCAAAGTTATTCAGAATGTATATGATAGGACAAGAATGTATGTGGTAAGGTTAGACGCGTAATCAAATTTGTTAAGGATTCTTTAATTAGCAATGTGGAAAATAGTCTCCAAATAGTATTATATACACAGTTACTTGAGACTATCTTATTAAGTGTTCATTATATGGCTTGAGGTTTATATTAATTATTCATCTCCGACCTCGGCTGCTCAAGTGACAACTCTACAGTTTTCAAACACATTTTTTCCGATAAATTGGCGAATGCACGGATACGGGGGTCATTTGAACTCCATTCAAGACTGATTGATATACAAAAAATTGTACTTTTCGTGGATTAATTTAAGGACGCCGTTTGATTTAATTAATCCCAACATCACCGGTTCAATTACTGTAAAAATATGTTATCCTAAATGTATGATGGCTGGACCACATTTGTAGCTCCGGTTGAGAAAACAAACTGAGATATATATGAAAAATCACAACAACAGTCGAATACAAAATTAACTTTATTTATCCCATTATTCAGGGACTAAAAGAGAGGCAAAAGATACAAGAGGGATATTCAAACTGACAATGCCATGGCAAAAAAACGAAAAAAAAAACAAAAAAACAAAAAAACAAACAGAACACAATAAAATAAACTTCGAAAAGGCATTTGGGACATGTTCAAGTATGAACGTGATTCTTTGCTTTATGCTTACAAATAAAAATGCTGCGTATGACAGGTGATTTTGTAACAAAACTTCATCGGGTACGCCCGACAACATTTTACTGTCAAACATTAAATTTATCCAAGAGCCTACCTGCTGAAGTTTATTCCAGAAAATCGTGTGATGTACACGGAAGTTGACATCATATATGTTATGACTACCGCTAGATTTCCGAGGGTATTATTAGCCATTGCTTCTGTTCTAAGAAGGTTCTAAATAGACTTTTTGTTTGTAAACTTTCAGTTAACTTACTTTATACGAAAAATTGTACTAAAACTAAGGTTACAACTCCTCCAGACATATATAATTTATCTCAGCAATTGTTACTGTACAAGAATAGATAAACTCGTATAGGTCTAGGTGACCCTTTATGGCTCCAAACCATTTTGAGGTCTGGCTTCGAAAACTTTCTTTAACGTGTGTACGGTGAAGGTTTTCCCAGGTTATTCATGTTTTAGTACCACCAATTAAGGGACTACAGCTTCGATTCTGGTATGATTCCAAAAATAAGGTGTTTGTAAATTTTTAGTTTTCAAATGAGAAAATTTGAAAAATAAATTTTGAAAACTTTACCTCAAACCATTTGTTGTTTAGCTGTTCTCTTTAGACTTGGATCTTCTATTTATGTCCTTTTAGGTTTTGATGCTCCTAAACGTTTTATATAGTTGACATAAGTTTTGCCACGATGAAAGTTATCCCGAAAACCGGCATCTTTTGTTTTTTTTTTTTTTTTTCTTCAAATAAAAATGGTTTATGTACACGGCAGTCCAAATCTTCCAATTTCAACATTTACGAGGGAGGTGAAACTTAAGTTTTTAATCAATAACACAAACTTATTAAAAAAAAACAACATTTCTATTAAAAGCCAATGAAACTATACAGAAAATTTTTCCCAGAACTTGACAAAATCATGTTAGTACAAAAGCACTGGCGGCTTGTAAGATGGTCTTTAAAGTAAAATTGATGGAAAATACTTTAGATTTTATTATTTTAGCATTATCTGAAAATACAAATATGAAATGTGTCAAATTTGAACTTGTGTTTATTACTTTTTAGCATTATGCTTAAACGGTACATGTGTTTAAGTCAACTATACTTTAAGGAGCTAAATAACCAAAGTTTGTCTTTTTGTCGCATTAATCAGGAATGAACTCTTTAAGGAGCAAAAGCTCACACCGCACGTTTTTTTTTTTTTTTTGAGAATCAACAAGTTTCATAGCAAATATCACAATTTGTTTTATATTCACATGAACGACAAACTAAAATTGAATAAGGTGAAATACTTTCCACTTGAATACTATTTTAGAATCCTTACCTGCCCATCCAACTTCGTAAAAGCAAGCAATCAAATAATGCGTAAAACCTGTTTATACTCTGATTCGTACTTAATGCTTTTGTTTTGTGATATTTGGAATGAATTGAAATAAACATGGTCACGTTAATTAGACAGCAACTTAACGACTCAAATAACCAAAAGACATCTAGATGTTTTAAAACTGTTTTATATAATTTACATCTTAAGTACCATAGATGATGAGGTCTTGACGTCTTCTAATTTGAGATGCAATGTTCTCTCGAGATAACGTTTTAAATGTTATACTTTTGAAGGGCAAGAAATTATCTTTTAAAATCATACATAAAACTTTTCTCTTTAATATTATTCAGCAAACAAAATTGCAATAAGTGTGTGAATTTAAGTAAGAGATAAGATATACACATAAGTGAATGGTTTTTATGAAGCTTACTATAACATATTTAACTATTGTGTTTGTCCTCAAATTCCCATTAAGCACACAATGGTATGAAGATAATTGCGGCTGAACGAAAATTTAATTAATATCCTACGAAGGACAACTTTACCCAGGTTTATAACTTTAATGCTAGAGCTCGGATGCCATGTAGACCAGCTAAGCGATACTATTGATAAAAATGTGCAATCTCCAAACGCAACTTCTTGCACCCAACAAACAAAGTCAAAGTTGTAAGAACAGACAACGTAGAAACAAGAGACATTTACCAATAATGTTTTTGCAAGAGCAAACATGTGTTTATCTTTTTATTCCTAAAAAATCTGTATGGTATGATACTAGTTATAAGGAATTATTAAATTCTTAAAGTTCTCGTTTAGAGACTGATTCACAAATATTAATTAAGATTTTCTATCCGATTGACATTTTAAATCAGAGTTGAACCTTATCTATTTTGATATGTATGATCTGGAGATAGATAACAGTATCCCGAAAGGAAGTATTATTTCAATTACTTTATTCATTATTAAAATCGGATATTTCAGTAAATGGTCTTAGTGATATTATTGAGGGTTCATTGTATGCTATCGACTTTGTTTACGATACGATAGTTAGAACCTGATTATCTTTGACTTGAGAGTTAAATAACAATGCTAGTATACTATAATTAACCTTAAATTCACGTCATCTGTGATGCTAGAGAAGTGTAGTGGATAATATAATTAATTTGAATTCCAACGGGTTTATTGCTTACTGGTTTGGTAATAAGCAGATTTTACCCCCTTACCTTGTGGAAAATATTTGACTATACCTTTATACCATCAAGTCGCTTTCGGAATCGCTACCGACCTTTTTGTTCAAAGACCGAAGTTTTTGAATCGATATTCCGACAGTCAATAGAAGTGTTTCTTGACGACGAACATGTTTTTCTTCTTGGAAGAGATAATTTTGTACCGTACTGCAATATATTCGTTAACCTAATAACAACGAAACTACTATGGGGACTACTATGAAAATAAACCCCTTGCATGATTCGTTACTTAAACATTGTTGATTGTACCTTCAACCGTACCGAGTAGGGACAATTTCCCCTATACTTGTTTTACTCACAGTGTCAAAATGTAAAAGTCAATTAAAAAAACAGAAGGAAAAATTGCAAGTTTTACATGGTTTTGTCAAAATTTGCATCAAGGACATTGCTTACCAAAATGAAATTTATTTTTTATTTGAAAGACAAAAATAACTTCGCTTCTAACATAATTTATTTTATTAACGATGTCCTTGTACTTTTTTTTTTAGATAAATACATTTGTACTCAATTGTAACTGGACGTTAAGCAACCAACAATCAATCATCAGTCAATCGACTTATGAGGTTGAATATCCCATTGGTACATTTGTATAATCCGCCTCTCTCTTTTTAATGATTTCACATATTTAGCTGTGATACTAAGACTTAAGGTAAAGATTGAACACATTTAGAATACAGCCCTGGTTTTGAATAAAGTCCGGGTAAATTTTACTTCCTCTATCCACCGAGATGAATTTTGTTCAGTGGATAACAAAGAAAATGAAAAAAAAATGTAATTTTCAAACAATGGAAATGTGTGAAATTCTGATTATACACAAACAAAATTTATGCCTTTTCAGTCCTAGCTCGTCGCAATTTTTTTTCGCGGTTTTACAAATGTATACCGTCTGACAATATGACTTAAAGATATAGTGTTATATTTGGGACTACACTATATGCAGGACGATCAGATAAAATTTGTTAATCCAAAGATGTTTTCAGAATGCAGTGCTCTCTACTGCAAAGAAACATTGTAATGGCTTTTAAACAGTCGTCCATCTCATTTCTCGATTTGTCTACAGTTTATATCAGTACACAGAGATGATTTCAACTTTTAAATTATAAATTTTCCCGACCTTAGCCGCAATATTCCTTTTTTTCCCGCGTATTCACTATTGAGTACATATCTAATCAATGGCCGAGCAAAAAATTAACGAGCCAGGGTTTTGTCAAAGATCGTCTCGTCTTTTTTTCTAAAAAGTTTATCGGAAAGTACCAAGACCTAATAAATAAATATTCAGTGTCTACTTCACTTATAATTCAGGATTGTCTTTATCGGGAAAGTGCATTATTTTTAATATACTGTATACTATCAACTACAAAAACATTATTTGTTTGCGTCTTTATCCGATTTATTTGTATGTGTGTTTGAATTTTGAAAGTCAGTTGTGTTGTATGTCTGTGATGTATGTTTACATAGTATTGGCTGCTGGCTCACATTATACATAATTTACCGTTACTACGTTTACCTCTTTGTGCACAGCATAAATTACATGTCGCTTCTAAGTAAAAATTTGATTTGCAGCTTAAATCCCAAGCTAAATTACAACAAAAATTATAATTAACTTTGGTCAAAACTGCTTTAATTATATCGTTCTTTCAGCACGGTTAATTTTACTTAGCTTTTGTTCTATCTGCTGTCATCTTTCGTTTAGCACAGTTTTGTGCACAACACATCTTTCTAAATTTTCCGCCAGAGGAATTGCGGTGTACTCGTGCACCAATTTCCATTTAATTTTTTTTGTATGTCTGTTTGAATTTTTTAAGTCAGTTATGTTTTATGTCTTTGATGTGTGTTTTCACAGTTTTGATTACTGGATCTTAATTATTGTCACGTTAACCAATTATGTCTGTTTGGATGACTAACCCAATTTCGTCAATAACGGAACTATAAACAACTGTCATACAAGTGTTTAACCAACCATTTTCTTCGGAAAAAGCCTGTGCCAAGCCAGGAATAACAGTTGTTTTCCACTCGTTACGTTGGTTAATATAGTCGAGCGTTTGATATTACCAGGCTTTATCGACTTCCCCTTTCATGATTTTACCTTGGAGTTCGGTATTTTTGTTAATACTTTTATTATGCACCTACGGTTGATTTGTACTATCTCGTTATCTTATCACAGACGCACCTGAACAATGGTACCCTAGTTTAAAGTGACCTTATGAAAAAACTAGTTTGTGCTTAGCTATGAATTCACATTTTCATATGCAATATACCATCACTGGTATAAATAACTACAATCACTAAATATTTCAATTACGAACAAAGGAATCAGTTCCTGTTTTGTTCATTTCCCAGTACATTTAATTGATATGAAAATAGTATAAATCGCCTGCTACTACTTTTCTTTCCTTTCAAATTCAATTAAAAGAATTAATAAATCTGATTTTACACCTAATTGAAAAGAATAAATAGTTTCAATAACAAAGTAGAAATCTGATCATCAAATGCTTCAACAAAGAGAAAGTTTGTCTTTGACAATTCTGATTTCATGCGATTATGCTCCTATTTAACCATTCATTTTGTTCTGAAATTATATAAAAGCTAAACCTTGGAATACATTCATATAATTATATATGGCCTAGGTTAAAGAGAGTTAAATAATTTGAGAAGTTCGTATGTGGCCTGCTGCAATTTCAAATTACATCCCTATTCAACGCAATCTCTTATTAGTTGTCTACATTGTTGTGCCTTTCCATCCGGTCAAACTGTTATATAGATCCTACACTTATCATTGAGTTATTATAATTGTTTAAATAGTTCTCGTCCTGAATATGCGTATACAAATTGCCTTTTGATATAAGAACACTTTAATGCCTCATGTTGGGATACAAGCATAAATATCTGCTTTGAACAACCCAAAACAAGTTGTGTAATATCCGTAGAGGGTATGCTGTAATAATCATATGCGCCCCGAGGGTGTGACACTTAACGCAAGTTCTTTTCATTGATATCATTTACTGGTAAATAGAATAAAAATAGAGAAGGTTGAAACTTTAATTTATTAGTTGTGATATTACTACACAATATAAAAATAAGGAGATGAGGTATGATTGCCAATGAGACAACTATCCACCAAAGTTTAAATAAAGTGGATGTAAGCAATTTAAGACAACCGTACGGCCTTCAACAATGAGAAAAACCATACCGTATAATCGGCTATAAAAGGCCCCGACATGAAAAGTATGAAACAATTCAATTGAGAAAACTAACGGCCTAATTTATAACAAAACAATTAACGAAAAACAAATATGACAGACACGTACCAACGACAACCACAGAACTACAGGCTCCTGACTTGGGAGAGGCACAAACAGAATGTGGCGGGGTTAAACATGTTTGTGAGCGCTCAACCCTCCCCTAGCCTGGGACAGTGGTGTAACAGCACAACATAAGAACAAACTATACAAATCAGTTGAAAAAGGCTTAACTAATCAGATCGATACAAATTCATTGTATTAGCCGCATGAAAACAGAACGTTATTCATGACAATAAGCATGAAAATACTTTCGACTTACAGAAACCCATATCATTATAATATTGTAAAAACATAATGCTGTTTGGTCAAGCTGCCCTTCCCACAAATCCTACACTTCTCTTCAGTCGATGAAACTTCCTTTGTTTGTAAAGTGCATGTTTTGTTCAGTTGTTTTCTCTTTAGATGAAAATGTAGGGTGTTCTCTCGCCTGATGTTGTTGGTGCGTTTATGTATAAAGCTGTCGTTATACAGATATAGTCAAAAGAAAATCAGTTATATAATTAATTGTCTGTTATAATTTTATTTTTACATGATTTTTTTATTCTTTCGTAATGAATCAAGTTTTTATAGGCAAGTAAAAATTAACAGTTGAAAAATCTGACAAATATAACGCATCCTCTAATAAAAAAATGCATGAATGAAACTAGAAAATGTAGACGGAATAGACCAGGAAATATTCAATTATTATTCGGATCACTATTAGCTTGTACACATGGCTTCTGGTGAGATTCATAGGCATAATGGTAACCTGACTCGTTATTTTTATGGAAAGGGACAACTCTGCGCCCGTTGCCTCATGTAGTTCAAATGCCTGTATATATCTCAATATTATTCTTTAGTACACAGTGAAAAAATAGTTCAGACAGAAGTTAAAAAAAAAAATGTTTATGCCCCCGCCGTTAGCAACGGCGGCATTAAGTGTAACCCTTGACCGTCCTTTCGTCCGTCCTATTTTCGTCTCCGCACTTTATGAAACTCATACACAATGCTGAGAACGAAATCTTGCAGACAAAATTTGAATTTGCGCAGCGAGTCACTTACCGTTCTAGAGTTATGCCCCATAATAACTTGGAAAATTGCAAATATTTTCGTTTCTGCACTCTAACTTAAGTTTGGCTCATCCAAATATTATTAAAACTCACACTAAATGCTACGAACTAAAACTTGCAATCGGATTCGAATTTTGGCAGCTAGTCACTTACCTTTCTAGAGTTATGCCCCTTTATATCTAGGAAAATTTCAAATTTTTCAGTTTCCGGACTCTAACTTAAGTTTGTCTCATCCAAATTTAATGGAGCTCATACACAATGCTAAGAATCACAACATTCAGAGGGTTCGTATTTGGGCAGTGAGTCATTTACCATTCTAGAGTTATGCCCCTTTATAACTTGGAAAATTGCTTGAGCGAGGACATTCGTGTCCTCAGACACATTCTTTTATATTTCTTCTATGAAGATGCAGAAAAATTTCACTAAAATGCTCGAGATAACTAAAGCAAATTGATGATTATCAGTTCTGTTATGATATTTCGGGGGGAAATAACCACTTTTCGGAAAAGAATACGTACGTCAAAATACTTTACAAATTTATAAAATGTTGTTTTCATCATTTACAGATGTTAAAACTCCGAAGCAGCATGTTTAGTGTCCGGAAAGCCGCAAGACAAATCCTTTGAAAGTTTGCCCGAAACGTGACAGCCTATTTATTTTTGTAACACCAACTCAAGGGACAAGGTTTGTGCTTTGGAAAACAAAAGCAAATCAAATATCATCAAAATGTTGCAATATCTCAGATCTCAGATTCCATCGAACTTAAAGACGAAAGCAGCACAGCTTAAAAATGAAATGAAATTTCAAGTACAAAGGAAGATTTACTGGAGCGGTTGGATTGAAATGATGTAAAACGGTAATATGATTACCTTACTCCAGAAAGATTGTTTTCTCCTGGATAATGCTTTATTCTTCCGCTTTCCTTCCATTTCAAATTTTATTTTTGTGTTCGTTTATCCCCAATTTCACGTTTTTCTCTGAAATTTGAAAATATCGATATCATTATTGCTTGGAGATAATTATGTCCCTTCCAAATTGCCTTTTTTCTAGCCTATCTCCAACATCTTATTTTAATTCATATTTTCTTTCATTTCCCTTGAAATATATTCCCTAAGATGTGGATTAAGCTTGAATAATGTATTTTATTTCATTAGCGTTTATGAAATTAATTTGCTAATTTATTACCAACCAGCATGCGTTCCACATTTTTTTCACGTTTTAGCAATGCATCTCAAACATTTTATTAAAAAGTTGCCATTAAACAATGAATCGCACTATTAAATTAACTTTGTGATCACTGTATTGTGTCTAAATGGTGAACACGATAAAAAGCCTCCAGGGCGATGGTATTTTTTTTTGTAAATTTTATTGTCAACAAAGAGTACTTACTGATGCGAAATTGGAATGGTAAATATCAGTTTTCTACGCTAAATAATCATTTATTTGCAAAATCATGATTGAAACTAAAAAGTTTAGACGGAATAGAGAAAAAAGGTCATGCATGTTCAAGACGAAAATGAATTAACTACAAATACATGAGAATACTGATGTCAGGTCTCAATAAATTCTTATCTGAAACAGTTATTTTTTTTGAAATTTAGAATCAGCAAATCCAATTATATCTCTATAACATTTTAGAAACAAAGATAACTCACATGTTTGTCCATGTTTTGTTCACGGAAAATACTAAGCTAACTATGAAATCCCATAAACTTCATGCAGAGTCATTAAAAGAGGATTTCTTATTGTCGAGTTGCGAGTTACAAATTTTTAATTGCGAGTTAAAAAAGTTGAAATGCGAGTTCAGAAAGTCTTAAATATTTGAAAGATAAATGATTAATATCACTGGTAAATAAGCAGACGGCCTTTCAAATTCTGAATGCAGGTCTTGCAGTTTTCTTTTGACCATTAAATTAGTCGATTTATTGTTTGTGTTTAATGATACTTTCAACACACTACGCTGTTTAATTGTGACTCGGCAGTTCTAGAAACGGAGGAAATCGGAGTACCAACCTTCGGGAGGAAAACTTGCAATTTTAGTCAATTAATATATTTCCAATATGTCCTCAATAAAATGAAAACAACAATTCTGCAATTCTGACCCTCGTCTGAGTTAAAAAAAAATCTAGCTGTATTTAAGGATTACGTACCCTTTTGTTGTTTCAGTGCGAAACATGGAAATTTTATAAAAGAGCAAACGCTTTCTCCCGTGTACTCTTACATGTGACAATACTCTACTTAATAGATAGGCGATTTTTACATGCAGTGCTATTATGATTTCACTAAAACTTTTTAAATGAAGATATGAGTCAAAACAATTTCTAATATGGGTTAACTAAGTACACCTTTTAGGGTACACGCTACTTAAGTGACTCCAAACGAGTTTTTTTTTTAATTAAAGGTTGGTTGGAACTTATTGTAAACAACAAACGCTAGCACAATATGGACACACAAGCGAGTAATCTATGTTTCAAATGTTTTAACGAAAATCTCTTTAAAATAATTGGTGGATTTTCCTGTGGTATTTGGTAAAAATGACACGTCTCTCTTTTCAGTAGTTTTGCTGATTTGATGATTGATTGATGATGGGTTGCTAAACGTCCAGTGGCAAATTTCATGCATGTTATTTCAGGATGAAAATAAATTAACAATAAATACAATAGGTAGGTCTTGTAATAGAGGCCGTCCGGGATGAAGGTCGGGGAAATTTCGACTGCCACTGAAAATGAGGTTATATTAGATAGGAACAAAAATTTGGCCTTACAACAGGCCACCTACGCACCCCTCAAAGAGTTGTTGCAAGAGTTTTTAACAAGCAGAGAGCGTGGCACTCTTCCTACACGAGGCATCGGATTTAACGTCCCCATTCTGATCGGACGTGGCTGCGTACTTGATACATCCCGCACAGCCAAACGGACGCCCCACTTTGGCAAGGGTTTTTACTGCCGGTCGGAAGAAGACCTGATAACCATATTTCTATTCCCCAGTCACCCTTGGGGGTTGCTGATTTGATACCATTACGCTTTGAAAATTTCAAATTTTAAGCACACCCTAAAGTTGACCTTGAATAGGTCCAAATTGTTTGTATCTGCAGGTATTGAATTATTGTTGTTTGCTTATTGCATTGTCCAGTGGTAAATATTTCATGCATGTTCAGGACGAGAACAAATTGACACTAAATGCAATAGGTAGGTCCTGTAATAAAGGCCGTCTGGGATAAAGGTCTGGGAAATTTGGACTGCCACGGGTAAATGAGGGTATATTGCAACAGGCCACCTACGGACCCACTAGAGTTGTTGCAAGAGTTCATAACGTGGCGCTCTATCCACACCAGACATAGGATCCAACGTTCCCATTCTAACCAGACGTGACTGTGTACTTAAACATATCGCACAGGCGCCCCTCTTTGGAAAGTGTTTTATTGCCGGTCGAAAAAAGACCAATGCGACCATATTTCTATCCCCAGTCACCCTATATATAAGTTTGTGAACTACCGAATTAGACTTATCACCGAGTTTGTATTTACATGAGCAACACTACGGGTACCTCGTGTTGAGCTGGCTCTATTTACGGAGCACCTCAGATCATCCCGGTTTTTTTGTGAGATTCGTGTTGCTCAGTCTTTAGTTTTCTATACTGTTGTTTTGTCTTTTTCTTATTTTAAACATGGTGATGTCAGTTTATTTTCGAATTATGAGTTTGAAAAAAGTAAAATAACAAAAATACCGAACTCCAAGGAAAATTCAAAACGGAAAGTCCCATGGCAACATCAAAAGCTCAAACACATCAAACGAATGGAAAACAACTGTCATATTCCTGACTTGGTACATGTATTTCCTTATGTAGAAAATGGTGGATTAAACCTGGTTTTATAGCTAGCTAAACCTCTCACTGGTATCTATCGTCCTCCTTTTATAGATAATTTAATGAATTCATTGATAGCATTTAATGCAGTAATTCAGTAATTCTGTATTGATATACATTTTTGCAGTACAGAAACTTGAGTTATCATATTTGAGGATGCAGTTTGTCAGGCTGTGGATTTGTCGTAAAATATCCTCATATTTAGCATTTAAACAATTAAAGGGTACTTAACCCTAATATTAGAAAAGATGCATTGGCTTTAAATACAAGTGACCGTTTAATAATAAAAACAATATAGGTTATAGAATTTAAGTTACAAATAAGTATCTTTATTAACGCCTAATGAACATCGAAACAATGTTTTAAGGATTAACAATTTTATTTCAGTCCAGAAAGACAAAAACACATGCGTTTTGTTTGAAGCCTTTGTCTAAACCAACAGAAAACATTTGGTACATACAATGTAGCACAATCAATTGGAATTAACATGATAGCTTCAACCGTCAAGTAAAAGGTACACAGAAGCAGGACTTTTGGTCGAATCATTCATTAAGTGCTTGTATGTTATGTGGTATGGTTGAACAGACAATTTTAGAAGTAGCTGGCCACCGGAGTGATAATAAAAATAAAGCAACAGTGAAACAATTCGACGAGACGCATGTAATATCAATTGCGGTGATCAGTTTATAAATCATGAGGTGTCAAAGAAAATCCATATTGGTAATTAGGAATTTGACATCAATATTAAAGGTAATGTTAACGTTAACAAAAGTTAAATGCAATTTCTTTTTCGTTTTTATTAGTTATCATACATGTATTTCATGTTTGATTGGCCCTAAGTGTAGTGATATCCACTCTGTCAAGGCAACAAAAGAGAGGCGAAGGATATCAAAGGGACATTCAAACTCATAAGTCGAAAATAAACTGACAACGCCATGTCAAATATCTGGGTAATCAGACCCTGCTCCACTGGTGATATCAGTCGTGTTTCTCATGTAAGTAAAATCCCGATGATAAGTCCAATTCGGTAGGTCACATTCGAGGAAAACACAATACTCGATGATCTATAATTATTGCAGATAAGTTTTGAAAAAGGCTCTTTCATTATTCAAACATTGTGGGTTCTTGAAAAAGAAAACTTTGAATAGGGAAACGTCACAACAATGATCCAAACACATTCATGGTATAAGCTGCAACAAAACAGAACTTAATTCAAGACATATTCAATACAATGGAACATGAATATACTTTGACCCATATATCATTATCTGTCAAAGAAAATATGATAATGATATTATGAGAGAAACTTGTTGCAGTGAAATTATGTATAATTATACACCCATTTTGATAATTCATGAATTTTGAAAGGAGTTAACTATATATTTTGATAATATGACAAACATACTATTGCAAATTATTGACTTTATATTTGGTCATTGACCATTATGGATACTATTTATTCATAACAAGATTTCATCAAAAGTAACAATTTTATAAATATTTTAGACAATTTAAGCATATCCATAAAATTGTATAAGGGATTCAAAACAAGTATGAATAGAAAAAATGTTGTCAAATTAAGTGGCACATGTAAGCATATCCATAAAATTGTATAAGGGATTCAAAACAGGTATAAATAGAAAAATGTTGTCAAATTAAGTGGCACATTGAAGGCCAAGTTAAAACTCATCTTTCCAAAAACCCTACAGCCACCGGTATACATCTTTTCCATTAGGTGTTTTTAAAAGCACCTTGAAACAAATAAAGTCCCGATGATACACGATTTACAACATTTTCCTCATGAAACCATTGAATCACGATTTGAGACCTTAAAGGTAATGATGCAAGTAAAGTAAAATGTTGCGATCAGAAACCTAGTCTTTACCTGATACAACTTGACAAACATCTATTGTCGTAAAAGCATATTAATTGCGGGATGTTTTATTTTTTCTAAAAAGATGAAACACAATCATATCAAACAAAGAATGTTAACGAACATCTAAATATGTCACGAAAAACTCTTATTAGAACACCAAAAAATAATTAATTCAAGCTAAAAAGTTAAATAAACGTCTTTTGGTTATTCAAATTTATCGATGTATCAAGATATATATATATATGTCTGCCTATGTGTAGTGACAACTGTAAATTATACCTTGTCCATCGGATTTCTATTGATTAAGAAATACCAGGCGTTAGAATATTTATAAAGTGCCTAGAAAATCAACCTAACAATGTTAGAGTAGATCTGATTCTTTACTTCCTCCCCGACGGGGGCTGGAACCTGTACTTTTCACTTCATACTTCTACGACAACACCGCCTAGCATTGCGCAGACGCCTTATGTTTCAGCCCCGGTCGGGGAAGAAGTAAAGAATCAGATCTACTTTAACATCGTTAGGTTAATTTTCTAGACACTTTATATATATTATATGTCAACACCATATTAGTAAACACAATAAAACTACAAGAGACATTTACGTATGGATATTGTTTTACTGTTATAAATTTGTTTAAATCATTTTATATTAAGTAATATTTCCCCTCGTGCATATCTTTGCTTCCTTTCCATGTTTGGCTTTGAATAATTTTATTAAGTAATGTATCTCCCTCGTGCAAAGTTTTGCTTCCTTGTCCATGCTTGGCATTACTTTTGGTCTTATTTGGTTTAAGCAACATTTGTAATTTGTATTAGGTTTTCAAATATTTTGGCCTCGAACATCACTGAAGAGACATTGATTATCGAAATTCTCATTTCGTGAATTTAGTAACTTAATGATATTAGAGGACAACATAAGAGAACAATAGACAAGTATCTTTACCATACTTCAAGCTGTAAATTGACATAGATTTTAATAAATTTAACAGAAAATACCACTGATCTGTCATTTACAGCATTTTCTTAATAGACGAAAACACTACGATAAAAAAGACAACCACTAATGATGTTCCAATACATGAAAAGCCTACTAAAATCCTTTAAAAATAATATGAAATACCAAATTTGCTGTCGCTTTAATTACAAAATAAAATTGAATGAGTGAAAGAAAAGGCATACCTTAATGACTAACGAACGGATACTAATATTAATGAACGTCTAGACGTCAACCATCAATGATCGCATCAGTTTGAAAATAAATATATCTGCCATGAAGTTGTACCACTTGACACGAAAGACAGATAAGATACCAAGGGGATATACACATCATAAGTTGAAGAAATAAAAAAAAAAAAAAAAATGACCGACAAGCGTTAAATACGAGATGACCTAATATGTACAAATAAAATTCCTTTTTATCAAATAGATTGTGATTTTGATTCGGATGGTTACAAATCGTACGCTGTCTAAACCTACAAATAAGTGTTTTAAATTTCAGAAAACATTGCTGAATTACAAGAGTATTGTATTTTAAGTAGATCATAATATCATTCCTGTTCAGGAAGTTTCAATGGTGGCATTTGCAAGTGTGAACCGAGGTTACGAATTTCAGTTCAAATATATTTTAATGTTGTTTTGAAATGAATTCAATATTTAGGAACTTTGTTTTCAGGTCTTTCAAATATGTCTTCATAGATCAGATAAATACTCAGTTCTAGTTTATGCCTTGAGTGTTTCGGCCTACTGAATACCAAATTTTACAATTGGGTTACAGTGACATATAGATGTTTACTTCCTCGTTCTTTGGTCACTGGTGGATAGTTTTCTCATTTGTATTCATCGCACAACTCTTTATTTCTATATCAAACTATTTACAGAACTTGATTCCGTGGTTTCCTAATAAGCATCAATTATCTAAAAAAAAATCAATATAGAAAACGCAAGCTTTGAAAATCCTTCATTTGATGCAATTTTGCTAAAGAAGAAAGTTTGAAACGTTAACGTTAAGTTTATCTATTAACGATAAATGTGCATTGGAATAAATATTAGTATGAAGTATTTTTTATTTAAAATTCAGGAAGATTGGTGACATCAGCAAACTCCCCATACTCTTAATTATTTAGTGAAAAAAACATCATTTTATAACAAAATTAAGACGGCAGTAGTTATCCGACGTTCATTCCTGTAAATCGAATATAATGAAACCCCTCAAGGTGACAAACAAATGCCGAGGAAATCGCATAAACTCTTAAAGGATCGAGACTACTTGCATCGACAGGGTCAGCGTCTCCTGACATGCTTTCATCAACCTGCAACGAATTTACACTCAATCAAAATGTCACAATCGGGAATGAAACTATCGGTTTAATCACAGATCAGAAGACTATCCCGCTATTTGAAGATCTTAGACCGCGAAAACATGTCGTTAGTGAGTTGAAACACCGACACATTTGTGATGATTACCGTAAAACTTAATGTCGTTTTTAGTTATTCTTCCTGATAATTCTGTTGTAGCTGTTTTTGTGAAAGGAGCAAACCCCTGTTTATGAAGAGCGTATAGTGTGAAAATGCACGGATGTAACGAATGAACAAAACATGATGGAGCAGAGGGTAATTTATTGCTAAGAAATAGGATGTTGAAAATTAGAAAGTTGAAAGCACTTTGTTTGTCAGATCTAGGTTGGAGTCGTCAACCTTTTTCAATATCAAGGAAAAGACCTATGATATAAAGCAGATCTTCTACTTTCGATAGTATTAAGGCCATAATCTCAAGTTCATTAGGATATATGACGTGAAAGCACTCATAGAAATATGGGTTTTTGATTGACAGAACATAATCAATATAACTGAAAGTGAAATTAAAGTTAGAAAGATGCATTTTGTTTTTGCGAAGGTTCCGTGTGAATTCGTCGTTAAGTAAGACGTACAGTTTCTTGACACTGTATTTTAAAAGAAGTGATCTTTTGTTTTGTAGCTTTGCTATAAAAGTTAACAAATCTGTAAATAGATTTCATGGAATAAATATATACCCCAAGGGTGACTGGGGTATAGAAGTATGGTCACCATTGGTCTTCCTCCGACCGGCAGTAAAACCCTTGCTAAAGTGGGGCGTCCGTTTGGCTGTGCGGGATGTACAAATTTGCAGCCACGTCCGGTCAGAATGGGGACGTTAAATCCGATGCCTCGTGTAAAGAGAGTGCCACGCTCTTTGCACGTTAAGAACCCTTGTAACAACTCTTTGAGGGGTCCGTAGGTGACCTGTTGCAAGGCTAAATTTCTGTCCCTATCCAATATACCCTCATTCCCCGTGGTAGTCTAAATTTCTCCGACCTTAATCCCGGACGTCCCTATTACACAACCTACCTATTGTATTTATTGTTAATTTGTTCTCGTCCTGAATATGCATGAAATATTTGCCACTGGACGTTAAGCATCCAACAATCAATCAATCAATCATGGAAGAAATCTCGGTAAATATAAATCTAAATAAGAGGCAAAAGTAGCTTACCTATAGCTGGTTGAGATTAACTCATCGAGGGTATCACCAGCCCAGTACAAGTAGTCAGCACTTCATTGGTGACATGACTAATCATTGATATGGTCATAATTATAAATTACCTATTTACAAAACTTTGATTTTTTTTTCGAAATACTAAGGATGTTTTATACCTGGAATAGATTAACTTAGCTTTATTTGGCAGACCTTTCAACATTTTGGTCCTAAATGCTCTTCAACTTCGTACTTTATCTGGGCTTTTTTTACTCTTGATTTGAGCGTCACTGATGAGTCTTTTGTAGGCGAAATGCGCGTCTGGCGTACACAATATTGATCCTGGTATCTATGATGAGTTTATTTATTAGTCATACTTTGAATTATTCAGTGAAGGGACACCATCTTCATAGCAAGACAGTCAGTAGCTTGACAATGCTTAAAAGAATGATCTTATTTTTATAACTTTGCTACGAAAATCTACAAATCTGCAAACAGATTTCATCAAACAATACTTTATAGCCTGCTGTTCGGTGTGAGCCAAGGCTCCGTGTTGAAGGCCGTACTTTGACCTATAATGGTTTACTTTTATAAATTGTGACTTGGATGGAGAGTTGTCTCATTGGCACTCATACCACATCTTCTTATATCTATTTACAGATTTTATCTTTATAGCCAGACCTGCAAATTCTACTTTCATTTAAAGAGAGGCGAAAGATACCATAAGGATTTTCAAATTCATAAGTCGAAAATACATTGACAATACCATGGCGAAAAACGACAAAAAGAGTACTCAAAACACAACAACGAAAACTTAAGACTGAGCAACATGAACCCCACCAAACCCGGGGTGATCTCAGGTGCTCCGGAAGGGTAATAAGATCCTGCTCAACATGTGGCACCCGTCATGTTGCTCATATAAGTACAAATCCGGTGATAAGTCTAATTCAGTAGGTTACATTCGAGGAAAAAGGACGGGATTGTGGTTTCGACAATTGGAAAATACCCGTCGGCATCTGTGAAACAGATATTTAATAGCGGTCAATCAACTGGTTATGGCGTGCGTAAACTATGCGAGGGGATGATTTCAATTTTACAACTTGGAACTCTTGGTTTAATAATTCTGTGTAAGTAGCAACCCTCTATCAAGGAAATCATGATAGAAAGAAAGTAAAATAACAAAAATACCGAACTCCAAGGAAAATTCGAAACGGAAAGTCCCTTATCTAATGGCAAAATCAAAAGCTCTAACACATCAAACGAATGGAAAACAACTGTCATATTCCTGACTTGGTACAGGCATTTCCTAATTTATATAATGGTGGATTAAACCTGGTTTTATAGCTAGCTAAGCCTCTCACTTGTATGACAGTCGCATAAAATTTCAATGCAAGCTCCGGGATATCGCATCAATTGGGAGATGCATACTCAATATGAAGGTGCTGCTGGAATGTTGAAACAAAGAAATGGAAAGTACACAATTGGCAAGCTTAGATCATCTCTTTCGTTGTGAAGTTTTGTTCTCAACCGACCTTCGATGTTAATTTCTTGATGCAAGTCAAGATATGAGGCAGCCTTCAAGTTCGATGGGATAGATGCGTTCAACATGGTCATCAAATTTTTAATTACTAAGTGAGAGGACATCATCTATTTAGCGGAACGTGAAGTTAAAGGATACTAGTAATGCTAGCTTCTTTTCATTTATCCTTAGAAGCTCCTGTATGTAGTCAGCCTCTATGAATAAAGTAACAAGTCGGCAAGAAGAGGAGCAAGTTGGTTCCTATGAGAATGCCGATTGTTTGTTGAAAAACACGTCCTCAAACGTGACAAATACGTTGTCAATCAAAAATCAAGCATCTCGATAACGTCAGTTTCAGATTTGTTTGTTTGTTTGAAACAGTGATTTTTAACAAAGTACGATTTATCCCTCCCTAAGACAAGATACTTTTTCTACGTTGGCCATTCTTTTTCATATAACAAAGTTGGACCAATTGTGTCAATTTGTCTTTTAGTTTGGAATGGGGTAATTGTGTAAAGGGTAGAAAAATCAAATATTTTAATAGTATTGCTAGAGGAAGGAGACTAATATTGTATGTAACAGATCTTTCGAATTTTTAAGTATCCTCATCTGATTCACGCCGACTCTAGAGTAGGTAGTTTCACAATAACTTTGAAGCCTGGTTTGATTGCTTATAAAATTGATGTTAATAATTTAGAAAGAGGTTTCGTGGAGCACTTGGAAGACCCAGTAGTATAACGTTGTTTATAAAGACACTTATGTAATTTAGATATCCATTACAGTGAAGGACGATCCAGTTCTTCATCTTTTGTTGAAATTCCAAAGGAACATAAAACAGACCTATGATTTTCTAAAATTTCCATTTGGGGTATATGTTGAGTTTCCAAGTGAATTGTCAATACCTAATTCCTTTATCAAGCAGTTTATGTAATGTGATTTACAAACGATAACGATGTTGTTTGTGGCTTTATCTGTGGGGACTACAACATATTTGTTATGGAGGAAGGACAGGTGCTTAGCAACATTTTGGTTTTTAAAGATCGATATAGCACGTGTATTCATTGACCCTTTAATGTTTTCATGCCCCGCCTACGATAGTAGCAGGGTATTATGTTTTCTGGTCTGTGCGTCCGTCCGTTCGTTCGTCCGTCCGTCTGTCCCGCTTCAGGTTAAAGTTTTTGGTCAAGGTAGTTTTTGATGTGGTTGAAGTCCAATAAACTTGAAACTTAGTACACGTTTCCTATGATATGATCTTTCTAATTTTAATGCCAAATTAGAGTTTTAACCCCCAATTTCACGGTCAACTGAAGATAAAAAATGATAGTGCGAGTTGGGCATCCGTGTACTATGGACACATTCTTAATTGTAATTTGTATCAACGACCTCACAGCCTTAACCCATTCAGAAAGTGTATTTTCGTCTCCTTTTTTACGTAAAGCCTATTGTCTGGCATGATCATCGACTGAATCCATCAGTACTTTATAGTTTAAAGACGAATTTAGGCTCACGATATTTTGTGCCTTTGGATAAAACATTTTGCAGAGAAGTGTTATGGACAAATGCAGTGTTAAGGTCGCCAGTAATAACGTGGTCAGTCGGATTATATATGAATGAGGAGCTAGCACCGGTGCAATCAGGAGGTTTAGACTTGAAGTCGTCAATATTGAGATCCTGCAACACGTGTTTGTAATTGAAAATTTTAGCTGCAATTGGTTTGGTATAGGTATAAGAGATGTTAGGTACAGCCTGATCTTTAAAGTAGGGAGGTGTTTTCGAGTGAAAAGTAAAATAACAAAAATACCGAACATCAAGGAAAATTCAAAACGGAAAATCAAAAGCTCAAACACACTGATTAATGATGAAGGATATTGCCCAGACTTTTGTTGGCGAAGAAAAGTTTTAGAAAGGATCTTTCCTACTTTTCATCTTTGCGAATGCGAACCTGTCTGGGAATTCTGTTAATGGCAATATCTGAATTGGTAGCTGTAAGTTTAAATTGGTTATAAATTGGTTTAAATGTAAATAAGAGACAACGGTAGCTTAAAATATTCAAAAATCGTATATTTATTTTGAATAAACAAATCGAAAGAAAACAACTTCCAGCGAATCTAGATCAGTGGGTCTTCAGGGAAAGCTTCCTTTGTTGTGCATGCATCACCCTCCATGCATGCGAATCAAGACTCATTTGTATAGTTTCCTCTTATGTTGTACCGTTTTAACACTGTCCTACGTTGAGGGGAGGGTTGGCGCTTTCAAACATGTTTAACCCCGCCAGATTCTATATGTGCCTGTCCCAAGTCAGGAGCCTGTAATTGAGTAGTTGTGGGTTTTTGCTGTTTCTCATATTTTTTTTTTTCGTTTATTGTTTTGAAGTTTGTTCTTGTGTTGTGCTGTAACATCACTATCCCAGGTTAAGGGAGGGTTGTCGCCTTCAAAAAAATTTAACCCCGCCACATTCCCTTGTAGTTCAATGATTGTCGTTGGTTCGTGTTTTGTTATAAATAGGCCGTTAGTTTTCTCAATTTAATTCTTATATTTTTAATGTCGGGGGCTTTCTAGACTATACGGTATGGGTTTTTCTCATTATTGAAGGACGCACGGTTGCTTATAATAGCGAATATCCACTTCAATTAAACTTTGGTGGATAGTTGTCTCATTTGCAATCATACCACATCTCCCTATTTTTATTTATCAGTAAAACATTTCCCAATAGGAAGTAGGACGCAATCGGTACATTCACAGATCAGATGATTATACTTATGTTTTAAGATTCTATGGTAAGACTTTTGCAAGTTGACACGCAGACACATCGGTTAACCATTTCTTGATGGAAGACTTTAATTTTTTAGTATCGAGTTAGTCGTTCTTCCTCTTAACTCTGTAAAGAGCACACATGTTCCTCGTAACATGGTAAATAAGATATTTAAACGACCTACGGTGGGGTGGAGGGTATATTACTACTGAGAAATTGTAACACTGAAAATGTCACTTTAAGTCATAGATCCAACCTTAAAGTCATCCATGTGTGCCACTTTCATGTTAAAGATTCAGATATGAAGCAAACTTTTGATTTCGTTATTTTCAAGTTAACTGGAGTAAATCAAATGCAATCACTTGCTGAAATCTATCAATATATCTAAACGTGAAATTAAAACTTAATGACATAACTTTTGTTATTGTCTCTTAAAAGATTAGACATGCATTTTGCTCCATGTTAAAAACAAAACAAGTCTGCCAGTGAGGGTGCATATTAGTATTCACAGGGATGCCGACTTCTTGCTGAAGTATCAGTCCCAAAAACTACACACATATGTTGTCATCATGAAGACAGGCAATTTTATGATATAGTGTTTGCCTTATTTGCTGTTGAAATCAGTGTGGTGCTGCACAAAGTATATATATATTTGCTGACCTAAAACAAGAAATGTGTATATATTGTAAAAAAAAAAAAAAAAAAACAAACTACAAGGTTTGATGAAAACTGTGTATCAGTGCATCTATCGATTGTAATTTATTTACAAGTTACACAATTTATATTATAGCTTTGAAGTGCAAATTACCGCTTAATAGTTTTTACAATCACGATTTGTAGAATTCATTGTAGTTTTAAAGAAATTGATCCAAAATGCAATAACATGATACAACAGAAGACAACTATGTTCAAAGTGTCGTGTATGTTTCGTTATATCTGAGATAATATTCCTTGTGAATGTGACCGATAGTAACACTTGTATAGTGTAAGGAATTATTCAAACTTCATTATAGCATTCTGTTATATCCCATGTAATCCGGGTAAATGATCCATTAATTATCGCATTTAGTTTTTAGGTCAGTTAAACTTCAGATAGTGATTTTCTCTGTATTATATTTAGCTGATGTTTGGTGATTATTGATGAGGTATTGTTTTTTTCTGTGTTGGATTATTATGTGTACAATCAATTAATTATCTTTTGTTTATTTTTTTTATTGTTGTACATGTTATTTCAAGAAAAGGTTTGTTTAATCAGCTTTCTTACCAACTGACAGTTTACTTAATTAGAGGTTACACTACGTAACCGATGTTCAAATCTCACATATCCACCAAAAAGAAACAAATCAAGGTCAGTGAGGCGATATAGGATATTATTATACTTCCGGTAAGAATGGCCTTCTATAGTAAAATTGCTCTATTTTTCAATAGTTTTCAAAAGAAATATATAGCGTTAACTGCACTATGCGAAAATAGTATGCCTTGCTGTTGAAACAGACTTGATTTTCACGTCAATCATTTTCAATTTCACGTGCAAAGGCGGAGCTTAGTTGCTTTGACAGACAAGTGGGTTGGATTTATTAGCCTGACAATTAATTAACTATTACAATTGAACAATAAGGGGAAAATAGTAGATATCATTTAAATTTTTCTGACATTTTAAGAGACTTTGAAATACTGTAGTTTCTGATAGAACGTTTTTGTTCTCTGTTTACTTCTGCTTACTGCCGTTGAAGCCAAAATTGTTTGAATACTTTAGAAGTCATTTGTTACAGATTAATAGTTATGATCACATCACTGGTTTTTTAAAGTTATTGAGTTTATTGAGTACTATGAAAATGTTAATGAAAATGAAATGGAAGGGGTATGAAGTAAACCTTGTTTAGACAAAATCCACAACAATATCGGACAATCAAAGCTATGACACGATGCCTTTTTTATACTTATTCATCTTGAAGTCAACACGAGTTCATGCCTTCAAAAATGGGCAAACTATAGGTACCTCATAGCAAGTTTAAGACAAGACAACCTCTAGCACCAGCTTAAGCAGAATTCTACTTGTTTAACTAGTCAATAATGATTTAAATTCAGAAAGAGTTAAAATCAATTATTTCACCTCAAAACACATACTTTTGAATCTATTTATTTGACTCTTTCTAACAATCAGGTATACAAAATCAACTTTCTTTAAGACAGCTTATAAATGCAGAGTTATATAAAGGGCTTCTTTTCATAATGTAAAGCATTATTTATATAGAAATACACAATTAGCACTATTTGAAATAATAAACAGTCAGTATAATAATGATATTAATGTCGTGTTTAACATTGACTATGGAAAATAGTAGCCAGGGTGAGAGACAATAGTGCACTCCCCTTCGGGTCGTGCACTATTGTCTCTCACCCTGGCTACTCCCCTTCGGGTCGTGCACTATTGTCTCTCACCCTGGCTACTATTTTCCATAGTCAATGTTAAACACAACATTATTATATAAATGTTGTGATTTGTCATTTTGATAAATAGGATATGTGTAATAAAATATTCAATACTTATTATTGTATTTAAAAATAAACGATAAACTTTAAACCAATAGCAACTGCAAATTTGTTTTTAAATGATTTAATGTACAGATATCAAAAGACCAGAAGCAGGTATCAAGGGAAATATATTGTCTAAAAATGAAATTGAAAATTTATATTTCTTTCTGATTTTCGAGTGATTGAAATCGTGGCCTTAATCCTTTAAAGTCCAATCTAATCAGTATTTTTTTTTATCTATATGTACACAATAACAGGAGTTGTTCTGAGTTTGTTCTTGTTCAGAGTTTCACCCCAAGGCCATACCATGATAATTGTCCAAAAGCAGGACTAGCAATTTTTTTTCTCTATCGAGATTATTTAACCAACAAAACAAAAATAAGGCGGAGAAGACATGTGCTAAAAAGAGAATCAAAACTCACATGTCGAAGAGGGACCGACAAAATCACGGCAAATGAAAAAAAAGTCTACAAAACACTTCACAACAAGTAAAGACTGAGCACCCCCAACACCCCCAAAACAAAAAAAAAAAAAAAAAATTATTTGGTGACTTATTCACTACAATAATTGTTCATAGATGCCAGATAAGCGATAAAGGCTCGTTTCTCTTTCTCATGCAATATAAGTTATTCAATTAGTCTTTATAAACAGATTAGTTCTTCTTTCTGATCTTGTTTTTTATTTGTTTCAATTTGTTTTGCTAACAAAGTTACGTTCTTTATTCTCTCGAAACAATGGAACATTGTTAACTCAGCCTACCTGGATACATTGTTATGTCTTCCTTTGTTAAATTAGATACAAATTTACCAGGAATGTATTTTTGTGGAATTTTAAAGGAAGTTAAAAAAAACCTGTTAACATATGTTAACTCTTATACTTTCTCTTGATTTTATGCTTTTCATCACGTTCTGACCAGTCTATTAAATCATTAAACCACACGTGGATTTAATTTGTCTCGTGTAATTTCCTTCGTGATCTATTCAGACCATTGCACTGAATATATTTCATCATATCATTTAGAGAATGTGATTCTTCTCTCATTTTCAAGTTAAATTTAACAATCTCGAGTGGATAAATATCGTAATCAACAAGGTTGCGTGGTAAAATCTATGTTTACACACAAATCAACATTTTATTATTTGCATAATCGTACATCTTTCATCAACATGTAACGTTATTATAGTCTGTAGTCAATTTCTTTCTGACTTAAAGGAACATGACTTAGTGCGTTTTGCAGACTACAATTGTATTACAATTCAATTTAAAACGCATTTATTTACAAGATTTAAAGATAAAACTTCGAGAAACTTTACTGAAATTCTGCTGCAACTAATGTATCTCATATTCTAAAGGCCAATTTTACAGAAATAACAACGAACAACATGAGTTCCTTAATAATAGACAAATGCTTAAATGGTATGCCAAGCTCAGAGTGAATCGAATCTGGAAAAAGATGTGAATAAATCCAACAGATACTTCACAAAATCTGCCATCAACACCGAAGTCCCAAAGGATATACCAAAAGATTAACTCTTAAGAGGTTTCTGACAGGCATATGGAAATGCTCGGGTATACACTTGTCCTTTATTAAGCACTAAATAATCTAGGTCATCTCCTTTTAGTATCGTTTAGTGGAATGACAAAAGTAACACTGTAACCGGATAAAGATATATTAGATATCAGAATCGTCATCTCAGACACCGAAATAGACGGACTCTGATCATCGGAATGACGTATACTATATAAGTTCATAATACATGCAATTATACTGGTTATCTTCAAAGATCTTAAAGAGGTTCCATATCTTGAGACAAATTAGGGATAATTCAGGTGGGGAGCATCAGTCAGTCTGTTTTAGACGACCAGAGCCTCTGAGATTGAAATAAGACCGAAATTCAAATATTCTATATTTGTACAACATTTATGAACCTCGAGAATTACGTTCAAAGACCCGAACCTTTTAAAAAAGAATACAATTACGAATAAAGGAAAATGACAAAATGACAGCAAAAATTGAAAAGTGTTCAAGTTTCCAATTGCTACAAAACGTTGGGTAAATGAAGAGGATATTTAGTCGTATAAGAAAAAATAATTTTCGAAATACAACAATTTAGACGTTGTCGCCATTTTTTCTAAAAAGGAAAATTAACAAATTTCCAGAAAATAATATAAACGATCCTGCAAAAGATAATTTATTTCCAATTGTAAATTCTGGCTAATGTATAGTTCTTTGGTATCCTTTCAGAATAACAATAAAAAGAATAAAAAAGTACGTCACTTAAAAAGAAGTGTTAAAACAGGCATTAATGCTATAGAACATGACATTCTACATATTGTTTAAACCTGAACGATTTTCTTGATCTACAAAACTTTCAAGATATTAAACGATAATTGCGTTTTATCCGTATGTTCTTTGTTTAGCCATTGAGGCCATGTTGGTTGGCAAGTAGGATCATTTGAAAAAATTATATACAACATAGTCTAAGGATAATTAAGGCAAAAGTGTTTTCCATTGGCAAAGTATTTTCAAATAAGATTTGTGTAAGAGTCAATGCACAACGGTTGTCGTACGATAAGTGATGGCATATTCTGAAAATGTGTACTTAAATAAAGGCAACAGTAGTATACGGCTGTTCAATAGTTATAATTCGATCAAGCAAAAACAAATCCGGGTAAAAAACTAAAACCGAGGGAAACGCATAAACTATATGAGGAAATCAACGGAACAACAGAGACACTGAACTACAACAAAACATACATAGAAACGGATTGTAGATAACAGCTGCCATATTCCTGACTTGGTACAGGACATTTTAAGAAAAAATGGTGGGTTGAACCTGGTTTTATGGCTAACCAATCATCCCGCTTATATGGCAATGTTAAAAATTACCGTTCAAAAGACAACACTACGTGACAGGAATACAGTACAAACAAACGCAAGCACACTCAGCATAGAGAAAACATAAATAAATAATACAATACTGTGAAAGTACTTATATTCGGGGTATTAATTTTCGTGGTTTCAGCAAAGGTTGCATGTTCTTGGGTTCTTAAATTCGAGGATTTTAGTTTTCTGAAGAAAATAAAGGGAAGAATTTAGAGCCACCAGAAAAGAAGATTCTAGAAAATAATCATATGTTGTTTTATAATGATTTGTGGGACATTGCAAAATAAGGTGTTCATTTTCACTTACTTGGTTGTCTTTTATTACTGACAACATTCATCAATTTTTTATAAGATATTAGCTTTCAGAAATCTGATTCATATATATGCTTACAAATTGTCTCGATTGAAGGAAATTGCAAAGTAAACACTTTTAGTTGATTGATTGATTTTTGGTTGTTTAACGTCTAGTGGCAAATATTTCATGCATATTTAGGACGAGAAAAAATTAACAATAAATACAATAGGTAGATGCAGGCCGTCCAGGAAGAAGGTCGGGGAAATTTAGACCAACTGGAAAATGAGGGTAAACTGGATAGGGACAGAAATTTTGCAACAGGTCACCTACGGACCTCTCAAAGAGTTGTTGCAAGGGTTCTTAACGTGCAGAGAGCGTGGCACTCTCTACACGAGGCATCGGATTTAACGTCCCCATTCTGACCGGACGTGGATGCGTACTTGTACATCCCGCACAACCAAACGGACGCCCCACTTTGGCAAGGGTTCTATTGCCGGTCGGAAGAATACCTGTAGTTATCATATTTCTATTCCCCAGTCACCCTTGGGGAAAACACTTTAGTTGTTGCACACGTATAATCAGAAATGATGACACTAATAAACCCAAGATCGAATGACCAACAGATTAACGGTCACCAAAGTCGTTAATTGGGCCATAGACATTTCACTTAAAAAGCAAAACAGTTTCTTAAAGACATATGTGTTGAAATTGTTACGAAATGGTATAATTGTGATGGCCCCTCAAACTTATTCTTGGTGACAAAAAAAAAAAAAGCAAGCCTTTTGAAACATAGTTGCATCCGTGGAGAATATATGCATTGCCTAATGGTGAAAGAGATAACAGCTGTAAAATATTTTACTTTTCTTTGAAATAATGAATTAGAAATTGAACGACTCAACCTCCCCCAAAGCAAAAGGAAAGAAAAGGAACAACATACAACATAACCAAAGGAATAACGGGAAAACAACTTTGTTATGAATAGTACATCATCGTATGTATTTGTTTGAAGTCAATGTAATTGGTAAAATTCTTGGGAGAGATAATTTTATTTCGCTGTTAACTTAATTGTCTGTTGACCGTAAGGTAAAACATAAAAACGTAGTAAATGACGCATAGATTTGTTATCAAGTAATTAATACGTTTGTACATTTTTCCAGTCCAGATGGAATTGCGTGATGTTCATTATTTGTTTGATCATTCCAGACATCTTCCCATAATTTCATGTTTAAGGCAAGATAAGGTGAGTACATTGATGTCATTTGTTATGTATGAATAGGTCAGAAAAAATAAGATTGTCAATAAGAAAATATTAAGAAACAAGAACAACTTTTAGAAACACAAAATGATAAGGTCATATAACCTCAATGGTAACCCTTGGGCAATATATATCCTGTTCTGGAGTATTATCTGATGTACAGTAGTTGTCGTCTGTTTATGTAGTTCATACGTTGTTCTCGTTTATCGTTTTTATATAGATTAGACCGTTGGTTTTCCCGTTTGAATGGTTTTACACTAGTAATTTTTGGGACCTTTTATAGCTTGCTGTTCGGTGTGAGCCAATGCTCCGTGTTGAAGGCCCACTGAAAACCTAAATTAGTCAATTTGACCAATTTAATTGGTCATTTTGACTGTCCTCTAGATGACAATGCGCTTTAATCATTGTGACTATGCTCTTAGTCGTTTGACTAGATGGTTAGTCACATTTGACTGAGTAGGGTGGTAATTATGACTATGTTAGGAAGTCAAAATGACTATATGTTATACTCATTTTGACGAATTGGATTTTTCAACTGACTATGCACATTTGTCAGTTTGACAATTGAATGCAGTCCATATGACTTATTGAAATGATCGAAAGTGACCATGTTGGTTAGTCAACATGATTACTGTGAATAGTCACGACCAATAGACTGTTGGACTGTTATTTTAATTTGTGTTGTTTTTTGTTCTACCATTTTACTTTGTGTGTGTTTCTATCCGTTTTGTACTTTTATGTTTCATTTCTTCTGTTATTCTACTTTATGTTGTTTCTCTTCCATAGGATTGACAAATACATCTGGAATATAATATCATTAAAAATACCACAGCAGCAATACTAACAATGACACCAGTATAGGACCACAAAGTGCTCAATGTTCAAAACCTTCCTACATCTTAAGTTTCCATGTGTTACCATTACTCAGTGACATATATTGAAGTCTAAAAATCAAATAAAGAAAATATATTTATTATAAACTCATTTTACATACATTATGATATCCCAACTTAAATATATATTTTATACATTTTCAGTATGTCAGAATGTGAAGTGTTTATTTCAGATATTTTGTCGGTCTCAACTCTGCATGTGTCAATGTAATATTCTCTCTGACCAAAAATCTCTCAGCTGTGTTCATACAAATAGCAATGTCTTCATTTGCTGAAAAATATAATTATATCATTTTAAAAAAGCTAAAATATAACAATAAATAAGTATATCAGTCATGTTAAAAGTTAAAAGAAAAAAACAAATTTTAAAATCTTTGATCTAGTGATTTAGTCACTCATCTTATGCCATTATTTTGTAATGTAAGCACCGGGATCTTGACAGCCACCCATCCTATATCACAACATTGTAATGTAAGCACTGGAACTTGACAGCCACCCATCCTATGTCACAACATTGTAATGTTAGCACAGGGATCTTGACAGCCACCCATCTTATACCACAACATCGTAATGTAAGCACCGGGATCTTTACAGCCACCCATCTTATACCACAACATTGTGATGTAAGCACCAGGATCTTGACAGCCACCCATCTTATAACACAACATTGTAATGTAAGCACCGGGATCTTGACAGCCACCCATCTTATACCACAACATTGTAATGTAAGCACTGGGATCTTGACAGCCACCCATCTTATACCACAACATTGTAATGTAAGCACTGGGATCTTGACAGCCACCCATCTTATACCACACCATTGTAATGTAAGCACCAGGATCTTGACAGCCACCCTGAGCTTTTTTTTTAATTTATTGTTGTGAATATCGATTGCAGTGTTTATTTTCAACAGCTTTTGGTCAGGTGAAAAAAAGATATCGCTAAATACTCTTTTCAATCGACAATACACTGTATGTGTATCAAAATTGATATCCCGTATACATATCTCCCCCTTTTTTATTGTCATTACGTCAACATGTGTCGATATTACATTCATTACACTTCTTTTTCTTAAATTTAATTTTTGTAAGTTTAAGTTCAAACAAATATACATGATACTTACTTTAAACAATTGGTTTAATTGATAAAATAACAGTTTCGTGCCTCCTGGTTTGTTTACATCTACACGATCTAAGGAACAAAGGGAACGCGAAAGAGTGCGCGTGAAAACCGATACTGTACACCACGTGGTGCTGTGACCACTAACATAGTCAAATTGACCGTGCAGGTAATTACAATGACTTGATGGGTAGTCATATATGCTGTTGACTACCTTTCGGCTAATATTTGACTAACTGAATAGTCATAGTGACTAATTTAAATTTTCAGTGCCGTACCTTGACCTATAATAGTTTACTTTTATATATTGTTACTTGGATGGAGAGTTGTCTCATTGGCACTCATGAATACCACATCTTCCTATATCTATTATGATTCATAATAAGGCGTTATTGAGAAGAAAAGTTTAAAGATATTGTTTTAAAGATGCATACACGCAAGAATTCGAATAGTTACTGAAAGTTAAACATAAACCAAAATAAATCAGTTGTTCCATATATTTTCAACTTTCCGCACTGAACGTTCCCAATAAAAGTAAAATACATGAACATAAGGAATAAATGATTTTCATTTTTGTTGTTTGTTATAACTGTGATTAAAGATTTGTTTTATATATGTTGTAATTTGTATTTTGTTTTGTCACTATCTTATATGGTTTACGGCAATTGATATATATACATATATATATTAGACCCCTCTAACAAAAAATTTGTTTTGCATGCACACGTATAAAAATTGCGGTTTTTATCCAACGCAATCATAGGTTTGAACGTTGTTTTCAATTTAGGCTTGTTTATATTTTTTTCGTTTGGGCTTGTATTATATTTGCCTTGGGGTTTATATGATCCGTTCATCCTATTTTGACTCCTCAGAATTCAAGAGTCTATCCTAAATTGAGGTAAATTGTATGGCTTTCCAAATACCGTTTCGATTCCTAACATCACTGAAGAGACATTAATTGTCGAAATCCGGATATGGTGTACAAAACCTTTGCACCTTTTGTTTGCGGTATATCATCTTTTCTGCAAGTTTATTGTTTTCTGTTTAGTATTAAATTTTAATTAAGATCCATTTATTACATCGGTGATCCATTTATTTGGCAATCGCCAATGGCAGTCAGCAGGGTTTAAGAACATTTGTTGTTCGACCTGTTTGTCAAATGCGTTTTGTTAAAATATACTTTTCCTTTTTTTTTGGTCTTTTGGAAAATGTTGTTTGTGCTGTCTTTAGACCACTCTAACAAAAAATTTGTTTTGCATGCACACGTATAAAAATTGCGGTTTTTATCCAACGCAATCATAGGTTTGAACGTTGTTTTCAATTTAGGCTTGTTTATATTTTTTCGTTTGGGCTTGTATTATATTTGCCTTGGGGTTTATATGATCCGTTCATCCTATTTTGACTCCTCAGAATTCAAGAGTCTATCCTAAATTGAGGTAAATTGTATGGCTTTCCAAATACCGTTTCGATTCCTAACATCACTGAAGAGACATTAATTGTCGAAATCCGGATATGGTGTACAAAAACCTTTGCACCTTTTGTTTGCGGTATATCATCTTTTCCGCAAGTTTATTGTTTTCTGTTTAGTATTAAATTTTTAATTAAGATCCATTTATTACATCGGTGATCCATTTATTTGGCAATCGCCAATGGCAGTCAGCAGGGTTTAAGAACATTTGTTGTTCGACCTGTTTGTCAAATGCGTTTTGTTAAAATATACTTTTTCACTTTTTTGGTCTTTTGGAAAATGTTGTTTGTGCTGTCTTCAGACCACTCTAACAAAAAATTTGTTTTGCATGCACACGTATAAAAATTGCGGTTTTTATCCAACGCAATCATAGGTTTGAACGTTGTTTTCAATTTAGGCTTGTATATATATATATCTTACATTGGTATCAGTGGATTATCGGATTTATCCAATCGAGATAGTTAAATTATCGAATTTTAAAGTCCGAGCCTTGGCGAGGATTTTAAAATTCGTTAATTTAACTATCGAGATTGATAAATTCGATAATCCACGTGTAACAATGTAAGAATCTGTTTCTCTAATGATTATAAAAAAATCCAATTTGATAAACAAAATTTTCCTTCAAGAGCCTCACATTCCTGATTTCTACGTCATACATTAACGAAATTGATGCGCAAACACTTCATTTATGCATCTTAGGAATAAATGAGTATTAGTATAAATTAAAGAACATTTTAAAAAAAAACCTTTAATTAGTTGAAACAAAAATTCATATATATGATAGTAGATAACGTTACAATCGTATCTCTAGCTAGAACTATTTTTTTTTTGCGTAGTATAGTTCACAAGTTGTTAATTTCAAAATCACATCGACACATGTTCAATGGCAGATTTGACAAATTCAAACAGAGTCATTATTCCTGGGAACTGTCACTCTCAATAACGTAGCGACGACGTTTGGTTGTCTGAGGCGATGGTGACAACGACGGTAAGTTTGACATGTTAATGTTAAATGTCCCTCCATAGATTGGTCCTCCAAATAGGCAACTTAGACCCGTTGGCGCGGCCGCCAAATTTCCAAAAGAAACTTGATTTTCTGAGACCGCTGTTTTCTGTACATTCTGAAATTCGTTCTGCCCAACCGGGTTATTGTTAATTGTGACCGTTCTTGTAGTTTGTGACGATTGCATATTTTCATTTTTATCCGCCAAGATGGTCCTCGAGATTTCATGATGTTTCTTTGAATTTAGTTTGGAATAGCCTAACCCGAATAATTCAGTCCCTCCCCGTGATCGACTCTCCCACTCGGGAGGGCCTGAACTCTTTTAAACGATAAAAACGCGTCACCAATCCAGGATTTTGATTGGTGCTCTCTGTGAGAGAGAGCCAATCAGCTAATAGCTAAATGTTATCGAGATAGGTAAATCCCGAGCTAATTCCGAATGATTTTTTGACGATTTTTCATTGACTAGGCCTTCAGGCGTTAATGTAGCCATCGTAGAGCAGTGGAATATAACGACTGAATTATTCGGGTTAGGAATAGCCTCAATAGGTGGAAATACTCTGTTTTTGTGTCCAGATATCTGAAAGAAATGATAAGATAATCATTAAAGGACAACTATTGAAGGTTCTGCACTTGAAAAACTTAAATATAGAGGTTTAATTTGTGTTTTTTCCTATAAAAATGTTTCAGAAAGTGTTTGAAAACCTCTCATACAACGCACCACATAGTCATAGGGCACATTCCAAATCTATATCATAAAGGAAACCAGGAGCATGTAGTCCAGTGTTTTTTGTCGTTCGAGATTTGTCATATTATTTTTTTTGTAAATTGTTTTGATATAAATAAGGCCGTAATTTTTTCAAATGAATCTTTGCCTATTTTGTTATGTCTGTACCATTTTAAAATAATAGTTGGCTGTATGGTTTTGATTTTTCTCATCGTTGGAGGCTGTACGGTTGCCTATATATAGATTCTTACATTGATACCAGTGGATTATTGGATAAATATACCAGTGGATTATCGGATTTATCCAATCGAGATAGTTAAATTATCGAATTTAAAAGTCCGAGCCTTGGATAGCTATCTCGTTGATATCATACCACATTGCTTTATTTACAACATGTACAAATAAAGTCTTCTGTTAGTGTTGCCCGCCTCCATGTTGAGCAAGCAGTAATATGGAAATTTGTTGTGGGCAACAGTATATTTTGGGGTCCTCCTCACGGTCCCCGTTTCGTTTCAATTTCTTTGAAATCAGAGGCAATGAATTGGATTCAATCAATTAACGCTTAAGTAGTGGGTGGAAACATTCAGGATAAAACAACATACATGTATGCACATGTATTTATACTCGCTGCAAAACAATGGAAAAGTTTAACAAGCCTCGCTTTTTGTCTGTTTCTAAAATGGTAAAAATAAATTTTATATTTACCAACAATGTACATGTGTATTGTATATATTTCATGTATTTATGTTACCGAATTTTATTGTATAGTGGTGTGTGGAAAGATTAACTAACTTCAATTTATTTTTAATACATATTAAAGAAATATTATTTCTGAAATAATAAAAAAAAAAGGGTGTTCCTGGCTGGTATGTCATATTGTGCTGAGCGTTTTATTTACATGCCAGTACATATGATGTGCTGTTTTGGAGCACTTGCTTTCATCAGAATTTAAACACACTCTACATTGTACATCAGAGAATTTGCAGTTCTAAGTACAATGTACATGTATATCTTATCTCTGAAATTTTCTTGATTTTTGTTTATTCCATTTTGATACATGTAGTTAAGTTTAATTGACGTGAATCTTGATACTTTTCCTGGATTTTTGTAATTTATTGTCAACAGTTAAATTTAAAATATCAAACATGCGACTTGACTTGACAAGCTTTGCATTTTAATTTCAAAATATTTTTCTTTAAAGTAGTAATATTGTATCGCACTGCACGTAATGGTAGAATCTTGATAACACGGATTAATATAAAAAAGAAGATGTGGTATGATTGCCAATGAAACAACTCTCCACAAGAGACCAAAATGACACAGAAATTAACAACTATAGGTCACCGTACGGCCTTCAACAACGAGCAAGTTTATTTTGATTTATCCACTTTGATTTATTTTATATAACCGTTCATGTATGTGATATTGTATATACTTGTATCATAGACATATATATATTTAGTATTAACCTGTTTAATATGATTATGTTCAAATCCTGCGTCATCAAGTTTTTGTAGCATAAATCTTCTTGCAGAATGGTTTGTAAGGCGTCTATTGACTGAGTCATTTTCACTTTCATCATTGTCATCATGTTGATCTTCTTTACTTTGAATTATCCCTATTATACATGTATTTGAAACAAATACATGTCACATGAAATAATTTTTTTATTCATTACCTACACTTTTTTGTTGATATTTTTAACTGATTGTTTCTGAAATTAAAAAGTTAACAGACTTAAAATGGTATCCTGCTTCTGTTTAGCTGAGAACAAATTTTTGCTTTTTAAAATATGATAACTGTTTTATCACTAACAGTGCTTCAATCTGTTAATTTATTTAAATTTTATTTAACAGTCTGATGTAATAAATTAAATGAAATTTGATTTCAATTGCTGTATAAAAGTAATATTGTTGTATTGTAGAAATATCTCTCTCAGCGTGCAGATATATGTTGATTTTTTGTCAAGATGGTGTGTGAACTCAATTTTTTATTGGTCAAAATTCAATATTACGAGTTCATTTTTGTTATTTATCTATTGTGACGTCACAAAATGAGAAGACCATATAGGAAGTACACTTATTTTTACAGATCATTGTAAAAGAAATATAGATTTTGTCTGTATGTCCTCTAAATATCATTTCATAAACAGATTCCACCAGTGAATGTTGTTAAATACATGTATGATAATTCTTCACTCTCGACAGTTAAATTTTAAATATTTAAAACACTCGGCAAGCCTTGTGTTTTAAATTTTAAAATTTAACTGTCTCGAGTGGATAAATATCTTATCACACTCAATGCGATGGTAGATTTGATATATAATTCATATGTAAAATAGGTAAATTCAGTATAATACATGTACATGCAGTATTAAACAACCAGTTTAATACATGAATGCAAAGAAATTTACCTGCAGCAGTTGCCATCTTTTTCATGAATTTGCCTAATTTGTTTATGCCTATGGGTTGGCTCTTGTACCAGAGGCCAGATTTTTCTCTATTTGTATTTTCTTGAATGTAAAAAGGATCAGTTGGATTTGAAAACTTGAGCGGACGTTTTGATCTATATAGTTTATAGGCATGTACAGGACATTTCAACTCATTTTCTGGATTTGCCCATGTCATTTGTGGGATGTCTCTCTGGTCTCTTAGACTTTTGCCTGTTCTTGTTTTTGTGTTTCGTTCATTCATTTGAAGATATTCTAGTCCTGATGAATTGTCCCTTAGAATTTTGACGTCACCCCATGTCATTTTGTGGTGTTTTGTGACTCCCCTTAGACCAAAATAAATAGTGTTAAAAAAACCATACGGTGTGTAGACGTGTGGTAGGATTGTCAACCCCAATTTCTCCCGACTGAAACAGCTTCTCTATATCCTGGCCACAGAGTGTCTCTGCCTTTTTATTACCGTTCCCTTTTCCCATTTTGTTAAGTTCCACCTGTTTTGCTGTGAGGACATCTTTTACTTTCGAAAACTCAGCACTTTTACTTATTTGGTAGCCATAGTTATGTTGCCTCAAATACCTGTCGAAACTACAGAGCATTCCTTTAAGGGATGCTGGTTCATACTGTTCTCCATCATCTTTCCTTACTGATATTAGAAATTGACACAAAATTTGATTTAATTCATGGGGTGGGATGGAATATATTTCTCTTGTTTCCAATTTTGTAACTTGGAATTGCTGTAATGATTGTATGTCACTTTGTGTCTTTCTAGCGGTATTTTTATTTTCCTGGTCTAGTACAAATGTGTCAATACTGTCTTCAGGAATGGTCACAAACTGTCTTTTTTTGGTTTCGGAAGACTGTTTAGGGAGGGTCGAATCTCTGTTGGATACATGTATAGGTTCATCAAAATACATAACATTATCATCACTGAACTCACCAGTGGGGCAAGGGTCTATTGCTGGAACCAGAGATGGTAATTTCTGTTTTGTGATAGTGTTTGTTATTGTTATTTCTGGTTCAATGTTTTGAACACTGTCTTCTAAAATATCAAAACGATATCTGGCCTCTGTGACAACTTTCCCAAAATCAAGTTTAATATCCCAATGTGGGAAATCAAAATTTATAGTTTTTCTTAAAATTATCCCTTTAATCCCGCCAACAAGCTTTACTCTAGCCCCGATATGCGGGTCATTGTTGATTTCTAAAGCCATATTTGTTTTTATTGTTGAAGCAGACGATTTCGCGAGTTTGTTTATATGTTGCTATGTTGTTATTGATAAATTCCGAGAAATCCGAACGGAAAAGTAGTCCCGGCGGGTTATGACCTTTAGCTTAACCAATCATCTGCTGAGATCACCGGCAACCACACGTTAATTAAATTTTTTTTATACAATGGGTGAAGTAAGGGATAAATTTACGAAGAATTAGAGAAATATATATATATATGAGTGTATGTTGTTTTTTTTTTGTCACAAACATGTTTAATTCGTTTATATGACAAAGATTATATTATATTATATTATAATAATTTAATTTTGGATGTAACGCGTCTTCTGATTAGCTGACGTTGTTTTGTTTATCTGCTCATAGACATAATTTTGTCATGTGACCGTGACGTCATCAACGTTTTTCATGGTTTACTCCGGTTTAAAATGGAATTTAGAATTAAATTATAAGAATGTCTGTAATATTTTTCTGTCTATTCGAATAACATCAAAATGTGGTGCACACTTTAAAATAACCCGCTACGCGGGTTATTCAGTGTGCACCACATTTTTGATGTTATTTCTTCATAGACAGAAAAAATATTACAGTCATTCCTTAATTATTTGTTTTTTTTTTGTGTTTTACACTAACAGAACAGTCTGTCCTACCAAAAGATTATGATCTGAGCCAATTTTGGATTATAACCGTTTGGAAGTTAGCATGTAATTTATAAGATTGATCATGTTTACATGAATCTTTTTATACCCATGCTTTAAAAAAAGTGGGCGTATACTGTTTACCTCTGTCTGTCCATCCGTCAGTTCGTCCGTCCGTCCCATGAATATTTTTCGTAGCATCTTTCTCCGGAACTACATTAAAAGGATTTCTGAAATTAGATTTCAGGGTTTATATGAGTCAGCTTTACCGTATGATGCGTTTTCAGACTCATCACTCAACAACTTCCTGTTTACCGTATACTTTTAGCGGGGCAGGGGTATCATTAGTGAGCAGTAGCTCACATATTCACTTGTTTATTCTTATTTGTTGAATATGCAATATGCCGTACCCAACACCAGCTGATTCTCCACTTTCTGGGCGTTTCGTGAAGCTGCTAATTCCAGTAACAATACAACCCAGTAAAAGCTTTTAATTTTGGAAGAACAGTCTCATTCCAAAGATCCCGCCCTCTTTGTGCATCTGATAAGGACTAGTAGACCATGAAGTAAAGTCAGGGTAGATCAAATATATTTTAAAGTCCATTACACTGAAAGAAAAAGTCAAGTTTTTTTTTTAACTTCATCCGTATATTGTGTACAAACATTGGACGCCTTGTGTGTAGCTTATATAAATAACATTATTTTTCTGAAGAATAGTTTTGATTTCAATGACACCCATTTCTTCATTTTTGTAACAAGTCCATCTGAACAAGGAATAACTTATTTTCGTTGAGATTAACCCCAGTTTTAGCTCTTTTCAAAACGTAGTCGTGAATTGAATTTCTTCCTTCTTGTTGACCTTTAAGTGTTTGCTGAATTTCAGTTGAAACCTGAATAAAGGAATTCTGCAACCTGTGGTTAAAATTTAATTTTCGGAATGCGTGTGATAATATTTCAAATGTAACAAGTTGTAAGTCTTTTTTTTCAAACTTCAGAATTTGATTGTGTTTTTGTTTGAGATTCAATGGCCTGTGTCTGATTATTCATTTATCAAGATTCATAGGTATGTAATTATTTTTTCAGTTGATTTTTAAGCTCTCCTTAATCAACATCTTAATTTAAATCCATGGATTCTGGACCATATTTTTATTTCTTGCTTTTTTGCTAGTATCATAAGTCATTTTTTTGTATTTGTGACAACCTTCGTGTTTTCCTTTATGTTTTTTTTTGTACAGTTTTGATTGTTTATAAGATGTTGCTTTCGTGTACAATTTAAAAGCAGAATCTAGCATCATTGTCAGAGGTTTTGGACCAATCTTGAGAGGTCAAACTGGATCTAGAATGTCTAGCAGCAACTCCATATGATCGTGCAAGCCATGACCCACGATTGAATAAATTGTAAAATTTACCGCCATCCAATGTTTTCCAAGCATGCACCCATGACTGCTATGTTTGTTGTATTATTCCGGCAAGTCGTTCGTTTATGTAGCAGGTCTATCCAGTAGGACTGCAATCTCTTTTAGCATTTGAATGTCCAAGTCAGTATACATTAAATTGTTACTGAAACTGGAATCCTCCTAAGATTATATCGACTTACCTTCTGACCAAATAAGCATTGAGTTTCACACATGTCGGGAATATAATTTGTGTTAATATCATCAGTACTAGGTGTTTCATTAGATTTGCAAAATAACCAGTTTTTGTGATTGCTAAATATGCGATGACCGTCATGTGCCATAAAATTTAGCAACTTATGATTAAATGAATCATTTAAAAACTGGAAAAATAAGTTAGCCTTCAGTTTTTATAATTAAAACATTGTCGGTTGTAGTTTGGTTTAGTGTCATATGTTAAAATTGTCACATTAACTAAAATTTCATATGTGTCTTATTAATAGTTGGTTGCAAACAAGTTCACTTTGTTGAAGCCATATCTTGCTTATAGCAAGTTATAAATCTGAAAATTTGCTTCCGCAAATTTTTGTTCTTCCCTCGCCGGGATTCGAACTCATGGTATTGGGATATCGAGACAACACCACCTGCACTGTGTCCAGCTCTCTATGGTTTTTTGGATATAGAAATACACATCCACGTTCATTTTTATACGACCGCAAAAAAATTTTGCGGTCGTATATTGGTATGACGTTGGCGTCGTCGTCGTCCGAAGACACATTGGTTTTCGCACTCTAACTTTAGTTTAAGTGAATGGATCCCTATGAAATGTTACCATAAGGTTCAATACCACAAAAAGAAGGTTGGGATTGATTTTGGGGGTTATGGTACCAACAGTTAAGGAATTAGGGGCAAAAAAAAAAACAATTTTGTAACTTCCAGACAATAACTTGTGTGTAAGTGTGTGGAGCCCTCTGACATTGTACCACAAGGTTCCATATCACAAAGGGAAGGCTGGAATTGATTTTGGGGGTTAATTGCCTCAAAATTTTAGGAATTAGGGGCCAAAAAAGGGGCATTTTTCTAGTTTCATGACAATAACTTGTGTGTAAGTGTTTGGATATTTCTGAAATTTTACTACAAGGTTCCATATCACAAGCGGAAAGCTGGAATTGAGTTTGGGGGTAATTGCCCGAAACGTTTAGGAATTGGGGGCCAAAAATAAGCATTTTTCTAGTTTCCAGACAATAACTTGTGTTCAAGTGTATGGATCTCTCTGAAATTGTACTGCAAGGTACCATACCACAAAGGGAAGGCTGGGATTGATGATGGGGTAATTGCCTCAATATTTTAGGAATTAGGGGCCAAAAACAAGCATTTTTCTAGTTTCAGGACAATAACTTGTGTGTAAGTGTATGGATCTTTCTGAAATTGTACAACAAGGTTCCATATCACAAAGGGAAAGCTGGGTTTGAGTTTGGGGGTAATTGCTCTAAACGTTTAGGAATTTGGGGCCAAAAAACACATTTTTCTAGTTTCCAGACAATAATTTGTGTTCAGTATTGTGCAAAAGAAGATACTTCGTATAAATTGCTTATTTCATGACCAATTTCAATTTGGTTTTATTCATGAATTCTTGGGGTTCTTTAATATGCTGAATCTAACCGTGTATTATGTTTTTGGATTTTGGGCCCCGTTTTTAAATTGGTCCACATTGAGGTCCAAAGGGTCTAAAATTAAACTTTGTTTGATTTCATCAAAAATTGAATTATTGGGGTTCTTTGATATGCCGAATCTAACCTTGTATTTAGATTCTTAATTTTTGGTTCCGTTTTCAAATTGGTCTACATTAAGGTCCAAAGGGTCCAAAATTAAACTTAGTTTGATTTTAACAAAAATTGAATTCCTAGGGTTCTTTGATATGCTGAATCTAAATATGTATTTAGATTTTTGATTATGGGCCCAGTTTTCAAGTTGGTCCAAATTGGGGTCCAAAATTAAACTTTGTTTGATTTCAACAAAATTTGAATATATGGCGTTCTTTGATATGCTGAATCTAACCATGTATTTAGATTATTGATTTTTGGGCCCCTTTATCAACTTTGTCCACATTGAGGTCAAAAGGGTCCAAAATTAAACTTTGTTTGATTTCATCAAAAATTGAATTCTTGGGGTTCTTTGATATGCTGAATCTAACCATGTATTTAGATTTTGGATATTGGACCATAATAGGTGAAAGTCCAATTTAAAATTTTTAAGTTCTTAGACCATATTCATTCTGTGTCAGAAACCTATGCTGTGTCAAATATTTAATCACAATCCAAATTCAGAGCTGTATCAAGCTTGAATGTTGTGTCCATACTTGCCCCAACTGTTCAGGGTTCGACCTCTGCGGTCGTATCAAGCTGCGCCCTATGGAGCATTTTATCTATATAGAGATAGATTGCTTTATATATATATAACATTCTACATATTTATTATAAGGTTAAATCCTACTGCCTGTCGATACTTTTATTTTGGCATTGTACAAGTCATGTCTTCTTTGACTGTCTATGGTGTTAAAACACTAAGTCCCTGGGATGTGTTTTAGTTGATTTTAGTCTCTGATGCATGGTTTTTTATTATAAATTGTTTTTTGCTTTTAACTAGCTTTCAGTAACTGCGAGTACTTTCAAATCGTTCTTTCGTGTTAATTTGACCTCTTACACAATTTGTAATGCATTTTGTTATTCAGTGTTTACTTATTTTATGTCATGCTTTTTGTTACAATGATTAAGCATTTAATAACCATCATATTTGGAGCGAATATGCATCTATCATTCAGCCAAGTTGGTAATAAAGTTGCAAATAAAAGAACTTGCCTTGCGTGCAACATTATTAAGCAGGATAGCCAGGTCTCATCTTATTTTAAATCACACAGGTCCAATAATCATTCGCTTTTAAAACCTTCTACAATAATATCCAACTCCATGACTTGACTATATTCATTCCAGTGTTTGAAACACTTATAATCTTTCGGTCTTATTCGTAGAGAGTCGCATCTATTGCATATGTTCTGATATCAATATGCAAAAGTAAAATCACAAAAATTCTTTCGTGTTTCTGCACCAATAACTACTACCACTCTTCCAAGTGCATTTTGCGAATGTTTATTTTACCTTTATCTTGATGTTTTTCGTTAAATGATCCAGAGTTCTCTAAAGATACTACCGATATTTACCCAAAGGAACTTACTTTAAATAAATCTTAACATAAACAGCAGTAGTTGTCCTTTTCTAGATTTAGACATTTCTAAAGGAAACTCCATACTAAATTTACGACAAAAGAGACGATTTTTCATTCCCTATTGTTAATTTTCCTTTTTAGACGGCGATGTTCCTTTGGCTCCATCATACGGTGTTGATATATCCCAACTCGTTCGTTATTCCCTGTGTGTAGTCATTTTAGATTTTAACGAACGAAATCAATGCATCATTGGTAAATTATTAAGTCAGGAATTTTGCTATCATAAATTACTTAAAACCTTTACTAAAGTCTTTCGTAGATACAAAGATTTGATTAGTAAATATAGCTGTACATGTATAAAACTGATTAAAAACGGTATTTCACATCTTAAATTTTACGCTAATATTGTACTAAAAGCGCGGAAATCACTATGTGATCCGTGTAAACTCATCGCACCTTTAAACAAACTTAGTAAAGGTTATCTTATTAATGTTGTAATGTTTGAATATTTACATTGGCACAAATATCGATTTTGTCATTAACAAATTAAAACATAACGAAATTCGTTTTCTTTTCGAATGTTTTTGGATGTATGGTTTTTGGATATATAAATACACATCCACGTCATTTTCTATATAGAGATAGATTGCTTTATATATATATAACATTATACATATTTATTATAAGGTTAACTTCTACTGCCTGTCGATACTTTTATTATGGCATTGTACAAGTCATGTCTTCTTTGACTGTCTATGGTGTTAATACACTAAGTCCTTGGGATGTGTTTTAGTAGATTTTAGTCTCTGATGCATGGTTTTTATTATGAATTGTTTTTGCTTTTAACTAGCTTTCAGTAACTGCGAGTACTTTCAAATCGTTCTTTCGTGTTAATTTGACCTCTTACACAATTCGTAATGCATTGTTGTTATTCAGTGTTATATCTCGTCTCACTATTTTTAATATGTACCACCTTTGTTAAGTATTTAGTATGACGATAAATTTTTACTGCTGTTCTCGTACTACGAACAACAAATTTATTTATTTTGTAAAAATATCTCCTTACTCCTGACAACAAAATTATTATATTTAAATTTACCTGTGTACGTTCTTTTATTTAACGCCATTTTGTCCAAGGTAATAGTTGTCTTTTGATTGAGTTAAGCCATTTCAATTGATATTTTATAGTGTGTCTTTCTGTTTTAATGTTACACTATTATTTCAGGTTAGGGTGAAGGTTGGCGCCTGTTAAAATGTTTAAACCCGCTGCATTTGTTTTCACCTGTCCTAAGTCAGGAACCTGTTTCAGTGGTTGTCGTTTGTTGATGTGGTTCTAAAGTGTTTTTCGTTTTTAATATAGATTAGACCGTTGGTTTTTCTGTTTGAATTGTTTTACACTTGGCATTTTAGGGCCCTTTATAGCTTGCTGTTCGGTGTGAGCCAAGGCTCCTTGTTGAAGGCCGTACTTTGACCTATTATTGTTTCCTCTTTACACATTGTGACTTGGATGGAGAGTTGTGTCATTGGCACTCATACCACTTCTTCTTATTTCTACTTAGTTCATATCAGCATTGTAAGTCAGGGGATATACTTATACAATATATTTTTGAGTGCCTGAAGATGTAAACTATATGCTAGTTTATGTAAATTTGAAAAAGAGAGGTGAAAGATATCAAAGGGACCTTCAAACTCACAAGTCGAAACAAACTAACAACACCATGACAAAAATAGAAAAAGACCAAAAGACAAACAACTGTACACAAAACAAAACACAGAAAACTAAAGACTGAGCAACACGAACCCCACCAAAAAATCGGGAGTGATCTCAGATGATAATTGTAAGATTATAATTTTCTTTTAAATGTTTGAGTTTTATCTTCTTTGTCTTCTCCAAATTTCCTTATACATGTACAATTATTTTTTTGCAACCCTTTTCGCTCAAGTTTTGTAGAGGTCATAACTTTTCTCAACCATTTTTCCTTGTTTGCTTATGATTTAACTAAGTGTCCAACGTCAAAAGTATTAACACGGTGTCTGTCATAGCTGCGTGTTTCCAAAATACCGCAAGGTTTGTTTTCATAAGGCAGGATTATCTGTTAATGTTAGGATAAAAAAAAACTTAAATATTTTCGATACGTTCAGCTTTTTAAAAGAGATTTTATGCTAAAGGGATTTCCCTGAACATATATAACAGAAAAAAGAATCTATATGAGCGAGTTTCCTTTCCTTCTTTTTCTTTGTATCAAAAACGCACAAGTTGAAAAGAGCAAACCTTAAACTTCTGATTATTATTTTCAATATACAGCAGAAAACATTTATTTATCGTGTTTCGCCTTGGTCAGATTGTGACAATCCCAAGTGCAAGTCTTTAGAACTTATATAATTAGGTTATACTCTATCATATTTTCATGTACTATTTACACATAAACTTTTACATATTTTATACATTATATACATACAACTGATACTTGAGGTCATACTCAAGTTAATTCTATACAATTTATTGTACTCATTGCATATCTTTCATATTCACGATAGTTGAAAATTAAACAGATGAAAAAAAATCTTAATAAATCACGTTCGTTGCTGATCGGATTAACATCGGTATTGTTGTATTTCCTTTCTAAAAGCGGAGAAATCCTTCAATTATAAATATATTCGTTTCAAATATCAATACGATGAAACCATATTACAATAATCCAACGCAATTATTTTGCAACATATGATTTATCACTTCTGAAATAACATATAGGAGTTGTTGTTTCAATCACGTAACTGCAAATACTTCCTCGGTCTTGTAATGAAAAGATTTTCTTTGTAACACATAATTATAGATTGTTTTACCCGCTATAGTAATTTAGTGAGATCAACGGATATAAATTGCTCAGTTCTATTATCATAGACACCGACATAACTGACACTGTGATTTAAAACGTTCAAAATGGATCATAGAAAATAGCAATAACACTTTTATAATGATATATGTACAGTTGAGATTAGGAAAATAAATGAAACCCTTAATGGAAACGAACAAGTTAGTGTTAAAAGTTAAATTATTGAGTGCTTTACGAGAAACAATATACATGACTACAGCATAATGTCTTTAATAAAGAAAATCACTAACTTTCAGTCTTTAAATTTGTCATTGGTTTTATAAACAGTTGAGAGTATGTCTTAGAACCAAGATACCGCTGGCATTCATTCAAGCTTCAATGAAAGAACTCTTGGTTGTTCAGATTACGCAATGTTTTGAACTGAAATTATGGAGCTTGATTTAACTGTTGCACGACTTCAAAGGTATAGAATTGTCTTTATAGTAAATTTTCATATGGTCATAGCTATGCACTCAACATGTTATGCAGTTATATAATACCACTTAAAACATTGACAGTTGCAACCATCTGAGCCTTCGAATTGCAGTAAAATACAATCAAACTTCTTATATACAACTGAGAAATGTTCCTAGTCTTAGCCTTCTAAGATGGTATGACGTTTTGGACAATTTTGATCGAGCTGACTATGTAATTAAATATATAGTATGCTTAAATATAACGAAACATATAAGATCCTTATTCATTAATATAAAAATATGAAGATGTGGTATAATTGCAAATGAGACAATACTCCACCAGAGACCACAGAATGTAGAAGGGGTTAAACTTGTTTACTGTTGCCCAAACCTCCCCTGGGATAGTGGTGTAACAGCAATCATATGAACAAACTATAAAAATCAGTTGAAAAGGGCATTACTCATTAGATCGATACAAAGCAGAAATACAAGCAACAAAAACACAGACCGGACGTGGCAGGGTATTTATATATCCACACAACAACAACAAAAAAAAATACATTTAGTGCAGATCTGAGAGTACTAGCAGTTACTCACAGGTAGTTCAAATCGAATAAAAAAGACTGAAATATCGATCAGTACGCATCCAGCATTAAATGGATTTAGTGTAAAGACGTCATTAACAGTCAGAGAAAACATGACCTTGTGCAATGCCAAATTACAGGTATTGACAGATTGTACAACCGTGAATGTGCATATCTGTAGAACAATAATATTTAGTTTGGTATTAATTTACTGATAACAAAATCAATACTTAAACCAATAAAAACAATATTCAGTGATTTTATTACAGTGTTGAATTGGTAAGCTTTTATAATAAGTTTATTTAAAGGATCGATAAGTTTATCTGGATCGTATTTAAATTTTCATGCTGGCAAAACAACATCTCCGTGAAAAATAGCGAACGAGTTGTAATATCTAAACACCGTAAGATGGTGCCATAGGAACATCCCACCACAGACTGCTGTTCATCATAGGACAAATCGACGAATACCTACACATTTCTTATTTTCTTGTAGAAGTATATCAATAGTATATATTAAAAATAAATTGACCGAGAGTTTTGTTTTCTAGACAACACTTTTTGTTGTTCACTTGCTTCTTTTATGGAAGTTTAATTCAATTTTCAATCACTTATATAAACCAATAACTTTACAAGAGAGGCGAAAGATTCGAGAGGGACATTCAAACTCATAAGTCGAAAATAAACTGTCAACGCCATGGCTGAATGAGAAAAAGACCAACAGATAAACAATAGTACACAAAACACAACATAGAAAACTAAAGACTGAGCAACACGAACCCCACCAAAAACTGGGGTGATCTCAGATGCTCCGGAGGGGTAACCAGATCCTGCTCCACATGTGGCACCCGTCGTGTTGCTCATGTTAGTACAAACCAGGTAATAAATCTAATTCGGTAGGTCACATTCGGGAAAAGGGGACGGGATTGTGTTACGACATTAGAAACATATCTGCTATCATCTATGAAACGGATATTCCATAACGGTCAACCAACTAGCGATGGCGTCCGTAAAACTTACGAAGGGATGATTTCAACTTCACCACTTGGAACACTTGGTTTAATAGCTTCCTTGTCAGCAGCAACCACCTATCAAGAAAATCATGATACGAAATACAGGCCCTGGAATATCGTATCAACTTGGAGATATATACTCAGTATGCAGGCGCTGCTGGAATATTGAGACATAAAAATGGAAAGTTCACATCTGGGAAGCTGAAATCATCTCTTTTGTCGTAAAGTTTTGTTTTCAACCGACCCTCATTGTCAATTTCTAGATATAAGTCAAAATATGATGCAGACTTAACTGTTTCTGTTGTATCCTTTATCTCAAGTTCGATGGGATAGATGCGTTCAACATAGTCACCAAATTTTGAATTATTTATTGAGAGAACATAATTTATATAGCGTAAAATAAAGTTAAAGGATACTGCTAACTTCTTTTCGTTCTTCCTGCGAAGTTCCTATATGAAGTCTGCCTCATATGAATAAAGGGACAAGTCGACAAGAAGAGGGGCACAGTTTTTTCCCATGGGAAAGCTGATTGTTTGTTGATTAACACGTCCTCCAAACGTAACAAATATGCTGTCAATCAAGAATCTTGATAATGTCAGTTTCAGAGAATTTTTTGTTTGAATCAGAGTGATTTTTAAATAGTACGATTTATCCATCCCTAAGACAGGATACTTGTATTAACGTTGGCCATTCTTTTTTTATGAAACAAAGCAGGACCAACTCTTTCAAATCGTCTTTTAGTTTGGAACGGGAAATACTTATGTAAAGTATAGAAAAGTCAAATGTTTTAATACTATTGCAAGATGAAAGAGTCTTAGATTGTATGTACTCTAAAAGATCTTTGGAATTTTTTAATATCCCCATCTGATACACGCCACCTCTAGAATAGGTAGTTTCACAATAACTTTGAAGCCCGGATTTGATTGCTGATAAAATTGATAAAGAGGTTTCATGGAGCACTTGGAAGACCCAGCAATATACCGTTGTTTGTAAGGACACTTATGTAGTTTAGGTATCCAGTACAGTGATGGAAGATCCAGTTCTTCATCTTTGGTTGAAATTCCGAAGGAACATAGAACAGACCTATGATTATCCAGGATTTCCTCTTTAGTAAGTGTCGTGGGGGTATATGTTGAGTTTCCAAGTGAATTGTCAATACCTAATTCATTTATCAAGCAGTTTAAGTTATGTGATTTACACACAAAAACGATGTTGTTTGGGGCTTTATCTGCGGGGACAACAACATTATTTGTCATGGAGGTAGGACAAAGTTTTTTGCAACATTTGGGTCTTTAAAGATTGATGTAGCATGGGTATTAATAGACCCATTAAAATTAATTCTGATTTGCATCAACGACCTCACAGCCTTAATCCATTCGGAAAGAATATCTATGTCTTATTTCTCGCGTTTAACCCATTACCTGGAATAATCTTCGACTGAATCCATCAGTATTTTGAAGTTGTGTTTCCAATTGATGGATTTGGGCTCACGATATTTCGGGCATTTGGATAACACATTTCGCAGAGAAGTGTTATTGACAATGTTAAGGTCACCAGAATAACGTGACAAGCCGGATTATATATGAATGGGGAACTAGCACAGGTGCAATCAGGTTTAGACTTGAAGTCGTCAATATTGAGTTCCTGCAAAACGTGTTTGTAATTGAAAATTTTAGTTGCAATTGGTATGGTATAGGTATAAGATATGATAGGTACAGACTGATCTTTAAAATAGGGAGGTATTTTCGAGTGAACTGATTTATGATGAAGGATATTGCCCAAGTTGACCTTTGTTGGCACAGAAAAGTTTATGAAAGGATCTTTTCTCCTTTTCATCTTTTCAAATGCGAACTGGTTTGAAAAGTCTGTGACTTGCAATATCCAAAATGATAGCTGTAAGTTAGTATTGGTTTGAATGAGGGTTAGTAACAGTGTTTTCCAAATATAAGTTGTACAGAGAATGAAGTTTTGAAAGGGGTAATGAATAAAGCTTCGTGCGAATGTGATGAATACCTAACGGCTTTTGTATAAATGGAAGCAGATCATTAATAGAGACATCATGGAGAGTAGGTGATGTATAATGACGATGACCATGACTGCGTCTACGTCGAGGAGTGGAGTTGAAAATGTTCATCACATTCACCGAGCTACAGGCAAGACTAGATAGAATACCTATACCATCAATTTTGTCATTGCAACCATATGGTGTCGCAGTTCTCAATTGTCGAATCCAGTAATCTTCTTTTTGTACAACGAGTTTTGCTTATTTTATTTTAAAGTTTTCTTAGAATTGATTGAATTTGAAGAATGTTTCACTAAGGATGGTCTATCTTGTTTGTTTTCCTTTAAATGCTTTTACTTAGTAATGGATTGTTGTAAAAATCTGCATTCTCAGAATTAAGCCAAATCAAATAATAATTGTCCCTGGCATTTCTGAAAGTATGCCATGGACAGATGTTCAATGGAATCATAAACAACAGCATTTCAGAAATTTATTTCCCCCAATCACTGCGGGCTGTAAGTATAACACATTATACAGGATGTAGACGTTATACAAAGGAGTGATTTCAGGGAGAAATAAGAAATGATTTGCAGTTTTTATAATTCTCGTCTTATTACAACATGGTATTAGACAATTTCAATTAGAAAATACAACTAATTTCACTACTTTACCAATTGCGCCTAGAATTTACGTTGGAGTTCGGTATTTGTATTATACTAGGTTCACACCGAACAGTTTTTTAATCTATATAAAACGAAACGAAAGATTCCTGACTTAGGACAGGTGAAACAAATGCATTCATTGCGAAACGCCTTGAAAATAAAAAACGGACGTGAAAATCAGAGAAAAGTTTTGATATAATTTAGCTGCTCGCAAAATGTTTTAGTGGCTTATGTTATTGAATAAACGTGTATGCATACTATTATATGTTGATAGATATGCATGTATGTTTTACAGTCACAGTTAAAAAGTTCGACAAACCAATATCCAAATCCCGTTTAACGTGTTCCAAGAGTAACTTTAGTTTAACCGATTTGAAGACAGCTTTTTCTGTTGTGCAACATATCAGAGTTATCACTCGATAATCTCCAGAGACCTCTTAAATTGCAACACATTAACAAATGCATAATTCCATGCTATTTCTAAAACAAATTCGAATCAATACTAGATCGATGATTTGAAGGAGAACGTAAGCATGAGGCTTACGAAGCGTATTTCATTTTGAAAAAAAAATAATAATAGAAACTTGTTTGAATGAAAATGAGAGTAGGGACTAATTGTAATTGTATTAAGTTGAAGCGATGAAATTTTATTTAAGTGTTGAATACGAATGAAACTGTAATATAAGATAATCATATTAGTTTGGATTTATTTCTGATTTAAACTTTTTACAGTTTGTAAATTTGAATGGCTAGGATAGAGATCTGAGATCTTTGGAGTAAACATGCAATAGTGCAATTGAATAGTTATTCGACACCAAAGACCATAACATTAATGTGACACATGTATTTACTAACATTAGTAGATAGGTTGTTATTCAATAGAATCTAGATTCAAAACCAGTAAATGTGAAAAGGATCACTGGTAATCCATTTGAGATGTTTTAATTATCTGTCGACATGTTGAATGACGAGTACATTGTAATTCTCATTGGGAAAGACTACACAATGTTTCAAACTCATTTTTTAATTGCATAAAATATTAAAAAAAAAAAAAAAAGGAACGACTACGGAATGTTACAAATGTATATATAATCATCTACTATATATAAGCAAAATTAAATAATACAATCAATTATTAGACAATATCATGAATATTGGGGAAAATGTTTCATACTTCATTCTCAGTCATTTAAAAAGAAAAACTACTTTATTTGAAGTGTTTTGACACGTTTATTGAGTCTAATTGTTTGGTACATAAATATACCCCCAAGGGTGACTGGGGAATAGAAGTATGGTCACCATTGGTCTTCCTCCGACCGGCAGTAAAACCCGTTTGGCTGTGCGGGATGTACAAATTTGCAGCCACGTCCGGTCAGAATGGGGACGTTAAATCCGATGCCTCGTGTAAAGAGAGTGCCACGCTCTTTGCACGTTAAGAACCCTTGCAACAACTCTTTGAGGGGTCCGTAGGTGACCTGTTGCAAGGCTAAATTTCTGTCCCTATCCAATATACCCTCATTTTCCGTGGCAGTCTAAATTTCTCCGACCTTAATCCCGGACGCCCCTATTACAGAATCTACCTATTGTATTTATTGGTAATTTGTTCTCGTCCTAAATATGCATGAAATATTTGCCACTGGACGTTAAGCAACCAACAATCAATCAATCATAAATACTAAATACTTCCGATCTATACATTTATACGTTTCATAGACGTAAAACTTATCACAGCTTAAAATAGTTAATAAGATGAGGATAATTGTTTTGTTGGTAATGTCAAACGAAGTTAAATAGCATCCGCATGATGCAGTTGTCCAATAGAAAACGGCATTTTCTTTAGGTGAAGATAATCAATGTAGATATGAAAAACCTCTGTGAAAAACCTTAGATACATGCTTGGCCGACATTTCAGTAATTAAGCAACCGGAAAACATTCACAAATTTATAAACAAATCATCATCTTAAGATTTTGTTTCGATTTTCTGTCGTTATTCTTTTAATGTCCAGTGGCTTCCGTGATGAGAACAAATTTAATAATACACCAATTATGTAGGTGCTGCAAAATCGGACGATTGGGACAAAGCACCGTAACTTTAGACTTTCACAGGAAAATGAGGCTAAGTTGGGCGGAGTTTAAAATCTTGCTTTGGGATGTGCGAACTACTGACCCCTCAACGTTTGATTGCAAGAGTTCTATTAGATGCGGCATATGACACTCTGCCACCACGAAACATCGGGTTTGTCGTCCCTATTTCGATCGGACGTAATGGCCTACGCCCTTTCAGCATAAATCTTACTGCAAGACGGGAAAACCAAAGTGACCATAATCTATACTAAATATAAATGTAGTAATGATGTAGTTTATTTTTAATGTATTAGAGAGGGTTAATATTCTATTTTCAAACACCATCTGGTATGGAGTATACTTATTTAATCATTTATTTTTAATGTAATATATCTTATAAACTACTGTATAATTAATACTCTACATATGTATATGCTCGGAAACGGGCCCTTTAATTGGATTCAATAAATATTCTTATTCTTATACTCCAATTAAGCTTTAAAGTTTGTCTGATATTCCAGATATTTTCAGGCAAGACCAAACGCCTTCATAATTTGGCAAATATAAATAAGAAGATGTGGTATAAGTGTCAATGAGACAAAGTCACAATATATAAAAAATTATAGGTCAAAGTACGGCCTTCAACACGGAGCCTTGGCTCACACCGAACAGCAAGCTATAAAAGGCCCCAAATTGACTAGTGTAAAACAATTCAAACAGGAAAACCAATGGTCTAATCTATATAAAAAACGAGAAACACTTATGAACCACACCAACAAACGACGACCACTGAACAACAGGCTCCTGACTTAGGACAGTCTACAAACAACCATTAAACAGCAATATCCACCGACAAGTTACCGAACTGAAATAGACAACATATAAAGCATATGGTGGGTACCCTAACTTATTTCGTTAATACGTGACAAATATAAACCGAACTGAAGGTTCTATCAAGCTTTTGTAACTTAGACGACATTGATGTATTAAAACTCATATACTCAATCTGAGTACCAGACACGTAAAGAAATATGCTCTCAAGAGGTAAGCAAAATTGGATGTTACTGGGAAAATAAAAATCAGACCAATTTGTGAAAATTCAAGTATGGTATGGTTGTAGCAACCGAGATGGAAACTGTCGCGTATCCATAAAAGGTCATTTTGGGTTGAAATTCATAAGTATAGTAATGAGGCGGTGTGCATGAATTGCAATCCAGGTTATAATCTGATGAATGTTGGGCGAGAGGGGAAACGAGTTCAAAAATAAAACAGGATAAATTCAAATGCAGGTTACTGGATGTCATATATGATTACATTCTTTAAAAATTCAAATTCCATAAGAACGATAGTGTGTTTAATTTAGATTTGAGTATGATAACAATAAAGTATGACTCGTAAATTGAATTATTCTTATACTGAAAAGCATTACGCAGTTCAATCAGTTTTAATAGGAATTTGATACTTTGAAGCAAACGAGACGATCCGATATGGCTCCATTTGAAGTAGAACGAAGCCCGTTAATTCTACAGAATTCAATTTGCACTCTTAACCAATATCATATTACACTCAGTTTTTAGAAGGTGATGCATAAGCGTCCCGAAGGAAATTTAACATTCAATTCACGTTTAAGCATTAGTCCTATTGGATGAACTTGATAGACACGCTAAATGATGGAATTAGACGTCTTGCTATAGTATAATGTGCAGATATGTCGGTATTTGTCTAAATGCTGCTTACTTCAGACTTTTAGTTGAGCGATTATCAATCTGAATGTGGGTGTTGCAATTACCATTGGCAGAACAAGAAACAAAAACATGTATATTACCAAATTTATGACAAAAGGGACAACCTTTCCTTTTTTATTTATATATATTTGGTTTACCTTTAATGACGTTATTCCGTTGGCTCCTTTTAATCGACTAAATTTCTTAGTTAGTCAAGTATCAGTCACAAAATTGTCCCCTTGTCCTCGATTGTAACATCAACAAATGTGATTTATCGCCGAATGTTAGCTTGTCATGAGCGTTATGACGAATGTCCTTATGGATCAATAATTGCTTGAACTTCGGGAGCACGGAGGTTTATCCTCGGTATTTGGTTGGATTTGAATTTGTTTTCATTTATTTATTATTTTTGCAACGCTTTGACTATAGACCGTTTGTTTTTCATCGGGATTTTTTCTCGGGGGTCATGTATGTCTTGGTGTTGTTTGATTTTTTTCTAATGGTATTTGATTGCAACCTTGTTACCTTCTCCTTCTTTTATTTTGATAATCATGTTTACGTGTTTACATTGACGGTATAACATTTTAATTAATAAAAGTCCTTTCAAAATTTTAATACAAAAAAAAAGATTTGTTAAGTAGGATCCCAACTGCAGGAATTCAACAAATAAGTGCTTTTTACAACAAGCTGGTATTGATTGATGTTTTCAATTTACCGAGATTAAAATGGGAAGGATTGGCAAGCATAAAACCTAGGTTCAGGATCGTCGTCAGACGTTGTTTTTAGTACTCAAAATATATGTTAATGTTATTGTCCTTCATATAATGTATTGCAGATCTTTGGGAGGCTATTCAATTATTATCGAAGTAAATTTTGTGTGGCTTTTTGTAGATTTAAACTGAAGTTTTCGTGTTACTAGGATCTACATTTGTATCTCGATTATTTTATCACTTTCCTCAAAAGAAGGACCGGAAGGTTGCAAAATCAGTTTTGATCTGAAACGATCATTTGGATCTGAACAGCTCTTGAAAGACTGAACAATAAATGTTGAGTCATTTTCAGTCTTTTAGTCAATTTTCAGACTAACCCATTGCGATAAATTAAGTACTATTCAGAAAATTCGCTTGCAGTCAATTAAGATCTGTTAAGTTTTTGTTTAGTAAAATTGAGAATAGAAATGGGAAATGTGTCAAAGAGACAACAACCCTACCAAAGAGAAGAAAACAGCTGAAGGCCACCAATGGGTCTTCAACACAGCGAGAAAATCCCGCACCCGGAGGCGGGCCTCAGCTGACCCCTAAACAAAAATGTGTACTAGTTCAATGAAAATGGACGTCACACTAAACTCCAACACATATAAATGAACTAAAATTAAGAGGCTCCTGACTTGGGACAGGCGCAAAAATTCAGCGTGGTTAAACATGTTTTGTGAGATCTCAACCCTCCCCCTATACCTCTAGCCAATGTAGAATAAACAAACACACAGCAATACGCACAGTAAAACTTGGCTTAAAGAAGTCCGAGTCCGATGTCAGAATAGGTAACAAAAGAAACTAAGCAAAATGACGATACATACATTAACAAAGGACTACTAGCAGTTACTGACATACCAGCTACCAGCCTCAATTAAACTGATTGAAAGATTATGTCTTCATCATAAGAAAATCAAGCACAATCCCTCCCGTTAGGGGTTTAGAATCATACCATCATAAAATATATGACAATAACATAACCCGTATCATGCCAACAACTAGTTTTAGAATAAATGTGTTTATTTCCGATGCAAAGACCCTATGAGTGAATCAATATTAATACCAAAATATGCCATCTTTAATGACCTGACAACAGTATCGTAACTATATCCCTTCTGAATAAGTCTGTTAAAGGTTTGGTTAGCTTTTGAGGTGAATGTCGACATTTTTGTGCTTTGTATAGAATATTACCATAAAAGATTGGATGTGAAATATCTGAACGCATTTATATTTACGAATGATGTCCTTGTACCGATGATAAAATTTAGTAAATGTTTTGACTAGTTTGTGATATCGAAAACCCTAGTGTAATAATTTTTCAGTAACACAGGTTTGTTTCGTTAAAATCAAATACGTTGTAGTTAGTATTTAACTGTTCACATCAATATCATACTGAATTCTCAGGAAAGCTACTGAACAGTAACGAATTGACTCCCAAGCTAATTGACTAAAATTCTGAAAATGACTGAAATAATTTATTGTTCAAACTTTTTCAGATGATGCCACGATCAAATTGGCGGTTTAAGACTAAAATACTATTATATTTTCCCCCTTTACAGCTTAATTATTAAATACATTTTAAATGATTTGACAAAAATTACTATCTCGTGACCTTTACTTATCACACGTATGTAAACAATATATAACGTACATGTGGTACAGTACCAATATATTAAAAAAACACACGCGCCCACACATACTCCGACATATGAAATACACACAGAAACATGGATACCTACATCCTTCTGCAATTAAAGCATCACATGCATGAACACACTGAAAGCAGCTACCTATAACAAAAATACTTTCTGTAGCTCCGCCAGCTCAATTTTATAAAATTACATCATTATTTTTAAATCTTTAATATGTTGGGATATGTTTAGTTAAGCAATTTTGCAATTTTTTTTAAATGGGAGCTTGTTTAAAAGTAGAATATTTTAGAATAGGATTATTTTGTGCCATTCCATAGTAACTTCTAAATTTATGTTTATCGTATTTGAGTATTCAGACAATGCACAATGTACGCTATTTTAGTGGCCATTCAGCTCAAAGTCAGTAAAGATTTAAGATTGATCCCCCCTTTTCCCAAAAAGAAAGAAAGAAAAACATATGCTATATTACGGAAAATTTAATCACATGTTGTACTAAAAATGGAACAAAACGGATTTATTTTTGAAACTAGCAATCATGAATATCCAAGTTTACGAATGAACAAGCTGTATCCAATGCAACTAATTTCCTTAACTCTGAAAAACGCAACCAGGAACTCCTTAACTATATTGATTGATTGATGGTGTTCTATTGTGCTATTCCGTGGCGGTCATGTTTTTATTTGTTGAAGAAGCTGGAGTGCCCGGAGAGAACCACCAACCTTCGGTAGGAAAACTGACAATTCTGTTCAATTAATATTGGAGTCGAGCGCATCTGCAATGTGCGGGATTCGAACTCACAACTTTAGTGTTGACAGGCTAGTGATATAGTAGTTCGGCTACCTAGACCACTCGGCCATCGAGCCCCCCTAAACTATAGGCACGGTACATTTATTATTAAGTATTAAGGTAAAACTGCATTAATTGCAACAAACCTTTTTTCCCAACGATAATCAAAAAAAAAAAAAAAAAAATACTCAAGAAACCCATATACGATAAACTGTACCATATTTACATGAAAAATATTTCTGATTGCAGTCTTGCATTTTAATGTAATACCTCTAATTTTGTTTTACATTTGTCGATAAAATTTGACCTTAACAAACATAATAGATAAGTTTACTCAGAATATTACTAAATATAAGAAATTTTTTAATAGGTTTCTCAAATATCAGAAGAGCAATGAGTGTCTCTGAATGATGCACATATCATATTAAATTAATACTCACATACATTTAAGATAGTAACTGTAGCCTGAATAAATATTAACCATACAATACAATATTGTTGAGACAGAATACAGACGTTATAAATATTAGAACATTAACACTTTTTGATTCATGTCCGACTCAAGGAATACTAATTATATATAATTTGATCTTTGTTATATGTTTAAATTTTTTGTTTTCACAATGATTTTTATAAGATATTAAAACAACAATTTTATCAAAATAATTTTTTTTTGCTGGGCTTATTATAATTCTATTTTAATACAAATTTCTTTGAGTTCGTGGCGCGTCATATTCTTACAAATTAGAAATAGCAAAAGAAATTTTTTTGACCAATCATGGAACCTTGTGGTTTTAAAATTTCATCCACAAATTACGAAGATTTATTTTTGATTTATAAATGAAGTGATGCAACATTTTTCTATCGTGACCGCGGAAACTTCAAATAAATACTCTCCTATTGTACCTGTAACTTTAATACACACATCATTTAGCTGTATATTTTTAATCCATAGGAATAGCTGAATCAGCTTCATCATAACTCCTTCGCAAAGGATAGAAATCCAATATTTATCAAATAATTAATCTTCGACTATATTATAAAACCTGTAGTTATTTCCGTTTTTAAATCAGATATAACACATTGAAGGTATTATCATCACATACGACTGACTGACTAACACAGCTTACCTGATCTGCAAGGCGTTATATGACCATGCCACCATATATTATGTATTTTTGAATAACCATAAATGAAGTCGACGAGGAAAAGCATCACTCTAATATTAGATCTAGCTTAGTAGGCCGAGAAGTACCTGAAATCATTCCCAGGGGAGGGTATATGTTCAATTTTAAGTTTTCTATAAAAATTGTGAGCTGATTTGTTTTGGAATTCGATGGCTTGTTTTGTTTTGGCCATACTTTGATTTGCCCTTGACATTATATTGCGCCTTTGTATCGTTTTATTTTTTTCTGAAATGGAAACAAACACTTGAAGTTATTGAATTATAAGTACTTAACCCTTCCGTGTTTAATTACAATCAGGACAACAACGAAATAATACAAGCAGAAATAATAAAATTTAGTTTCGAAAAAGTAGTAACATACTATTATTTGATACTGCAAAAAACGTATTAAGAAAAATACAGTTGCAATATTAAGAAAATACAGAATTCCAACATGTCCAAGGTAAATTCGAAATTCGAAGTGATTGTCTAGAAATGAGGATTTGGAATCTGTATCTGTGATTTCTTTAATCTCTAGTTCAGGAGGATATATTAATGGGGCCCAACCAGAAAAGTTTGGATTGGAAATGGAAAAAACATCATCAATATACCTGTATGAGAAATTATATGATAGAGCTTCTTTGATCTTCTTGTTTTTTGAAAGTGTCTGAAGGAACTCCGACTCATATGAACGTAAGAAAAGGTTAACCTGAAGAGTTGGATGAAGGAACTCAGACTCATATGAACGTTAGAAAGGTTAAGCTGAAGAGTTGCACAGTTGGTTCCCGTAAGAATACAGACAACCTGCTGTACAATTCTACCTCTAAATTTAACAAATATGTTGTGTAATGAGAACCTCAAGCACATTGGTAACAAACTATGACGATTTATTCCCAAAACAAGAAATTTGCAGCGTATGGTACCTTTTTTTGTGATGAAAGAATTGTAGATTTTTTCCTTTCAGACGGGTTTCAATTATACATGTTGTATGATAGTGTAACTACATAAACGGTACCAATTTTAATGCACCATATGCGCATTTGGATTTTATTTTTTAGAGAATGAACGAGATTTTAAGTTTTCCAGTAGTTCTTTTGATCTCTTAAAAATCCACATAGTGTTAATGCGTCTACGCAAATAAACGGCATCACAGTATTTCTTTAATTCCTCTTTCACTGCGCACAAAATTTTGTTTAATCTATTGAACAATTCCTTGGTAGAAGGTAAATCAGGTGTGTTGCTTATTTAAATATTCAAATCAAATCGATTTAATTGTCATTAAACATTTAATATGACTGTATTGCCGAGTGTGAATTCGCATTGCTATACGACGTGTTCCGGCATTTATATATCCAACATTCTTGTATTTAGTTATGCTGTTTCTTTTGTAAGTCCAGTTGGATATTTTGTTATGGCTTATGTTCGCTGTTGGAGACGTTGTGGTTCGGTATTTATATATCCCGTTTATTACTTTCTTATACGGGTGGGTCATTTTGTGCTGAGCTGTTGTCTGTTTATTTCGTTTGTGGTTTGAATTCTGTATTTTCTGTACATTTCACATATGTCTTATTTGTCAGTAAAGTCGAGTTACTCGTAGTTCGTCTACAGTGTTTTTGTTTTATGTTGTTTGTTTTCATGTGTGTTTACCGTTTAGTCTTACATGATCTTGCCTTATATAACTGTTATTTTATAATTATTTTTTATATGTATGTAAAAGTTAAGATAAAAAATCAGCTATTTCATTTATATGATTTTAAGTTTAAAGCAACTATATGCACAGGATTTTTTTTTTGTTTATACACAGTTTTGATTTAGAAGAAATACCGACATGGTTAGAAAATACAAATAATAACACCATTATAAACACAATTCCATTTTAATATTCTTGTCATGGAAAATACATAAAATAACACCATTACAAACTCTATCCCAATCTAATATTCTTGTACGTGTCTATAAATAAAACAAATCTATTTTATTTTTAGAAATTTACCTGTGATAATATAAACGTCACAAAAAAAGTCACTTTTTGTGACGTTGATCCATTCATGTGACGTGCAGTTTATATTTCGTTTGTGGTATCCTGGTGTAAATTCATGGGAGGTGTCCGCTGTTATTTTGCGGTTTACATGTTGTAATGTACTTTCATATTATTTATTCATGTATTTCTCTGTGCTGAGCGTTCTTAGGTTTTTTGTTAATACAAATGTACTGTATTCTCTGCCCTCAGTTTTAATAACCCTTTAAAAAAGAAGCAAATGATTCTAATATGTATAAAGGAAGCCGGGTTTAATATATCATTTTTTATTTCAACAGGGAAATGAATGAAATAGTCATTATCTAAATAAATTGTATATCGTTAAATAGATATTGTCTGATATTTTGGTTTACCTTGCAATTCAGAATAAAATGGGATTTTACACAGTCTTAGTTCTCGAGGAATTTTAATGTAACGACCATTTTCTATTTCAAATACTTATGCGAAGCTTTGTAAAAATATTCATGAGAGAAAAATCATTAAACAATAGGTAAAAATATGCTTCAAGTGAAGGTTTTATTTTTTTTACTTTTATGTAAGTCTTTATATCAGTCATTTACTTCATTTTTAATTTCGGATTTAAATGCTTTACATCTGTAATATTCTTACAGTTGGCCAATTTGTCTTTAAGGTTATGTATTGTCTGGTGAGACTTTCTTGGTATATGAATACCAAGAATGTATACCTTGTTAGTTTCTTTTATATATTTCGGAGTTTAGTATGACGTCCATAATCACTGAAATAGTACATATTTTTGTTTAGGGGCCAGCTGAAGCACGCCTCCGGGTGCGGGATTTTCTCGCTGTATTGAAGACCCATTGGTGGCCTTCGGATGTTTTCTGATCTTTGGTCGGGTTGATGTCTTGACACATTCCCTATTTCCATTCTCAATTTTATCTTGTAAATCAAGGGATTTTTGAAAGTTCGAAGACCTATTTCAGTAATAAGTTTAAATTGGATTTTCAACTAGAAGTCTACCTGGTTCCAATCTCAAACCTATATTTAATGAGGGTTTCTTGGTTCCAAGGAGGTATTTTCAAAAAGATGATTTTAACAAAGGACGTTTTGTCAATAAAATTGAGATCGTCACTGTCACTACTTCTTTGGGCCTCTATGCTCAATAAGGCCAAGAAGGACTTAGTTTGCCCAGATCTCATCCTTGTCAAAAATTACGTTTTTGTATGTGGGATTAACCGAGTGTTCATTTATTTCTAATTATTTGATGAGACACTCGTAGTAATATGAATTACCGACAAAAACAATATTGTTTGAATCCGGACCAACAACATATTTATAGCGAAACGAGGACAGATATTTCACAACTTCTTTTCCATTCGTTGAATACGGACTGAAGTCGACCATTTACATTGTTGTTTCAACGTTTGGATACGACGTTGTTTCAAACACCTAATTGCTTTAACCCATTCTGACAGTGTCTAGTTTAACCTTTTTCTCGTTTTGCCCATGCTCTAGCGTAATCGATAACGGAATCCATTATTATCTGAAATTGTTCCCATTGAAGTGTTTTGGCTCTTTAGATTTAGGATCATGAGACATCACCTTCCGAAGATGTTCATGTTAAATTATGTTTAGATCACCAATGATTACATAGCCAGATGGCACGTTAATATATGGAGAGTGGGAACAATCACATGTTAAATGATTTTTCAAATATTGTTCTAAAAGCTCTGGTACAAGTGAAACGATACTGAATATCTCCGTACTCAAGAATGCTGTGAGGTTACTGAAAGTAGACACAAATATTTAATTTACAGACTTAGAAATAATCCCTTTCTGCAATCAGCTGTACTTTTTCGATCTTTTGCAGCAAGGTGTGTATAATTCGGGTATACACGATCATATGCAATGCCAAAAGTAAAGGTTTGTAGGGGAAAAAAAAGAAACATGTTCGCTCTTATCAAAATCCGATAAATAACTCATATTATTCCCCGCAATGCCAAATGTTTTATGATCACATCAAAATTATAATTAAACACATTAATCAATTTATTGAACGAGAGAAAATTAAATGCCAATTCTTTAACTTGTTTCAATTATGCATGTACAAATATTTGTTATATCAGTACACCAAGGTTTGATGTGAAAGACCACTTTTATAAATTTCCCGTTGTAAAGATCTTTTAATAATGAGGATATTACATGAAATTGCCAAAACGTGCATCTCGAACATACTGAGAAGTGTACCCTCTATAAGAAAAGCCAATGAAATAAAAACTAAAATTGTGAAAAGAAAGGGACAAATCTGCATGAATTTGATAGTAAGAATTCAGTGAGAATTTCTAATATTAGAAAAAAGACCGATAGTGGTATGAAAAAACGGATATTGTTTGGTTTAAATCTGCTGTTATAAAATTTCGAAATCATTTTGAATTAAGGAATGACTCTCCCTCATGCATGGCTCTGATCCCTGTATGGGTTTGGATTTACTTTTGGTCGGTTTTGGTTTTATCAGCTCTTCGACGTTTATGTTAGGTGTTGGACTTTCAAACATTTTGGCCTCGAGCATCACTGAAGAGATTATTTGTTTTCGTCCTGAACATGAAGAAAAAAATTGCAACTGGACGTTTAGGAAACATCAATGCGATAGATGTATTAGCTGTATAATTATACATATTATCAGTATTTTAGTAAAACGTTTTTCGCGAAATTGAAATTCAGACGTCAGTGCCAAATACGCATATCGAACAAACATAATTTGATGGCTTTATGAGCACTGATCAGCTATAAAAATAACAGTCATAGAAAAGAAGTTGAATTTGGGGTTTAAAGAAACAAGAAGATAATGAAATCCAAATAAAAATACATTTCTATATTAGAGCTGCCAGGAGAAAAATAGAAAAAAAAATTTGGAGCTATAGAGGGAATCAACTATAAATGTACAAATATTAAACAAATATAATTGTACAACAATTAATGCTGCTGATTTTAATGCTGATGGTTATATCATATTTTCTTGAGGAGAATGTGTAAATATGAATTCCTTTTCAAAGAAAACACAAATTAAATATTTTATTTTCAAACTACAAAAATAAGAAAATTCTACTTTGTGTAATACACCATATTTTCATTGTATTCAAATATAATTCTAGAAATCCCTCATAAGAATCCTCTAGGCTGACCAACTGATGATTTTATGTTCACATCACTTACTTTTTTTTGGAAAATGTTAAAAACAAAATATATTGTTTCATGTACTAACTGAATAAAAAAATCCATTAAAAAAAGCAAATGCAATGTGTAATTAAACTTCTGAGATCATTAAGGGTTGATGTTTATCCAGGTGGGTGGTGGAGTTTTGGCCATAACAGTAGCAAATGACTTACAGCAAGGTCAATAATGATATAACTTCTCCCGCCGGATCTGGTTTTTGTTGTATAGGGTGTGCATTTTCTTTATATCTTTAGAATTACTGAAATGGAATGCTTTCTTACTGGTCAAAACCTAATTGAATTATAATTTAAGGCCAATACTGAAGTATCCCCATGTAGTGGAGTGACCAAGCCAACACATTTTCAACTTTAATGGACCAACCTACCTGCAGGCTAAATCATGACTTTTTGGAAAAAGAAATGTTTATACTTTAATTTTTGCCTGGTCGTAGAATCGAAATATGGTGCAATTTTTTTTAAAATAAGGTCAAAGGTTAGTGATTGAGTTTTTCACTAGTGTTAATTTATTTCACAAGAGGTTATAAAAAGTCAGCAAATAATATCTGAATTGTTACTAAACAAGAAATTAATAATGAAATAAACTGTGACACTTCATTTTCAACTAAAGTTGAAAATAATAAAAGCACCAAATGCCCATTTTATAGGGGAATTCAGACTAGCAACAATGAGAAAATACAAGACGGAACAACAACTGACTCTCAATCTATTTTTTTTTTACATCGCATGTACTTCCAAAGATATATTTCTTAATTTCACGGCGTTAAAAAAAAAAAAAAAAAATCGAAGTCAATTCGGTTTTCGCTTTGATGTATATTTATTGCCAGTTACAAATATTTCACAAGGCAATTGAATCAAATGAGTTAAATGAAGGACTGAAGGTTCAGCGTATATTCTAGCTCTATGAACTTTTGATGTTTTATTAGACTGTGCCTTACAAAAGCACACATGGAACCTCAGAGAGGTTGGTTGTCGGGGTATTTTTACAAACAAATGGCATGACAATTTTCGAATACCTGACATCAGTCATCGTCGTCTTCTTCCAATATTGCTCGGTGAGTTAAATAATTTCTACAACCACCAGACCCTTCACATGAACAAATATTGGTAAACGCTAAATTCTGTTGGTTGCATACTCAGTTTTTATTGCAAGCTGTTTTGCCCATACACGTTCAAACAAGGTCTTGAAGGAAATCTGCTGACATAGGTCCCTCAAAGAAAACCGGGAGCAAACCGTTTTATCCCTCTTGCCAACCAGAGTCTTTAGGAAGTATGATCGCTGATTTAACAATATGAGAGCTCATCCAGACTTGCGTTTGAAGCATAGCACGTAGGATGTGCTGTAAAAACGAGTTTTCACATGGGGGAATTCTCACAAGATTGGCATCCTTTGTGGTGGCAAATTTCACCCTTAGCTTGTTTAAATCGTCATATAGATTGCTGAACTTTCCCTTGGGATCATACAATGATGCGACAAATGCACGTCCATTGTTATCGGCGGATTCCTGATCTATTGAAAAACTTATCGGAAGAGATCGGAATTTTTCTGCATCCCTCTGCAAAAGCTTAAACATGGATTTCTTACCTACACCGAAAAATAGAGAATTTGTGTCGCAACCTGTCAGGGCATGTGAAGCTGGTAGTAAATTACAGATTGAAGGTCCAAGCGACCGACAGATTTCATGGACTGGTAAGAAACGCCTTCCGTCTTTTAAGTTTGATACGGATCCCGTTTGGAACCACAACTCCTCAGTATTTGCAAGTTTAGGAAAATAGTGAACACAGAGCACTAACACATCAGTATCAGATGATTGTACAATATGACCTTTAGTTCTATTCGAAAACATTTTATCATCTGCATACAACGAATGTAACAGTATTCGAGTGTCTGCTTCTTCCTGTGTGCTGTATAAGTCAACAGAGTTTGACACGCCGTTACATGAAATCTTTTTTACCACCTCTGGATTATTAAAAACACCCGCGAGAAAAAGCACTGCATCTCCCTCTAACGGGGACTCTTCAAAATACCACTCGCAATACTCACCAAGTAATCTGATCAGTGATTGTTTATTTTCTGCATTACACAGAAATTTTTTCCAATCTGAAATTGCTCTTCCTTCGATAACTTGATACACTTTCTGAGCTCCGAATGACAAAGTGCGTCGGAGTCTTTCCGCAGATTTGATTGAATTCTTTATATCGTAGCGACCAAAACATCAATCACCGTTCCAGCCTTGAAAAAACATGTCAACAGAATTTTGAGATAACTTTGTACAATATCACCAAATGTGCTACATTTCTTGACATCCATACTCTGAATAATTCCAATACCATCGCGTATCAAAACTGTGTGCGATTTGTCATAACTTGGAAGATTGAAAGAAGAGCAAACTTCCTCTTCAAGGAGGTGAATTATATCAGATTTACAACACTTCCGCATGGTACCATCATCATGGAACAGAGCTGAAGGTATGGGACCAATAGGATATGCCAAGATCCTGTCTACAGTCACATCGTCTCGAACATAAGCAAGAGCTAAAGCACGACGAAATATTATTTCTGGGTTTATATGTGCCTTAACAAAGTCACCTGATTTACACTTTAGTTTTGAGGTCTTGGTCATATCATCGAAGGTCTTGGGAGGAGACCTCGAAATAGGACTGTAGAAGACACGGGTTTCAGACTCATTAAAGCAGCCTTCCACAAAAAATATAACCATCTGGTAGCCACGTTCAAGAGATTTGAGAAGAGAATCCTGAACATCTTTTGAGGCTTGCATCCCTGTAGAAATATTTCTCAATGATATAGGATAATTGGCAACGTTAAATGGATCGGTCATATTTGAATGCACATTCCTTATCAAATCAGAGACATTCTTCTCATCTCGTGTCATTGCCGTTGGCTTGTTTTCTTCGTGTTCAGTTTCTGCGTCTGTTGTTAATCCCGATCTTGATCTCATTTCAGAACTAAAATGCGCAAGGATGTGTCTTGTAAGCATCCATCTAAGTAAAGCGGTTTTTTTCCTTGTCAGTCCTATGATGCCGCTACAACATTTGGAATCTTTAATAATGGTTTTCTCTGTAGCCATATCACTCCAGATACCATTAAAGGCTCCAAGTTTTTGTCTGATTGAAAACTCACCTGACAAAAAGGCGGATTTTACCGTTTCAGGCAGATTCAACATATCCAATATGTAGGCTGGTTTCCACCTAGCATAGTTCGTCCGATTGGTAATGAAAAAGTATGGCAACATTGCAGCTACCGTTTGCAAATGTAAAAGCCACAACCCATTCCGTTCAGCCCTAATGTTCTGTAACAATATCTCAACTGCACGAAGAAACATATCCCAAAATGCAAAAGTTGGTGATAGTTTACAAGAGTGTATTCTGAATTCTTCAAACAATGGCAACATATGTTCTTTAAAAACAGAAAAGAACTGTTCAATACCTTCAGTGCTTTTGGATGTTTCAGCAAATGAACTGTGACAGTCAAAGAACGCCTTCCATACATTTGGTTCAATATTGTTTAAACGGTTTTCGTCTTTGCACCAATTGAAGAATGCTTTAAACAAAAGAGCCATGAGAACCTCATAGGCCAAAGTTAATCCTCGAACACCACGATTAAACTGTTTGCCAACAAGCATCTGATCTACCGTATTAGGAGCATAAATTCCAGAGTCAATAAGTAAGTCATAAAGCCCAGCTGATGCCCATAACTTGCCAACTGTTGCTATAAAACAGGAAAGGCCATGAAATCCTCCAAGTCTTATAATGTGTGATTGAAAACGTCTGGCATAGACCATTTCACTTGTTGGGCAACAGTATACAATTGCTGGTCAAATATTTGCACAGCATATTGTTGACCGGCACGTTTTGACATATCTAAACATTGTTTCATAGTTGTAAATACTGTTGCCATGTCGCTAGGCTTGGCATCTATGACCGGAGCATAGGCTACAAACGAAAATTCAGATTTAACCTCTGATAGCCTTTTGTAAAAGCCGGTCCAAAATGGAACCATTTGTTCAGTGCTTTCTGCAGAAAAGGGAATCGAATCTAAGTTCTGTCTAGAAAGAAGTCGCAGAAATACCCAAGACATGTCAGATATATCTAGATTTTCCATGAAACAAGACACAATCTTCCCATAAGCATCAGAATAACGAGGAGGTCCATATCGTTCTTTTGGCTTGTCGAAAGGTAAACATGCCATAAGATTGGTATTCAAATCATCCAACGTCAAAGATCTTTCTAGTCCTTGTTTAACCTTAATTGAACTTATGTGGGCGTTTAATGATTCCTTTTGATACTGAAATACAGTTCTAGCCATGGATTGAAAGGTATTGTTATCATCGATTGTCTCAGCATTTATGTCTTTATTATCTGCTCCCTCCTGTATTATACGACCACCTTCTCCAAAATACAGCAATACCATTAGGTATATAGGACATGTCTTGGATTCTGTCTATTTCAAAATTTGCTAAACTAGTCAGATATCTACGTACTTAGAGTAGGATGCACAAAACCATGCGTGCAATGTCTGATCTTCATTTATAGTTGCTGTCTCAACTTCTGTTTCAAATTCTGACAGTTTCAATTCAGATTTAAAATGGCTAGCAGCTTGGATGGCTTCAGAAATTGTGATTGAACTACTAAATACTATATTAGATCTGCCTTGACCCTTCTGTGCCTGAATAACAATTGATTCCCCATAATGTTTTTCTAACTTACGTTGTAGCTTGGCAGAAGTGTACTTAGTTTTCAAATCATGAGGTAGAAAGGAACAGAATTTTTCCAAAAGAAAAGACATTAAAAAGCTTTTTTGTGAAGCAAGTCTTCGTTCATGTCACTAACTAGACAACGAAAAGCCTTATCGTGTTCAGAAATATCCAACTCATCGATTAATTCTTCTTTCTTTGGACTGTTAAGTAAATAATTAGCAATGCAAGCCCTGTGGTAAAGAGCTTTGGTTTTAAATTCCTCCGAAAAAAGGAGTGATTTTAATTCTAAATCTTGTTTTTTGTCAGCTAATTCTATAATTTTTTGAAGTCTTTCGTCAGTTTCTATGTGTCGTAACTCTTTGTGGCGCTTGTATGATTTGTGCTTGCAGAAAATGCAAGCAGTCCAGTCAAAAGGCGTAGACATTGATCTTGTCTGAACAGACTGGGAACAACATAGCTGATCATCTTCATGGAAAGTTTCCGTATGAGCACCTAGAATATCAGATTGTGGAAACTTTTCTAAATTTACCCTGCTAGTGTAAGATTTGTAACAGGATTTATGATAATTCCACTTTTCTATATCAACATTATCAAGTGAACTATACTCATCATGGAGTCTGCGGTACACATCATCTTTCCTTGTATTTACAGCATAGATAAAGGTTTGCTTTCCTTTTGCAGTAAGAGAGGACAGTTTTTTCACTTGTTGAAATCTGACATATAATGCAAAGATTCCAGTTGTTTGAACAACGGCTAATTTTTGCTCGCGAAGGAGTAAGCTTCAGTGGACAACTAACTAAAAGTCGACATATTCCGGAACAAACCCTATCCGGTCCAACTTGATTTTTAGTTAGTAAAGATTTTTAACTAAAGTAAAAAACACGGTAAAATAACTATTTAACGCAAAATTAATAAGTCATAAACTTGTATAAACAATGTACAATAAACTTCTGATGCAAAAATATCAATAAAACAAAAATTAAATGGCACAACTACGAACAATACTATGATGAACTATTGAAGGTAGCACGGTAGTATTTGCATTCCAGAATTTAGGTTGCTCTTTTGTGTACCCTACTTAGGTCAATGTATCTGAACAGTGTGATTGGACAAAAAATACAGTATCAACTGTACATACTTTCCCAAACTGAGGATGAATCAGGTGTAGAAAAATATGAAATAATTTTACATACAGGTGAAAATGATTTTTTGAGAATTTTTTTAAAATTTTGTATTCACTGCATGATAAAAGACCTAAAAGCACTAGTGGTCTTAGGTTTTTAAAAATAGCAAAAAAGGGAAACGGTAATGATACATATTCAAATTTATTTCTGATTAGTAAAATGAAAGTACTTCAGTTAACTGTGTATGTAGAATTTTTGGCAGTGCTAGAAAGTGGTGAAAGTCGTAAAAAGGCTATCATTATCCCTTATGGGCCAGGAAATACTACCGTGCCACCTTAACTGGGATATATATGTTTACACAAAATCAATGAAGGTATTTTTTTTTACCTATGTAATTTGTAAGTTTATCAATAAAAAGTTGATTAAGAGCAACTAGAATAAAAACAGCTCTTAAACTTCACCCATGGGAGTGAAAATTGCTGATTCAGCAAATTTTGCCTGATCTGTGGGTAGTAATGTTAAAATTTACCTAGAAAGTAAAATTTCTTTATTTTTAAGTAACTTGCAATACATTTTTAATTATAAAGTTTTGCTTTAACTCGTCGCAGTGTCTGACACATGTACAACAACTGGAATTTGAGACGCGACATATTTTAGTTGCCTGTACGTCCTGTAATTTTCATCGTAATAAATAAAGTGCATAATTTCTTTTTTCCGCACAAGTACAGCTATACTAGTTTTCTTCAGGTTTAATTTGTAGTTCTGTGGTAACATGACAACAGTAAAGAGCTTTTTTGGAATTGTAAGTGGTTAAGGGGTCCTTACTTATTCATTTAGCCCTCATATTTAGCTGAAATAGAGATAGCATTAGGGGTTTCTTTACATTGACAAGACATTTTTGGGAAAAAGAATGTGGTTATGATTGTATATCAGCAAGAATCAATAGTTTATTCATTTTCCATGCAAATGGCATAACTTGTTTTAATTATCTGACACTGAAAAGCACAATAAAGGTAAATTGATTATGTAAGGGGACATAATTTAACATAATGCATACATGAGAAATAGACAATCAGTCAACTTAGATATATATTCTAGTACATGTATTGTCAAAAAGATCTTTGAATAATAGTTAACTGCCGTCTAAAGATTCTTGTTATATTGTCTTCATAATCTGGAAATGCTTAAAGGAATGTAAGGCATGTTGTAAAATGTGGAATGGACTTTCATGATTTGGTGCTTAAACTGTTTCTTTCCGTCAGATTAACTATAAATAGAGTTGGAAATCCAATAATTCCTCTTGAATAACCATGGTTCACTTCTGTGTTGATTTGTAAAAACATTTATTTGGGTTTTGTTCACTCCTTAAGTAAAAATGTTCAGATGAAAAAAAGTGAAAATCTGCCAGCTGGGGTAGGGGTATACTTTTTAAATTTTTTTGGGTAAGGAATAAGTGAAGACTAGTATTCTTTATTGTAAAATGTTTCCTAGTAAGAAGTCTATGCATCATAGGTGTCATGACTGATTTCAAGTTTGTAATGTCTTGGTTAAGGTAGCACGGTAGTATTTGCATTCCAGAATTTAGGTTGCTCTTTTGTGTACCCTACTTAGGTCAATGTATCTGAACAGTGTGATTGGACAAAAAATACAGTATCAACTGAACATACTTTCCCAAACTGAGGGATGAATCAGGTGTAGAAAAATATGAAATAATTTTACATACAGGTGAAAATGATTTTTTGAGAATTTTTTAAATTTTGTATTCACTGCATGATAAAAGACCTAAAAGACCTAAAAGCACTAGTGGTCTTAGGTTTTTAAAAATAGCAAAAAAAAAGTAAACGGTCATGATACATATTCAAATTTATTTCTGATTAGTAAAATGAAAGTACTTCAGTTAACTGTGTATGTAGAATTTTTGGCAGTGCTAGAAAGTGGTGAAAATCCTAAAAAAGCTATCATTATCCCTTATGGGTTAGGAAATACTACCGTGCCACCTGAAGCGATTTGTCAACAAAAAGTAATTTTACTCGTATCGGATAGGAATTTAAATCCGGAAATTCATTGAACTATAATGCAAAGTTAAAAATCCTCATAAAAGTTAATTTATTAGAAATACTGAGTTGAAGTGGCTTCCAAACTTTACAAAAGGAAGTTATATAACATTTTAAATCGAAAAATCATGAAATTATCGATGTAATTTAAATTTACAAATGTTGTAACCACTTCGTTAAAATAATTCAGAGTGCGCATTCGTGAAACTGAGTCAAAATGGACAAAATTAAGAATAATTAGGAGGAATTCTAGTTTTACAATACGAATAAACACTTAAACTTGTTATAAAATGCAAAATCAGATGCCAAAAGACCAAAAAAAAAAAAGTAAAAAAAATTCAAATTGTTTCTCATGTTGAAATTTGAAAAAAAATCCAAATGTCTTTTTTCTTTCCATTTTATAAAAAAATGCACCACAGAAAAAGGCTACGACCGGGCAAAAAAGTTAGATTAAGGCATTGGTTTTTCAAAAAAATCGTTTTTAGCCTGCAGTTATGCCGGTCCATTAAAGTCGTAAAATAAGCACCTTTTTCTTGAATTGTCACTCCACTAATGGTACATGTGTAAATGATATTGAAGTTAATGAGGTTCAAATAGGAAAATCCTTATTTATTCAATTGTGACACATACACCTTTGTGATGAAAATGTTGTTTTGATGAAATTAGCTCCTAGACGGGTACCATTCTCAATTTTATACCCTATATGCCAGATTTTACCACATATTGTTCCTTGACCAGTTATCTTCAAAACCATGTCTCAGATTTCCAAAAACATCAATAGAACAAATTTAATACCCAATCAAACTGAATGATTTCGTATTAAATAAGGTTGCAAACCTAATTGAAGGGTTATGAGAGAATGAAATACAATAGGAAAAATCTGTGACACGGGTTTGGAGGTCAAACTGTGTTGCACAAGAATCTATCAAAAAAATTTGGATGCAATGAATAACAAAGAAGCTAATGTCATTCAAATGAGGACATCCAAATCTAGCAACTAATTATATAATAAGCAATTATGTAATAATTATGTAATAATGAAATTATTACCGTTTGAAAAATTAATCTTTCTTCTTTCCTTTGGTTCCTCATTTATGAATTTCAGAGCTGGATGAAAGCAATTACATCAGTTTAAAGTCGTCTGCTTGGGGTGAAAATTATTAGTATTGTGCTACCTTAATGTGTCCGAATTACAGTTTTCTGTGATTTTATTTCTGTAATATTTCTTGCCGTCTATATTGTCACTATCTAGACATAATCTTGATTACCCCTAACCTCACTAAAACAGACAATGAAATAAAGTTCCTGTCAAACTCCCATCATTTATAATGCTCATATAGAAATAGTAGTGTATGAGTAAATATCTCACCTTTACAAGTACAGGTTTGACAATATCAGAACTATCTGACTACGAACTGATTACCTTTGAAAGTCCCCTTTTGGTTTTCAGTTTGTGGTATATGTACCACTTGATTATCTGTTAAAAGTCCAAAAGAAAACCTAACTATAAAATTTATTCCAATCTCATCAAAATAAGAAGTATTTATATCTCGCTTGATGAAAAGGCGCAGTAATTCCATCAATAAGAACCAGGAAGCCGATTTCTCGATACGACTAAGTAAATTTTGATGTGGTTCGTATGCCTATCCAGAAACGCATGCATCCACCAGTAGGCAGTATTACGAAAGAATTTGTCACAAATCAGAAATGAAAACATTCCTAATTTTAATCAGTTTATTTAGTATAAAAATAAGGAGATGTGGTACGATTGGCAATGAGACAACTATCCACCAAAGTTCAAATGAAATGAATGTAAGCAATTATAGACAACCGTACGGCCTTCAACAATGAGAAAACCCCACACCGTATGGTCGGCTATGGTTCCTTTTATCTTCGTTTTCGACATAATTTTGATTGCCCTATTACCTCACTTAAAACAGGCAATACAATTAATATTCATATTGAAATAGTAATGTGTGTTAAGATATATCATCGTACATATTAGTACAGGTATGACAACTCTTTCAGAAATATCTACCTGACAACGAACTGGTAAGCTATAAAAGTTCTCCTTAGTTTCCTGTTTTTGTCATTAGCACAGCTTGTTAAGTAAAACTGAAGCGTATGTTATCTTTTAATCTTCCAAATGAGAATCTATTAGTTAATCATCATTTAACAACACTAAAATCTATTAAAATACACCTCAAAGTAATCAGTAGTTATATCTGGCTTGATGACAAGTTACGATGTGGTTCGTAGGCTTTGCATCCACCAGAACGCAGTATTATAGAAGAATTTGTCACAAATCAGAAATAAAAACATTCAATTGTATGTTTTCTTATCTCAATTAGTTTATTTCTTATAAAATACAAAGTGAAAACTGTCTTCAGATTTTAGTTACAATCAAAATACAGGTTTCACGTGCAAGAAACTGTTGTACAACCCAGTTATAAATAAGCCTTTGTTTCAGCGTTCCCTTATACTATCAGAATGCCATGTTGGGACACACTTTATTAATTACTTTTGATCTGAAACGGTCATGTTGATCTGAACTCTTCTTAAAAGACTGAACAATAAAATAATAAGTTATTTTCCATTTTTTTTTTTCAGGCTTCTCCACTGCGCTTTATCACAGTACTGTTTGGACATTTCGTTTGCAGTCAATCAAGATCTGTTTAGTCTATATTCAGTAATAATTGACTACAAGTGTTTGTCTAATCAGTACTGAATTTACCGCAATGAATTAGTCTGAACATTGACGGAAAAAAACTATATATAAATTCATAATTTATTGTGTAGACTTTCAAAATGACAATTTTGGACTAAAATTTATTTTCTAGCGACATGTATATATGATGAGTTTACCTAATGATTAGCGGATTCATCTTTCGAATACAAAGTCGTTTTTTTTTTAAATTTATAATATTGAACAATGATCTTTATATGGAATCTTTCCAATCCTTTATAATTATTTCGTCCATATTTTACAAAAGATGAATATTCTATCTGTGTATTCAGTACAGATAACCAAATGTTCTGCCGATAAATCTAGTAGTAAATTGGTAGAAAAAAGTCAGATGGTTATGTGCACAGCCAATTAAAGTTATTGACTTGGGAAAATGTCGACTTCAAAATATATACTATCTTTGTGCATTTTTTTGAAAGATAGATTGCAATGTTTTCTGCTTCAAAACAATATTTTAACAGAATTTATTTAAGACATATTAAGGACAAATACGTGCATATATAGTCATTCTACGTTGTACTAGTTCGATACTTTGAGCAGCTTTTACAATTTTCTTAAAAAGTAAAATAACAAAAATACCAAAATCTAAGGAAAATTAAAAACGGAAAGTACCTTATCAATTGGAACAATGAAAAGCTCAAACACATCATATTCCTTGCTTGGTACAGGCATTTCCTTATGTAGAAAATGGTGGATTAAACGGCCCACATGTAACATGGGAAGTAATTTAAACGAACTGGTTTTTTTTCTTACAACAAGTTTGAAGCTATAATGTTGATTGATTTTTTTGTCAATGACAATGAAAAGTGTCCCCTTCCTTGGATTAAGATACTATTTCAGTACAAACTATTTAAATGATGTATAAAAACATGGTAGAAAAATAGATGTAAATCTCATAAAGAGTTGAAAGAAAGACTTATGACAAATTGCTTTGCATACCCGTGTCATAATTGACTCACCTATCAATTACAACTCTGAAGTAAGTACAGCTTAATGTATGGGAGCGGCATATGACATATGAGAGAATTGAAAGGACATTTTCGCGAGAGAAAAAAATCGGACGATTTAGCGCCAAAGTAAAATACATTTTAAAAAATACGAAAATAATCAAAGCCCATCTTAGCGAAAGATTTTTTTTCTATTTTTTACTAATCCCTTACGCTGTCGAGGTCCTGGTTTTTTATAGGGGTTCTTGGGATTCCCTCTGTTTTTGTTTGTTAGCTTGATTAGTCTTCTCAATCGATTTATGATATTTGAACATCAGTAAAGTACTTAAACTTTAATTTACGATGTAAAATAGTCAAATGAAAATTATTTTGTCTTTGAAGCTTGAAATTTTATTTGAAAAACTTAAGCCGCATTATATGCGCAACAGGAGTACATAAATATACAATATAGGTTGTCAAAGCAGTAACAATATTAAAATGCCATATTTATAAATTACTGTAAGAACACAAGAAGTCTGAAATACTTGCATAATAAACAAATGATGTCTTTTAAACCATCAGTTTCTGATTTCAATAAATACTTAATTGTTTTAACTTATAAACTCATCATAATACCAGGACTAAAATTCAGTACGCTAGACGCGCGTTTCGTCCACAAAAGATTCACCAGTGACGCTCGAATAACAAAGTAAAAAAGGCCAAATAAAAAACGAAGTGGAAGAGCATTAAGGACCAAACATTCAGAAAGGTTTTAATTATTACTTCTTCAAAATTATCCATAGAATTACAGTAAAATTTAGTCACTTCGATATCGGAATCCGTCACACATTGCATCGTCCTTGCTTTGATAGTATAGCTGGCCTGAGTGTTGGTATCGTTTTTATTTGTGTATCTGCCTAATTCTCAGTTTATGGTGACAGCTATGCAACGACTAACGTAGAAATACTGAACTGCTGCAAAAAGGTGTCTATTTCATCAGCATACAGCTCAGCTGCCGTCGTCATCTTGTTTTTATTGGTAATAAATAGCACAAGGTAGGGGATTGTGGTAGCTTAACCTTTCTATAGAATGGCAGCCTGGGCATTCCAAAAGATGCGAAGTTATATCTCAAAATGAATACATTGTATATGAATTTAATAAGTTAGAACGAGATATTCAGCATAACATATTAATATAATCAACAAGTTCAACAAACAAATAATATTATCAAGACTTTATATGACTATAACTTTAATATAAGAATAACCTAAACAGTCAATAGTAACTGATAACTTCTCGGGTACACGTGATAGTTACTGAAGCGGGTTTAACTCTGATTCAACTTAAGGGTAAATGGACTAATAATAACCAAAAATACGTTTAGTAAGCACAGAATATAATCCTAACAATTATTGTTATATCTGACATTCTACGCATAATTCATAGAAGTTATCAATAATTAATATTTGTGTTCCGAGAAATAGTATGAACTTTTTTAATCTGCTTTAGCTAACGTAAAACAAATTTTATACTATAATGAATATCGAAATTCTAGCATGACTCTAACCGTCACGTAATTATAATGTAATTTCACTATTTCCTTGACGTTGAGGGTTTGTTTTTTAAATACAACAATGGCTATCCAGATGGAACGAGACTGAGTGCGAGAGAATGTCTCGTATGTTTATATACAACCCAACACAATTAAGACACACTTTTGACGTTTCTTACGTCATATGACGTCATGACATAAATTGCACTTTGTACATCCGGGGATTGTTAGGAGAAAGAAATGTCAACAAATAACGGCGGCCCCAGGGTCATAGTGATAATAGGACAAAATGTGAAATTCTACATGTCTATGCCTGGAAAACTTATGATCATTGAGACATGCCTAACTACAACATGGGACAAGATGTTAGTGTTACCTTGATTGAAAGATAAATTTAAAACACATACAATTTGCCTGGTCCTAAAATGTCCCAAAAATCAGAAATTGTATCCTACCAAGATTATTTGCTCCCCTTTCATTTAACATTCATTTCAAAAAAGTTTCAATTTATCACAGAATTTAGAAAACCAACTGTAAAAGAAATTGATTAAATTGAATACTTCCCAGATATACGGAGTCGTAATATTACCCCGTCTTCAGAAAAATAAAAGTTCCTGAACATGTATACCTGATAAATTTCATAACATGAGGAAATACATAGGTTAACTTTACATTTTATTTTAATCTAAAATAATAAAGTTACAATAAAAGTCACATTTCAATTTTAGAATTAAGTTAAATATACAAAAAATTATATTCCAATAAAAGTTCATGTAGAATTTTACACTGAATATTTTGTCTTCCGTGTCTACGGTAGCTTGAACTTCGTGGTCCGTTATTTCCATGTTTGTGGACTATAATTGCTGGTTCAAATTGACCTATAATGGTTTACATTTATAAATTTTGTGGATGGAGAGTTGTCTCACCTCATACCACATCTTCTTATATCTAAATAATTGCTGGTTCAAATTGTTGATTTTGTGTGGTTACCTCTTCTGTCTGGCTTGCCGTGTTCCACCTTACTATACATGGGTCAGGTATCTCGAGGTTTTGAGAATGTAAAGTGTGACGTCTGTACGAAAAAACCTCTCTTCCTCAAGTAATCAAAGGTAGCCCTGGGACCACCTTGGTATCAACACCAGCTCTCATTGTACGTACCAATGTTGTATCATCGTTGGACACGTAGGTGGATGGGATGGTGGACAGCACCACTGGAACCGAGGCTCGTTAAGTGACTCCTGCGTTGCTACGTTAAGATGGCTCCAGTCATACAGCCTTCCTTTTCCTGAGGAGGTGAGTTGTATCCTTCTTGATGGATAAAACAGTACTAGTATCTCTTCCCGAAATTTTAGGTGTCTTCTGTCACAATCCCCCAAGGCCTCGCTGGGTCATAACTCACTATATTCTGTTGTGGGATAGCTAAAACCTTTAGAAGCTGGACCCTGTCTGTTTTTTTGTATCTGCAGAGATGATGGTAACCCTGCTTTCGCTTGAAACTTATGGTGTCTCCATAATTGGTTGTCTAACAGCTGGTTCTAGAAATTCTGTTGATCACGACTGCACCAGGAAACTGGAGATAAGAGTAACGTCACAGGCTGGGGTTTCTGTATAATTGGCTGCCTAAAACTTAGCTCCAGAGTTACAGTTAAACACGGTACAACACGAAACTTGGGGTGATAGTAACCGGAACCGACTGAGTTTTCTGTATAATTTGCTGCCTAACAGTTGGTTGCAACGTCACCTCTGGTTACACGAGGGCTAATAAAGAAACAGGTGTATGAACCGCCAATGTCATTGCTTATGTATGGAAAGTTTTTTTTTTTAACTGCAGTAACCTGGAAGGATGTAGACTCCATATACTACTTCTGGACCATCTGTGAAGTTTATGTCCTGGCATAGTTGCTGTGTTGAACTGACTAGAAACAGTCTGATTCATTACTGGTCTCTCGAACAAACTCATTAGATCCACCGAGATTCTAGTCTGTATCCCCTGTTGTGTAAAGTAGAGTAAATGCGTTGTGTATAGATCGTGTTTATTTAACGTCTAGCCATTGCTATATATGTAACGTCATAATATACAAAGTGTCAGGTAGCAACGTTAACATGTATATATTCGCGCTAAATTCCCGACATTCTCGGGGCCGGCAAAAGTTTAAATATAAAAATATCAATTACTTTAAATGTCAAACGAATAGATATTACTGAAAATTAAATAATTAAATGTCTTTCTAAAACAAATTCAAATAATTCACTTATTAATAACTTTCGCTTTTAACGAAGTCTATTCAAATACACATAGTTGTCCGCTAGTAGTTCAATTTTTGGTAGTCCATTTCTTGATGTTCTCTCGAGCTCGCACAGATGCCTCTCGTTTTGGTAGAATTCTAGTCGATTTCTCTGTTGAAGTATCATCATTTTTGTCATCTAAGTTGTTAATGTTTGTTCGGATTTCGAGCGGGTACAGTTTTACTATAGGACGTGATGTACGTCCTGCACATGTTCGTATTATAGCTGCTCGTGTAAAACCATCGTTTCCGGTGATCAATTCATCAACAACAGCAATGTTCCATCGGTTTTTCGGTAATTTATCATCTAGGACTTGCACTACATCTCCAACTTGAATAGTTTGTAAATTGTTTCCTGTTTGGCGATGAAATTCTCTTAGTGTCGTTATATACTCGGATTTCCATCGGTTCCAAAAATGCTCCATTAAACTCAACTGTTTATTCAAATGTTTATACAGTTTTTGTTTTCCACTATTCACGGCAATGTATTCAATATTCTGTTGTGGGTATGGTGTTAAAGTTATCCTTCTTCCGTACAGTAAGTGTGACGGTATTAACGGCTCCTCGTCCTCAATATCCGGTGATACGTAGATCAATGGTCTATCATTTATGATGGCTTCTATTTCTATCACAATTGTTTGAAGTGTATCTATGGTAACGTAAGATCTACCTAATGTTTTCCTCAAACAAGTTTTTGAAATTCCGATAAAACGTTCCCACCATCCACCATACCACGGTGCTCTTTTCGGTATAAATCTCAATTTGTTCCATATGTTGACAACGTATCGTTTAGCGATGGTGATTGGGTTAATTTCTTCAATTTCTTCAATGTTTCTAGATTTACGAGGCGGCTAAATATGTCGAAGCGTTATCCGAAATCATGGTGTGTGGTCTAGATTTCGGGACGACTAGCGAATCTTCTTAAGGCTTGTAAAAGTTTGTCGTATGATTTTTCTGATAGGTCCGGTACAACTTCCAGGTGTACGGGTCCATAGCTCGTTGAAGCACAAGTAAAAGACATATAAAAACCTTGTTTTCAATATCATGTTTATCTCTAACGTACAGCGCTCCAGTAAAGTCGACGCCGGTAATTGTAAAATGGCGCCGCTTCCAATAATCGAACTTTCGGGAGTGGCGGTGGATCAGGTGCTGTATATGGTTTATGACAAAGAACAAAACAAAAACGTAGGAATTGTATGAACTCAAAAAGGAGCGAGATCGGGAATGTATTCTGTAAATATGATTTGCAAATATTAATTTAGCGTTTTATATTGAAGCATCATTATATAGACCTGTGATACATTTAAACGCAGTAAGTTATTTACAGTGGTTACTAGTATATCTTTATAATAATACATGTTTTGTGTATACATTTCTTCTTAACAATATTTTCTTCTAATTGAATAATTATTTCAAAACTAATGTTCAAATGTCATCCAGTTTTACATACCACTTCATGCTTGCATTTTGAATAAAATACAGTACTCATGTTTTACTTCCAGTTGTTGTAAAAAAAACAATTGTAGGTAGAGAGCACTATATCAAATAAACTTTTACTTAAAGTGTTACATGTAGTTATTGTCTTGTATACTTGTTACCATTTTATACCTGCATCTCTGTTTGAGGCTTTTCACAATATTTCTTGTTATACAGTGATATTTATTAAATCTTTGCTCCTTGGGGTTGGACGGATTTGCAAGTTAGGTTATCAGCTAGACTTTCAATGGGTATCCAGAATCACCTCCCGTTACCTCACTACAACTTTTATGAATCTGAAATTGTTTTAAGTATTGTTTATTTATTTTAGATAGCAACTTATTGATACCACCCACAGACCAAAAATAAATGGCTAATAATATGACTTAGGATTGAGTCTTTCATAATTGAGGCCAAATCATAACTATCAAAATTATTATGAAATATGAATAGACATAATAAAATACTTCTCAGTTTTAGATATGGAGGAAAGTCATTTTATTTTAGCAGCAGAAGTTGAAGATTTGAAATACCTCTACCCCTTTCTTTTTAAAAGAGAAAATAATCGACCTTTTTTTCAGATAAAAACGTAAAACCAGTGACAATAAAAACATAAGAACAATGACAACCATTAAACTACAGATTCCTGGCTTGATCAGACGTAAACAAAGACAACTTTGTTTTGATTCGGTATAGCTGGTGAGCTTTTAATTAATATAAAGGCGCATAAAGTATGATGCGGATTTTTTTATTCAAATAGTTGGCATGTTTTAAAGGATTCTGTTTAAATTTCTATGGACTTTCTATTATCATTTCCATAAAAGATAGGATGTGATATGCCGTTTTAATCAGGTTTCCACAAGTTTTATACGACTGATTCTATAATCAGAGGCTACAGTAGTTTACTAATATTCAAATCCTGTAAATTCATTTCGAATATAAAAATCATGACAAAGAATAAAACAAAAACGTAGGGAATTATATGAACTCAAAAAGGAGCAGAGTCAGTCTTTATCTCGGGGAATTTATGAATAGACACATTATTTGCTGAGCAAACTCTGTGACTTTTCAAATGGTCAAATACAACACGAACTATACATATCAAAAGGAAATTATTTGAGACTTTTAAGAAAAACATCCATGATCTATCGTCTGGCGTTTGAATATCTTAGTTGATTCGTTACAATCGTGCATGTTCTAATTATACAGACCCATTTACTCAGTCCTCATTGGAACTGTTTTCATTTTCATTGTTTGCAACTTTGGTGTACCCTCATTTTGCACAAAACATATCTTTATATGTTGATGGATTGATAGACATTTGCCTAACGTTTAGTGGCAACTATTCCTTGCATTTCAGAATAAAACAAATTAACAATAAATACAATAGGTCTGTCCTTTAATAGTGGCGTCTGGGATGAAGATAGGAAAGAATTTGATATAAACTGGAAATAAAATCTACATAGATATATTTTTTTACCAGGAAAATGAGGGTATATTATATAGGAACAGAAATATGGCATTACAACTGGCCATTTTACCAGGAAAACCATATTTCTATTTCTCAGTTGGGGTTTATATTATGTAATTCGTTACAATCGTGTCATTTCGATATCTAATTATACAGACCCATTTACTCAGTCCAAATGTCTCAATAGGAAATATAACAATATCGGTAAATTTAACCTCAAATCGTACAGAAGTGCTAGAGGATGAATATCATATAGATATATCTGCTGATTATGAATGCTTAAAAATTCTGAATTAATTGATAAATTGAAATAATTATTATGGCGGATTGGAAGGAGTTTTTCTCTGTTTAAAGGAATATTCTTCGCTGGCAAATTGTGAAATCTGAAGCAGACTTCAATTATATTTGTACTTCTCTCCGGTTTGCAAGAAAATGCTTCTCTTGTTTTATGTAGACACCTATAAAATGTAAGTTCACAGATTTTATTAAGCGCATATATGAAATGTGTTATAAAGTCTCTTTAAAAATATTTTGTGTCAAAATAGTGTTAATTGGTATGAATCTACATGTATTAATATATTAAATCAATGTCTGATTGTACTCTGTATACAGGCTTGCCTATAACTGTTATGTATTCTGTAAATATGATTTGCAAATATTAATTTAGCGTTTTTATATTGAATCTGATCCAATATAATCAGAGCTGTTTGCATATAAAGAAGTGTCTCATTTTGTTTGGTTTTGACATTATTCTTTTGCCTAATGAAACATGTATATGTATACATTTCTTCTTAATTTGCAATTTTATTGGTGTAAACATGGTTACATATAACCCGGTATTGTGTAGTATGCAATTCCGCCGATCGGTACTGTATGAAAAAATTAAATGTTTTCAAACTATTCAGAAAAATATAATATTTATGATCACTATCAGATCTTTGCTTTATTGTTTTGAATTGGTGAATAGAAATAACACAATTCGCTGGAAGTTTCAAGAAATCAACTTGAAATACACTGGACTATTTTGAACTTAACTTGCTTATGTAGAGTGCTTATAAGCAAGGTGCTTATAATGTTCCTGCCAAATCTAAAATATTTACAATATTTTCTTCTAATTATTTCAAAACTAATGTTCAAATGTCATCCACTTCATGCGTGTATTTTGAATAAAATACAGTACTCATGTTTTACTTCCAGTTGTTGTAAAAAAACAATTGTAGGTAGAGAGCACTATATCAAATAAACTTTTAATTAAAGTGTTACATGTAGTTATTGTCTTGTATACTTGTTACCATTTTATACCTGCATCTCTGTTTGAGGCTTTTTCTACAATATTTCTTGTTATACAGTGATATTTATTAAATCTTTGCTCCTTGGGGTTGGACGGATTTGCAAGTTAGGTTATCAGCTAGACTTTCAGTGGGTATCCAGAATCACCTCCCGGTTACCTCACTACAACTTTTATGAATCTGAAATTGTTTTAAGTATTGTTTATTTATTTTAGATAACAACTTATTGATACCACCCACAGACCAAAAATAAATGGCTAATAATATGACTTAGGATTGAGTCTTTCATAAAAGATGTGTTTCACCAGTTCCCACTGCCAATTGAGGCCAAATCATAACTATCAAAATTATTATGAAATATGAATAGACATAATAAAATACTTCTCAGTTTTAGATATGGAGGAAAGTCATTTTTATTTTGGCAGCAGAAGTTGAAGATTTGAAATACCTCTACCCCTTTCTTTTTTAAAAGAGAAAATAATCGACCTTTTTTTTCAGATAAAAACGTAAAACCAAGGACAATAAAAACATAAGAACAATGACAACCATTAAACTACAGATTCCTGGCTTGGATCAGACGTAAACAAAGACAACTTTGTTTTGATTCGGGTATAGCTGGTGAGCTTTTTAATTAATATAAAAGGCGCATAAAATATGGTGCGGATAATTTTATTCAAATAGTTGATGTTTTAAAGGATTCTGTTTAAATTTATGGACTTTATATTATCATTTCCATAAAAGATAGGATGTGATATGCCGTTTTAATCAGGTTTCCACAAGTACAGAAAAATACAGCTCTAAAAAGTGTCCAATAGTCAGTCAGTGCCTTACATATCTACCAATTTATACGACTGATTATATAATCCCCAAGGATTCTGTTTAAATTTACGATCTTTATATTAACATTTCCATAAAACATATGATGTGATATAATGTTTTAATCAGGTGTCCACAAGTACAGAAAAAACAGCTTTAAACGTGAAAATAGTTAGTGCCTTACATACATATTCCAATTTATATTACTGATTATATAATTTATCTCGAAGGGAAGGAGGCAGTGCTATACAACCCTTCTTTAACTGCTGTCGGTTCTTTATCTCTGGGAAATTCTATGTTGCCAATAGACACATTATTTGCTGAGCAAACACTGTGACTTTTCAAATGGTCAAATACAACACGAACTATATATATCATAAAGGAAATTATTTGAGACTTTTAAGAAAAAAAACATCCATCGGGGTAAGGTTTGTTTATGTGAAAATAAACCTTTATTTTAATATATTATATATTAATATGAATTTAAATGGTGCATAGCAGTTTATGCCGTGACAAGCAATGTTTGCTAATTGTACTTTTTTCACGTATCTATTTAAACTAATTACTCATTGGAACTGTTTTCATTTTCATTGTTTGCAACTTTGGTGTACCCTCATTTTGCACAAAACATATCTTTATATGTTGATGGATTGATAGACATTTGCCTAACGTTTAGTGGCAACTATTCCTTGCATTTCAGAATAAAACAAATTAACAATAAATACAATAGGTCTGTCCTTTAATAGTGGCGTCTGGGATGAAGATAGGAAAGAATTTGATATAAACTGGAAATAAAATCTACATAGATATATTTTTTTACCAGGAAAATGAGGGTATATTATATAGGAACAGAAATATGGCATTACAACTGGCCATTTTTTACCAGGAAAATGAGGGTAACTTAGATAGGAACAGAAATATGGCATTACAACTGGCCACCGGCAGACTCCTCAAAGAATTGTTGCAAGAGAGCTAGACTTTTTCTACACAGTGCATCGGATTTCACGTCCGCATTCTGACCGCACGTGGCTGCGTACTTATACATCCCACACAACCAAGGGTTGAACTGCAGGTCTGAGAAGACAAAAGTGACCATATTTCTATTTCTCAGCCTCCTTTGGGGGTTTATATTATGTAATTCTCTATGTGTTCCAATTCCACATTTTACCGTTCTAAACGTCATTTCGATATTTGTAAATAAAGGCAACAGTAGTATACCGCTGTTCGAAACTCATAAATCGATAGAGATAAAAACAAATCCGCGTTACAAACTAAAACTGAGGGAAACGCATCAAATATAAGAGGAGAACAACGACACAACATTAAAATGTACCACACACAGAAACGAACTATAATATAACAATGGCCATTTTCTTGACTTAGTATAAATTTTGAAATTATAAAGAAACTAAGGTTTCAACTCCCTCAGGCAAAGTTGACCTTAGATGGATTTGGCTATTTGTTTTAGGTATTTTTGTCATATAGCTCTTCAACTGTTTCGGTACTTACACATCCCTCGGATTTCAAATGTTTTGCTTTGAGCGTTCCTGATGAAGGTAAATCCAGAAAAGCGCTTCGGACGCATGAACTTATTAAGCATGTTGTTTTCAATTTTTTACATCACTGGGTCGATACCTCTGCTGGTGGACTATCAGTCCCCGAGGGTATCATCAGCTCAGTAGTCAGTACTTCGGTACTGAAATGATTTATAACAAACTTTTCTAAAATTGTCCGTTTATAAATTTTGAATTTATAAAGAAACTAAGGTTTCAACTCCCTCAGGCAAAGTCGACCTTAGATGGATTTGGCTATTTGTTTTAGGTATTTTTGTCATATAGCTCTTCAACTGTTTTGGTACTTGCACATCCCTCGGATTTCAAATGTTTGGCTTTGAGCGTTCCTGATGAAGGTAATTCCAGAAAAGCGCTTCGGACGCATGAACTTATTAAACGTGTTGTTTTCAATTTTTTACATCACTGGGTCGATACCTCTGCTGGTGGACTATCAGTCCCCGAGGGTATCATCAGCTCAGTAGTCAGTACTTCGGTACTGACATGATTTATAACAAACTTTTCTAAAATTGTCCGTTTATAAATTTTGAAATTATAAAGAAACTATGTTTCAACTCCCTCAGGCAAAGTTGACCTTAGATGGATTTGGCTGTTTGTTTTAGGTATTTTTGTCATATAGCTCTTCAACTGTTTCGGTACTTACACATCCCTCGGATTTCAAATGTTTTGCTTTGAGCGTTCCTGATGAAGGTAAATCCATAAAAGCGCTTCGGACGCATGAAATTATTAAACGTGGACGCATGAAATTATTAAGCATGTTGTTTTCAATTTTTTACATCACTAGGTCGATACCTCTGCTGGTGGACTATCAGTCCCCGAGGGTATCATCAGCTCAGTAGTCAGTACTTCGGTACTGACATGATTTATAACAAACTTTTCTAAAATTGTCCGTTTATAAATTTTGAAATTATAAAGAAACTAAGGTTTCAACTCCCTCAGGCAAAGTTGACCTTAGATGGATTTGGCTATTTGTTTTAGGTATTTTTGTCATATAGCTCTTCAACTGTTTCGGTACTTACACATCCCTCGGATTTCAAATGTTTTGCTTTGAGCGTTCCTGATGAAGGTAAATCCAGAAAAGCGCTTCGGACGCATGAAATTATTAAACGTGTTGTTTTCAATTTTTTAACATCACTGGGTCGATACCTCTGCTGGTGGACTATCAGTCCCCGAGGGTATCATCAGCTCAGTAGTCAGTACTTCGGTACTGACATGATTTATAACAAACTTTTCTAAAATTGTCCGTTTATAAATTTTGAAATTATAAAGAAACTAAGGTTTCAACTCCCTCAGGCAAAGTTGACCTTAGATGGATTTGGCTTTTTGTTTTAGGTATTTTTGTCATATAGCTCTTCAACTGTTTCGGTACTTACACATCCCTCGGATTTCAAATGTTTGGCTTTGAGCGTTCCTGATGAAGGTAAATCCAGAAAAGCGCTTCGGACGCATGAACTTATTAAGCATGTTGTTTTCAATTTTTTACATCACTAGGTCGATACCTCTGCTGGTGGACTATCAGTCCCCGAGGGTATCATCAGCTCAGTAGTCAGTACTTCGGTACTGAAATGATTTATAACAAACTTTTCTAAAATTGTCCGTTTATAAATTTTGAATTTATAAAGAAACTAAGGTTTCAACTCCCTCAGGCAAAGTCGACCTTAGATGGATTTGGCTATTTGTTTTAGGTATTTTTGTCATATAGCTCTTCAACTGTTTTGGTACTTGCACATCCCTCGGATTTCAAATGTTTGGCTTTGAGCGTTCCTGATGAAGGTAAATCCAGAAAAGCGCTTCGGACGCATGAACTTATTAAACGTGTTGTTTTCAATTTTTTACATCACTGGGTCGATACCTCTGCTGGTGGACTATCAGTCCCCGAGGGTATCATCAGCTCAGTAGTCAGTACTTCGGTACTGACATGATTTATAACAAACTTTTCTAAAATTGTCCGTTTATAAATTTTGAAATTATAAAGAAACTAAGGTTCCAACACCCCCAGGCAAGTTGACCTTAGATGAATTTGGCTATTTGTTTTAGGTATTTTTGTCATATAGCTCTTCAACTGTTTCGGTACTTACACATCCTCGGATTTCAAATGTTTGGCTTTGAGCGTTCCTGATGAAGGTAAATCCAGAAAAACGCTTCGGACGCATGAAATTATTAAACGTGTTGTTTTCAATTTTTACATCACTTGGTCGATACCTCTGCTAGTGGACTATTAGTCCCGGAGGGAATAATCAACTCAGGAGTCAGTTCTTCGGTACTGACATGATTTATATGAAACCTGTGTAACATTGTCTTTAATAAATTTTGAAATTATAAAGAAATTAAGGTTCCAACCCCCTCAGGCAAATTTGACCTTAGATGAATTTGGCTATTTGTTTTAGGTATTTTTGTCATATAGCTCTTCAACTGTTTCGGTACTTACACATCCGTCGGATTTCAAATGTTTGGCTTTGAGCGTTCCTGATGAAGTTAAATCCAGAAAACGCTTCGGACGCATGAAATTATTAAACGTGTTGTTTTCAATTTTTACATCACTAGGTCGATACCTCTGCTGGTGGACTATCAGTCCCCGAGGGTATCATCAGCTCAGTAGTCAGTACTTCGGTACTGACATGATTTATAACAAACTTTTCTAAAATTGTCCGTTTATAAATTTTGAAATTATAAAGAAACTAAGGTTTCAACTCCCTCAGGCAAAGTTGACCTTAGATGGATTTGGCTATTTGTTTTAGGTATTTTTGTCATATAGCTCTTCAACTGTTTCGGTACTTACACATCCCTCGGATTTCAAATGTTTGGCTTTGAGCGTTCCTGATGAAGGTAAATCCAGAAAAGCGCTTCGGACGCATGAAATTATTAAACGTGTTGTTTTCAATTTTTTGGTAGAGGACATTTTAAGAAAAAAATGGTGGGTTGAATCTGATTTTGTGGCATGCCAAACCTCCCGCTTTTATGGCAATGTTAAATATAACATTAACATGACAACATTACATCACAGGAGTACAATACAAATAAATGGGAGAACATATAGGACAGAGAAACACACGAATAATAGCTAACAAAAGGTACTAGGTAAAATGCTGTAAACACACTTTTGCTTCTGCTAAAAAAATCCGGTACGCACGTTTAAATCTCCTCATTCTGCAATGGCAAGGATAGTGTATTAAATGTTAAGGACAATATCATTTTTGTCTTTTTTCAGTTGTTTTTCACTTTTCCAATTTTGGAAAGAGAGACGAAAGATACCAGAGGGACAGTCAAACTCATAGATCGAAAACAAACTGACAACGCCATGTCCATAAATAAAAAGACAAACAGACAAATAATAGTACAGATGACACAACATAGAAAACTAAAGACTAAGCAACACAAACCCCACCAAAAACTGGGGTGATCTCAGGTGCTCCGGAAGGGTAAGCAGATCCTGCTCCACATGTGGAAGATGAGTGGTTGGCAGAAACGCACTAGGATAAATCGTATCTGCTTATTGAATAATAAAAAAAGATTTAGATTGTAAATTTACACCGATAAATGTTTGCTCTTAAATCCATCATTTCCCTCAGAAAATGCCTGTTCGAAATAAGGACTAATGACGGTTCTTTTCCAGTTGTTCCGGTAGTTGATATTGTGAGACTTTTTTTAAGGTTTTATGGACTTCCCCCTTTTGGAATTTACCTTTGAGTTCGATATTTTTGTTTATACATTTGTTTTTTTACAAGTAATTAACACATTATTCTTCAATCTTATAAAATACTTATCGGAAATCTATCTTTATATAGATATTTTTTTTTTCAAGAAATCTACTTTGATTTAACGGTCCCATTTTTGTGTGGGGTTCGTGTTGCTCAGTCTTTAGTTTTCTATGTTGCGTTTTGTGTATTGTTGTTTGTCATTTTTTTTAGCCAAAGTGTTGTCAGTTTATTTTCTGCTTATGAGTTTGAATGTCCCTTTCGTATCTTTTGCTTCTCTTCTACGTGTACCTGGATTACAGGCTGACCGTTACTGTCAATAATTTGCACAATATTTAAACTAAATTATATCTTAATTCCGGGTCGGGTATAGCAGGAGATACCAACATCTCATTTCTCATCAGAAACATACACTGTCATATCGTATGGCGTTTAAATATTTTAGTTCATACGTTACAATCGTGCATGTTCTATTTATACGAGCTTTATCACATGTATAAACAGTGGTGTACTCATATCTTGATTTGTATTTTCTGAATGGATTTACGAGAATTGAACATTGGTAAACTACTGCTGCCTCCATACCGGCCATGAAATTGTACATTCAGTCAATAATTACAATAGGGAATATCAATAAAGGCAATAGTAGTATACCGCTGTTCAATAGTCATAAATCGATTTAACTGAAACAAATCCGGGTCACAAACCAAAACTGAGGGAAACACATCAACTATAAAAGGAAACAAAACGGAACAACAGAAACAATGAACTGCTACAAAAACAAACGCCAACAAACATAGAAACGGACTATGCGATAACAACTGCCATATTCATGATTGGTACAGGACATTTTAAGAAAAAATGGTGGGTTGAACCTGGCTTAATGGCTAGCCAAACTTCCCGCTTATATGGCAATGTTAAAAATACCGATAAAATGACATATAACGTGACATACGTATAACAGTACAAACAACTGCAAGAACATTCAGGACAGAGAAATACATAAATAAATAATATAATATTACATTTTAACATGTAAACCACAGAATAAGAACGAACACCTAAAATTAATTTACGACAGAACACAAATACAGCACAATAGAATAATGAACAAAAAGTGACCTCACAGGTAATTTCTAAAAATAGAATATAAAATTGGGATTAAGTTTGTAATGATGTTATTTGGTGTATTTTCTAACCATTACAAGAATATTAATTTAGAATTGTGTTAGTACTGGTATAATTATTTGTATTTCATAACCATGTCGGTTTTTCTTCTAAATCAAACTGTATAAAAACAAATAAATCCTGTGCATTTAGTTGCTTTAAACTAAAAATCATATAAATGAACTAGGTGGTTAATATCTTTACTTTTACATACAGCGATAAGACATAAAACAACAATATCTGTAACTTTACAGATCAGATGACTTTTATGGATTCTAAAGATCTTAGAAAACAGAAACACATATTCGCGCGTGACTTCAGACACAGGTATCATCATATTGGTTAACATATTCGTGACCGTTAAATTCATGTTCGTAGTGTTGTTTTAAGTTGTTCTTCCTCATAACCCTGCTGGATAAGTTTTTGTGTCCGGGGCAAAACCCTGTTAACGAAGTCCGTAAAGTGTGAACCTGCACGAGAGTAACATATAAAAGAGACATGTAAACGCAATACGATGAGGCCGATGGGTATGTTACTGCAGAGAAATGGGACGTTGACAAATTATGGAAAGCTGAAATCGTCACGTTTGTCATTGAAATGTCTTATCAATACATATGAAAGTGAAATTAAAAAACTTTGCAAGATATCTTTGAAAATTTTAGTTACACTTTATAAATATGATGCGTCCGAAGTACTTTTAGGGATTTACCTTCATCAGGAACGCTCAATTCCAAACTTTGAAAGCCAAGGATGCACAAGAAATTAAATACGTGCACAGGTGTCTTATTTTCTTATGTCTTCTTTGCATGAAGGATTAAGAAACCATAGTACTTTCATAATTTCATTATCTATCAACGGGGAATTTTCGAAAATCATGTCAGTACTGTACCAATAACAAATAGCAGTTAACTCGGGCCAGTTTTGACCAATTAAGTGCCAGTCTTGGTAAGAATCAGGCAATTTAGAAAAATTTCAAAACATGGCCGAAAAAAAAAACCACCGACCTAACCATCCTATTTTGAAGTTACCCTCATCCTGATTTAGAAATAGTAGGTCTTTTGGTTCTGTGTCTGGTAATTCGAGAAATCTCTAGCTTTTGGTTAGAATGATAGCAAATTACGGAGTTAGCTCCCCTTAATTGTTTATTTCTAGTGCATTTCGACCAAGTTATATCTTGAATTACCAGAACAGGAAAAGGAAACTTATGTTATATTTGTGCACCATTAAACAATGTGGACATAAATTAATGTCAAATTGAGTGGGTTTTTGTTTGTCATGTTTTCACCACTGCCTGATTCTTAGGCAGATTGACACTTAATGTGTCACGTATGAAGGTGTGGATGGGGGTTTACAGAATAGACAATAATGGACAAAAAATATAAAGAATAGAGAAAAATGGACCAAACAAAAAAAAGAATAGAGAATAATGAGGTGTTAAAATATAAAGAATAGAGAATCGTGGGCAAAAAGTATGAAGAATAGACAAAAATGGCCTAAAAAATAAAGAATACAGAAAAGAAGAACATCCCATCCAGATCCTAATGTATGTTCAACTAATTCAAACCCAATAATCTATGCACCAACCGACTTAATAAAGTACAAAACATAAGTAGATACCACAATCAAAATCATAAGTCGAAGAAGGGACGCATACAACACCATAGCTAATGTATCACATGTGAAGCAGGATCTGTCTACCCTTCCGATCACCTGAGATCACCCATGGTTTTTGGTGGGGATTGTGTTGCTCAGTCTTTAGTTTTATGTAGTGTTCAATAGACTGATGTTTGTCTATGTCGAGTTTTGCCATGATTTATCGATCATTCTTCGACGTGTGAGGTTTGATTCTCCCTTTGGTATACTTCGCCTCTTTTTTCTGATAGTTAACTGATTTTACAAAATTGAACATTCCAAGTGCGGACTTGAGATAAACGAACGATTATTTTGTCATTATCATTATTATCTTTTTGTAATAAAGAAGCGAAAGATACCAAAGTATATTCATACTCATTAGTGGCAAAAACCAGAAAAACGACCAGAAGACACACAACAGTATATTATCATATTGTAAGTGTTTCTGTGCACATGTTCATTGAGGACAGGAAATTGATATACAAGTTTCAGTGTTTTGTTCGCCAATTCTATTCTATTTAAAGCACAATTACCTAGGGAAAGATCTAAAAGATTTTATTGTACGAAAGATGATGATTAAACAGTAGAACCACATTTTATAGGAAGAAAGATAAGAAGTAAGCAAAATCCTTTAACTTTACGTTCCGCTATATAGATGATGTTCTCTCACTAAAGAATACAATATTTGGTGACTATGTTGAACGAATCTATCCCATCGAACTAGAGATAAAGGATGCTACAGATACAGATAAGTCTGCCTCATATCTTGACTTACATCTAGAAATTGACAATGAGGGTCGGTTGAAAACAAAACTTTACGACAAAAGAGATGATTTCAGCTTCCCAATTGTGAACTTTCCATTTCTATGTAGCAACATTCCAGCAGCGCCTGCATACGGAGTATATATCTCCCAATTGATACGATATTCCCGGGCTTGTATTTCCTATCATGATTTCCTTGATAGAGGATTGCTGCTCACAAGGAAGTATTAAACCAAGAGTTCCAAATGGTGAAGTTGAAATCATCCCTTCGTAAATTTTACGGACGCCATCACGAGTTGGTTGACCGTTATGCAATAACCGTTTCACAGATGATATCGGATATGTTCCTTATGTCGTAACTACAATACTCTTCCCTTTTCACGAATGTGACCTACCGAATTAGACTATATACCGGATTTGTAATAACATAAGCAACACGACGAGTGCCATATGTGGAGCAGGATCTGCTTACCCTTCCGGAGCACATGAGATCACCCCCAGTTTTTGTGGGGTTCGTGTTGCTTAGTCTTTAGTTTTCTATGTTGTGTCTTCTGTACTATTATTTGTCTGTTTTTCTTTTTAAATTTAGCCATGGCGATGTCAGTTTATATTCAATCTATGAGTTTGACTGTCCCTCTTGTATCTTTCGTATTATCCTCTCTTGCAATTATGTGCATCAAATCTGGTAGTGGAAACTATACTTTCTATCGCAAACTAATTTCTTTGTAGTAGATCTAGTCAAAATGATGTCCTACAATATAATTATGCATTCATATTGATGAGCACATAGAAGTATTGAATAAACAAAATGTAAAATATTTTATTCAAATAACATTTTACATTATAAAGATTAATATCTTGACTTACATCTAGAAATTGACAACGAGGGTCGGTTGAGAGATGATTTAAGCTTCCCAATTGTGAATTATCTATTTCTATGTAGAAACATTCCAGTAGCGCCTGCATATAGAGGATATATCTCCAATTTGATACGGTATTCTAGAGCTTGTATGTCCGATCATGAATTCCTTGATAGAGGATTGCTGCTTACAATGAAGCCATTAAGTGGTGAAGTTGAAACCATCCCTTTGAAAGTTTTCCGGCCGCCATTACGATTTGGTTGATTGTTATGGAATATCTGTTTCACAGACGACGCCATATATATGTTCCGGTTGTCGTAACCACAATCCCGTCCTCTTCTCTTCGAATGTGACCTACCGGTTTATCCTTACATGAACAACACGACAGGAGGCACATGTGGAGCAGGATCTGCTTACCCTCCCGAAGCACCTGAGATCATCCCCGGTTTTTGGATAGATTTGTGTTGCTCAGTACTTATTTTTCTATGTTGTGATATTTATATTGTTGTTTTGTCTTTTTTGTCGTTTTTTTACCATGGCGTTGTCAGTTTATATTCGACTTATGAGTTCGAATGTCTCTTTGGTATCATTCGCCTCTCCTTTACATTAATGTAAAAGCACTGTTGTGGAATTAGCTTGGGTGTTTAACACTTGTTAGTAATAAAAGATTACTCTGTTTGCGTTATGCTTACAAAGGCATAGTTAATGTAACTATATGTGTAAATAAATGAATTATGTGGCCATGGGACACAGATGATGCCCCCGCTTTCTTATAACGCGTAAAGGGAAATAACTAGAGAACTAAAAGTGACGCAACCCGAATCTTGATCTGTGTCTTATGGTAATAAGCATTGTGTATAAGTTTCATAAAATTTGGTTTAGGCAAACTAAAGTTAGAGAACAGAAACGAGAAAAGATTATGTTTTCCATTTATCAAGGGGCATAATTCGAGAACGGTAAAAGTGACGCCAACCAATTTCGGACTTATATGAGTTTTGTGGTGATAAGCATTGTGTACGAGTTTCACAACATTTGGTTGAGGCAACTAAAGTTAGAGAACGGAAACTAATTTTGAGACGTACGGACGGACGGACAAGGGATACACTTAATGCCCCCTCTGCAGTGGAAGGGGAGAAAAAGGGTAACAAACTACATAAACGGTTGATGCAACATAAAAACAAGAAGATCCAGGATCTTCTCAAATACTGTAAATTAAGAATGTAATGCGATCTTGTTGCATATTTCACATTTTGTAAATTCCATAAGTAAACTTTGGAATTTAAAGTTATTGGTACTAGTCTTTCAAATTCATGCTTATTCTTGCATCGAAAATTAACCGATTTGCTAATCAACTAAACCGATTTTTAATTACAAATAAGCAAATTAAATAAACTCCAAAAAAGAGAGCGGGTGTATCTACTGGGTTTATACATAATTATTTATTTTACATATGTATATAAAACCTGCAGCTTTACATAAAGAGTAACAGAAACGGTTAAAGTGAATTTCCTTAGCGGTTTCACAAACAAAGTAAAGCCACTTAAATTCAGATACTTTTAAAAAAAAGTCTACAAATAATTTTGCTTGATTAACAATCTTTAAATATATATTTAGCAACACGATACGGCTTTGTGAAGAGAGCAATTAAGTTTTAAAAAAGATTACAATTGTGTTTCCTTCGTCTAAACTGCGTTCACACCATATTGTGCCCTTGGTGTCGATCGCCTTTGTAATAAAATAGTATACTCAGAATTAAGAGAAGCCACATTGTTATGATTGTTTCCATTATGTTTGTAATAACGACAGAAAATGATCGTTGCAAAGTTCTTTCGAAAGTTCTGGCTAAATATGCAGTATATAACAGGATTTGCTGCAGAGTTCACATATGCAAGGATAGTAACAAAAACCACAAAGACCCATGTACCACTAAAAGGTACGTCAGAAACAGTATCGTAAATGAGTAAAATTTGATGAGGCGAATAGCTTAAAAAATAAATTGTTACGCTTGCTATTAACATTTTGACAACTCCTCGACGTGTTTTAATTGCTTCCCTCAGTCGACCATTGTCATCGCGTGCATGCCCCTTGTTTGTCAAATTTGACTGTAAGGCTTCCACGCTTAGAAACAAATGTTTTCCAATTATAACGTAACACAATAACTGAATCAGTAACGGCAGGAAATAGAAGATGACCGATTCCACATACTTAAACGTGAAGAACATGTCTTTGTTTGGTTCTGCTTCTGGAAACACAAGTCGACAAAAGCAAAGACTAGCATTAATTCCTACAGGGACAACAGTCACGAAGATGGTGGTAGGTAGTCCAAAACCAACCGCGACAAACCAAACGATCACCATAGTTACCATTGTATGGCGTCTGGTACACAAAATATGTGCCTTCAGTGGAAAGACGATTGCGATATATCTGTAAAATAAAAAGGAAAAACTGTCATTGAAAACTAATCTAATGAGAAAAACTTGCATGCACAATGATTGTTGTCTCTTTGACATATTCCCCATTTCCATTCTCAATTTTACAATGATATTGTATTTCTTTAATGTTATAAACATGACAAGTTAATTGCACCAAACATACATTGAACACGGGAAACAGCAACTATTTAGCCTTGTATATAAGTGTTTATGATTCTCATAAAGAACAGTAATGTTATTTTAATTACAACATCTCGACATTTCAGGTGGTGTTTTATTTACTGATAAAACATATTGTACTAAATCAGATGAATATGTTGTGATTGGTATATTAAAGTTTATTTAATTAGAGGTACTATAACAGAAAAGGGAAAATTTGACCATTATGCACTTCAATGATTATGAAACATGTCGACATTTAAGCAAACAAAACAATAACATTAATTCAATTATATTTTATTTTAGAATTAATTAAAAAGGCATGTTTTGTAAGTGTATCTTGTTTGCAGATTGCCATAACATTTCCTTTTGCGGTTCCAATCCTTTTTTATCTGCTTAAATCAAACAATCCTGTGTACAAATTTAACATCACCCAAAATTTATTATTTACCGATATTTTTTTGTCCTAATTTGCAACGAATTCATATCTGGAGGTCATATTAACGGTCTTCAATATAATACAGGTGTTCATTTGCTTTGTCTGTAGTTATTCTTACAAAAGTATATCGGTATTGTCACACTCTTCAACCCTTTGATGTTATTATTCACTTAATTGAAACGTATTTAATACCCTTATTAATCTACAGAGTTATATTAAATACGCCGGGGGAAATTAGATATCTAGCTAATAGCAAATTTCTTCCTGAATGTGCATTTTAAATCAACATCAATATTCTGTAAAGAGTTGTTACTTTAGAATTATCTGTAACCGGAATTAATTTTACTCGTAACAAAACTATAAATATCAGATTATGTTCATTATTTATTTTCTGATTCTGTTTTCTACGGATCTAGTTGCAGAACAAAATAATTTGCCATCCTTTCATCATATAATAGAAATAAAAGACAGCCCTGATATTATGTAAATGTTGTACTTTCCAGTACACACTTTGTCAGTATAACTGTATAAAAAAAGCACACTTCGCCTACAACTTGTTGGCGTATTGTACTTGTTTGAAGGTTGTAAAGAATCTGTCATGTCTGTATAGAAGATAAATTTAGTACCTGTATGCAACTAAAATATCATAATTTTATATGCCACAACTCCTCGGAAGTTATGAGGTGTGACATTGCATTTACGATATAGACTTCCTAAATTTGTATATTTAGAAATAATTATGTAAGCAAACATCTATAGAGCTTGTAGGATCCGGAACCAGTAATTGTCTCCTAGGACCAACATGAGCGGAAATATTTCCCGAAGGTAATATCTTCGATAATATAACACATACAATCAGCCAAGTTTGCATGATGGTGTACTGTTGAATGAAGGTTATCAGCATCAAGGCCATAATAAGGTCAGTTTGACATACTTATATTTGGTTCAAGAATAACGGAGGAGACATTAATTGTCGGAATGCGCATCTGGTGTAGTATAAATTGCAATTGGTACCGTTAATACTAATTTCCACTACCACTTGGACAATACCTCTACTACTAACATACAATTACGAATATTGTTTTATTGAAAGCTGTTATAAAAATTTGTTAATGAAGAATGTATCTTCCGCAGTCACAGCTTTGGTTCCATGTAGATAATTTACTTTACTTTTGGTCCTTTTTTGGGTTTTATCCGTCTTCAACGTTTGCATTTGAATTTGTAAATATTTTTGGTGTAAGAGGTAGCTCTTAAGTCTTAGTCGCTGTCATCAGCTAAAGTCTTGAATTAAAAAGAAGTAATGAACGCATCAGGACAGACGAGCTCTCTGGTGGTAATAAAGACAAGAATTTGCTGACGATCTGTAATTTACTCTAGAGTCTGATGATGAATTAATCATATATGGAAATATGAAAGCCCACCTTTTTTGGTTTATGAGGTCGCTCATTTTAAAGATTGCATACTTCTGATCTTACTCAATAATGTCAGCATGTAAAAAAAAAATGACAAAATAATATCTTAAATTTTGCAAGCATTGATCGCGTCGGTTCAATATTATACCAAAGTTTATATCTTGGAACATATGTACTTTAAACACGTACAATTATCTAAATTAGTATACTGTTTTTCATTTAAAGGATTTCTTCAATGTAGAAAACATAAAGCAGCAGGTTCATCAGCAATAACATATATATGCATGATTTCAAATATAATTTATTAGCTCTAAAGATATCTTATCAAGAAAGCAGCAGAACATCGGAGTTGGGAAAGATGGACATTTAGATGTACTTGAGAAAATAGATTTTCATTCGGGCAAATAAGAAAACTGTTTGACTTTCTTTTTCTGCTTTAATAGTTAACTTTGACTTAAAGGTGTATATATATATGTACAATAGGGTACTTTAGTTATAACGTCAACTCTTTGTTATAGGGCGTGTTTATATGTAGCATTATCTATGGTCCTAAAATATGGTTTATAGATGTATATATACATTGTCTTGTATTGCCATTTTTAAAAAAATCGTTCAATTGAATAGCGAGGCACATTTCGTAATCGTAGATATTCCTAGTTTTATGTCTTGATTGAAATTAAAGAACCATGATTCTATATCAATTTAATTCTTAGCAGCTGTCATCAGCTAAAGTCTTGAATTAAAAGAAATAATGAACGCATCAGAACAGAAGAACTCTCTGGTGGTAATAAAAACAAGAATTTGCTGACAATCTGTAATTCTCTCCCGAGTCTGATGTTGAATTAATCATATATGGAAATATGAAAGCCTACCTTTTTCTTATCACTTCGAGCCAAAAGAATTACCACTTGCATAATTACTGAAATGTGCTGATTGATTGACACGTGTTCACCATTTTATTCTGTGAAAGCTGTCAACTTTTCATTGTGTTTGTGATAAATCCTTTCTTGAAAGTAGCTTAAAGTAGACAAATTAATCTTGTTTGTGAAGTCTGTCTATTGAAAATGTTTTTTTCATGTTAAAGAAAGATAATGAAAAGATTGAAATTCTTTGAACGAAAAACACATACAAGTAAAATAATTAGTTTTGACAGATTCAACTACCAAATAGAAATATTACGAAGGTTTCATTTCAAATGTTTTACGAACGCTGTCATGTCTAAGATGACCATTGTGCAATATACTTATCACATTTGACCACGAATAGGATTTATTTATAAATGTATACATATAAATAAAATAAAATATATAACATTCTTCTTTCCAGTAACTAGGATTGTCAGTTTTCCTATCGAAGGTCGGTGGTTTCTCCGGGCACTCCGGCTTCCTCCACCAATAAATACTGACCGCCACGAAATAGCCCAAAAGCGGTGCTTAAAGTGGCGTAAAACACCAAAATCAAATCAAATCTTTCCAGTAAATTAATATTGACTCTGAGCGTCCCTGATGACCGGAAATGCGCCTCAAGTGTAGTTAAATGGGCTGTTTATACTTCATGTTGACACATTACCAATACGACCTTTCATTGTGTTTAAGTATGTTAAACACAACGACAGGTATCACTATTAGAGCAATATGATCTTATTAATAAGAAATACATTGTCTGCATCACGTGCACTGCATCTGGTGTAAATTGTTGTCAATGTAGAATATGCTGTGGTTTTGAGCATAATAATACAAGGACTATATGTCTTTTTCCCCTTTTTAAACATGTGCCGATATCAGTTTTGTATTGGAATCTTAACCATAAGGGTTTGGTTGAGGGTAATAAATGTAGTCACAGAGATTTCTCCCATACAGCTGTTTGACATGTGCTAGGAGGGCATGCTGGAGATGGATGTATAAAGACGAAGTCACGTAGGAATAAGGAACTTTAATCCAATGGGTTTAATTTAAGATTGAAATTATTTAATTAGAAAAGCAGTGAAACTTATATTTTTATACTTCAGTGATCACACTGGTTCAAACTAGATTTTTGTTAGTATATACTCTTGCATTGAAATATGCTCACTAGATTATTTCGCTCTTTTTATTGGATATAATACATTTCCTTTGTTGAAAATTGTTTATTTCTACTATTGCAAAGTTTTATCTTTACTTTTTGAATTGATATTACGTTGAAATTACTTGGACTTTTTGATTTGTTTTTGAGTTGAATTTTGTCAGACTTTTGATTTTGTTAGTGGGAACTTTTGATGAATTACTCTATAGTATGTCTCGAGATTTTAGGGAGAATAAACAAGTAAATTATAGGCAGTTAAATAGCGTTGGGATGTCGAGCACTGGTGATCAGAAAAAAAAACAGAAGTGTTTAGTTTAGACAAGGAGATGACCCCCGTAAAATCAAGAAGATTACCGAAGGCGGATAAAATCGAGTCGGAGAGCGACAGCGATAACGGCGACGAAAGCAGCGAGGAAGGCGAGGAATTGCAGAGTCCAAAGAAGGAGTTGGGGAAAGTTGGGCGAAAAAAGAAAGAGCAAAAATCGAAGGAGAAGAAGGAAAAGATCGGGGAGAAATAGAAAAGGAGAAAAAAGAGTTAAAGAAGAAAACAGAGAAACAAAAAAGGTACTGTTGAAAGTAAAAATACGGCTAAAATAGGTGATTCTCTTAATATTAATTCTTTAAGAAAATGTTTTTAGTTAAGAAAAAAGCGGAATCTGCTGTTAAAAAAATTTTGGAAATTGATTCAGATAATTTGTCTGATGAAAGTGGGGATACCACTTCTAGCGTTGAGTCCGATGATTTAATTGATTCTTTAAAAAAATCAAAGAGACACAAATACAAAAGCAAGAAAAAGTCTGGTAGTAAGAAAGCAAATGTGGCCGCAATCAAAATTACAATTTGAATATACAGGTTCAAAAATAAATTTTGATGATCTAGAGTTTAATTTGTTTGTGGCTGGAGAATTAGAATTTTTTACTTCATCATGGATTGGCGATGCAGAAAGAATTGGTAGAACCAAGCTGTTGAAAAAAAATGCGTATTATACAGAATTGTATGAGTGGAAGGGTTTGAAAAAAAATGTATGCTCATATAATAAGGCAGATTGAACATGGTTTGGCTGATAGTTCTAAAGATTTCAGTGAGATTGAAACTCCCATTTTGATTAAATATGTAAAATCAGATGTCAAGTCTAAAAATACTACTCAGTATGGGGAAAACAAAAAACCAGTAAAGCAAGAAGAGACTGTGTTTTATTGTTCGCATTTTCAAAGGAAAAAATGTGTGCATAATGATTCACATTATGGTAAAATCCGAGGTATCCATAGGTACCTTCAACATATTTGTGCGACTTGTTAGAGAGAAGATAACAGAAACGCTTTTCACGCAGAATCGTCAGAGATTTGTCCTATAGACTAAATGACTTGCAATTAAAAATGTGTTTGGTAAATGTACGACGTTAAATCCACTAGCAGAAGTTTTTTTACCAAGTTACATGAAAACGTCGGAAAATTATGACAAACTTGATAATTATAAAGTGGAATATCTTGACAAGGGAGATACATTTATCAATAAGTGTACACATTTTTGTTAAAAATACAAGAAAGAATTAAAGTGTGATGTAAATGTAGACACGTTGAATAATAAGACTAATAAGATTGGTTTAGTTGCTCAGGATAAACTGAATGATACTGAGTTTAAAAATACTATTGAAATACATAATCAGATTGTTCAATCAGGTTACCCAAATTATTTGGGTTGTAGAATTCCAGTTAAATCTGGAATAAATGTAGATTTTTTTTTAGGGAAAATTTGATAGATTATGACGATAAAATCATTTGCGAGTTTTTACAGTTTGGTGCTCCGATTGAATTTCAGGGTGAAATGTTAGATGAATATACACCTAAGGTTAATAACCATAAAGGGGCTACAGATTTTCATGATGAAATTTTGGCTTACTTATTAAAGGAAGCTACATATGGGGCTATAATTGGGCCGTTTGACAAAAATCCTTTTTCTTGTCATTTCAAAATTTCATCGTTAAATTCGGTGTATAAAAAAACCTCTGTGGAACGAAGGGTCATTTTAGACTCAAGTTTCCCACCTGGAAGATCCGTAAATCATTTTATCTCAAAGGATTTTTATTTAGGTGAAAAAGTTCAATTGTCGTACCCAAAAGTGGATGACTTAGTCGGAATCACAAAGGTGGTAAGTGTCTGTTTTTTTAAGAAGGATTTGAAAAGGGCCTACAGGCAAATTCCGATTGATCCAGGTGATTTGCATTTAGTTGGTTTTCAGTGGGATAATAAGCTATTTGCGGATCGTGTTCTTCCTATGGGTTTACGGTCTTGTGCTTTGATTTGTCAAAGAATCGCTACAGCTGTTAGTTTTATGTTTTATAAGATGGGATATATGGTTATCAATTATCTAGACGACTTTGATGGTGCGGATATGGTGGATAAAGCTGATGAAGCTTATAATGCTTTAGGTGCATTGCTAGATAGTTGCGGACTAGAAGCGTCAAAACAAAAAGAAGCTCCTACTACTAGGATGGAATTTTTAGGTATCACAGTTGATACTTTGAAGTTGACTTTGGAAGTTACTTCGGATCATGTTCTAGAGATTTCGTTGTTAGTTCAAGCGTGGTTAAGAAAGAAAAAAGGCTTCTTTAAGAGAGTTACAGTCAATACTTGGCAAACTTCATTTTGTTTCCACCTGTGTACGACCCCGTAGAATATTTGTTAGTCGTTTGTTGAACTGGCTTCGTAGTGCATTCCCTTCAAATTTCGTAGGCAGGGGACGCAAGATATTTAGAAAGGTTCCAGTAGAGGTATAGAAGGACTTACTTTGGTGGCATGGGTTTCTGTTGAGTTATAATGGTATTTCTATGATGTCTCTTGAAGATTGGTCTTCTCCAGATGAGATTTTTTCAAGCGATGCTTGTTTAGAAGGGTTTGGAGCTATTACTTCAAATCAGTATTTTCAAGCAGTGTTTCCTTCTGATATCACAAAAGATCAATTGCATATTAATTGTTTGGAATTATTTGCTATTGTAGTTGCTGTTAAAATTTGGGGTAAAAAACATTTACGGGATAAAATTTTGATCTTTTGTGATAATGAGGCGTCTGTTCAGGTCATTAATTCAGGTTCATCTAAGGATACTTTTAATGCGGATGAAATCGAGTCGGAGAGCGACAGCGATAACAGCAAACAAAAGTAAAAGTGCGGCTAAAATAGATTATTCTCTTAACATTAATTCTTTAAGAAAATGTTTTTAGTTAAGAAAAAAGCGGAATCTGCTGTTATTTAGGTGAAAAGTTCAACTGTCGTACCTAAAAGTGGATGATTTAGTCGGAATCATTAAGAACAAAAGTGGTAGTGCATTCCATTCAAATGTCGTAGGCAGGGGACACAAGATATTTAGAAAGATTCCAATAGAGGTACAGTTATAATGGTATTTCAATGATGTCTCTTGAAGATTGGTCTTCTCCAGATGAGATTTTTTCAAGCGATGCTTGTTTAAAAGAGTTTGGAGCTATTACTTCAAATCAGTGTTTTCATGCAGTATTTCCTTCTGATATCACAAAAGATCGATTGCATATTAATTGTTTGGAATTATTTGCTATTGTAGTTGCTGTTAAAATTTGGGGTAAAAAAATTTATGGGAAAAAACTTTGATCTTTTGTGATGATGAGGCGTCTGTTCAGATCATTAATTCAGGTTCTTCTAAGGATACTTTTATGCAAACTTGTTTGAGAGAGCTTTGTTTTGTACAAGCGAGTGTTCAGTTTGAAGTTCGAACCAGACAAATTTTAGGTGTAGAAAATAGACTTGCTGACTATTTGTCTCGATGGCACTGTAATCATAAATACAGAGATTTATTTAAATCATCTATTCCAGTAGATGGATACGAAGAGGTACCAGTTCTCAAGTCATATATTTCATTTTTGAATAATTGGTAATTTATTTTACAGAGTTAGAGGTTTTGCGGTTTCAATGTAAAGATTCTGCTAAACATGCTTTTGCGAAGAGTACTTATAAAAATAAAAAAACTCAGTTAGAATCATATTTTATGTTTTGTATATATTTTGAACTTAATCCTGATCCTGCTACAGTTCATGTTTTAACATTATATGCACAGTTTCTTAGTAGAAGTTTTAAATCTGTTGACTCTATCAACAATTATATAAGTTCAGTACATTATTTGCATTTATTGTTAGATTTAGAATATCCACAGTTTGAAGCTTTTCATTTGAGATTAGTATCAAGAGGTTTATGCAGAATTAAGGCACATTATCTAAAACAGGCTTGGCCAATTACTCCTCACATTTTGCTTGAAATTTTTAATAAGCTAGATATGAATAGTGCGCATGATGCTACTATATGGTGTTTATGTTTACATGCCTTTTTTCTTATGTTTAAAATATCTAATTTGGTTCCAGATTCTGTTTCTACTTTTGATCATAATAAGCAGCTTTGCAGAAATAATGTTCTTTTCGATTTTAAGCGTAAGCTATTATTGATACGTATTAAATGATCGAAAACAATTCAGTTTGGTTAGAGAGAATTATTGATACCTCTAGTCTCAATACCAGATTCTCCATTGTGTCCCGTTCAAGCATTTTTGAATATGAAGTCTTTAGTTTGTACTTCTGATAAGAGTCCAGCTTATTGTTTTATCAAGAATATTTTATGTGTTCCTGTTACTTATAGACAATTTTAGATAATATATAACAGTTAATTACTGAGATTGGTCTAGATGCGTCTTCATATTCTACGCACAGTTTTAGGCGAGGGGGTGCTAGTTGGGCTTTTACAGCTGAAGTACCTACTAAATTAATTCAATTATACGGGGATTGGAAAAGCGATGCTTACAAGAGATAATTAAAATTTTCGTTAGACGATAAGAGTTTAGTAGCAAAAAAGATGACAGCACATATTTCTGATGTTTTGTTATAAATTTTACAGGGATTTTCTTAGAAAAAAGGGCGACCATTTTTTCGGCGTCTATACCTGAATATGTTAGTGGAATATATAGGTGTACAACTCAGGCCTTTCCTGGTGCAACCATTGGTCGTCTTGCTGAATTAATTTCATCTGGGAAAGTAGATTCAATTTCAGTAGATTTTGTTATTGTACATGTTGGTACTAATAATATTTCTTCATCTCAATCCATAGATACTATTATGTCATATTTTGGAGATTTAATTCACAAGTTAAAGAAAAAGACATTTGCTAAGTTGATATTTACTTCTATTCTTCCTAGACCAATTGATCACATGAAAACTCGAGCTAAAGTAAATAAAGTTAATTCTGAGTTAAAAAGATTGTGTAAAAGAAATAATTTTATTATACTGTTAATTTGTATAGGAGTTTCTTACTCGACAATATTCCTTATTTGCTCCGAGAGACGGACTTCTTTTAAATTTTGTTGGTACAGAACTTTTCAGAAAGAAGATTATCAACACTATTAAGCATCAGAATATTTAAATTGTAATGCGTTATAATTGTGTTTTTATTTACATCATATATTGTTTATTATAATTATTCTTTTTTCTCTTTTCAGAGAACTTGCATCCTGAATATGATGTTGGTTTTCCTCTGACTACTGAGGATCTACATACATTCTGAGTTGGTTTGCTGTTTTTTCTTTCATTATCTATACACATTTTGAAAGGATGGAGTTTATTTTGAAGAGAGAAAAAAGAGTGATAATTATATGTCTGGTTTTTATCATGAGTAACTGTTTTTTTTTTTTTTTTTTTTTGGTGGCCTTGCGGGCTTGGCGGATGTTTGCCAAAAAAAAAAAATGGTTATATATTTATGTTTATGTATTATCATTTGTGTATTGAATTATTTATGTTATATATAGATTCCATCACTGCAATAAGTGTGTTACGATATTTCTCCACTCGAGACGGTTACATTTTAATATTTAAAGCGCGATCGAGGCTTGTCGAGCTTTTTAAATATTTAAATTTAACTGTTGGGAGTGGAGAAATATCGTTATACACGAGTTATAGTGGTGGGATCTGTTTCTCTGATGATTTAAATCCTTCCTTTTCAAAGATTTGCAGAACGTTGTGTTCTTTATACGTGACGTCATCAGGCATGGTCGCCTTTTTCATGACATCACAATAGGAAATTCAGAAGAAATCAAGAAAAATTTAACGTCATAATTAAATTTCGACCAATCAGTTGCTGAGAACAAATATTTCACTAGTGAGGAGAAATGTTTTTCTCACACTGCTCAAGAAATGTGAAAATAGCACAAAAATTAGAGAAATTGTGTTTTGTAATATTGAGAAAATCTTTATAACAGGCAATACAAGTATAATACCTATTGACTTCTTTTTATTTCACCCAGTTGATAATTGGTTTAATTTAAGATTTAAATTATTTAATTAGCAAAGCAGTGAAACTTATATTTTTATACTTCAGACTCACACTGGAATCAAACTAGTTTTTTATTAGTATATACTCTTGCATTGAAATCTACTCACTAGATTATTTCGCTCTTTTAATTGGATATAATACAGTTCCTTTGTTAAAAACTGTTTATTTATACTATTGCAAAGTTTTATCTTTACTTTTTGAATTTGATATTACGTTGAGCCATGTTGGTAGATGTTACCGAAGCAAACAAAGACATTCAATACCTCGTTGCATTACCTTGAGTAAAGCAAAGCAAAGTTTTGGCATCTTTCAGCATATGCAAAATCTACCCATTTTCCCCAGTAAACCCAATTTGCTGAAATTCATATGGCAAAATCATAGGTATTTTATTCATATGAATTTGCACCACGTGACTTTGTCCTTTAGACTAAATTACTTCACTTAGTTGTAGATCAAAACTATAACTCAAAAATATAAATTAAATTAAATTTGCGGATAATCAAGTCTTTTTCCGTTTTGGATCTAAAACTAACGAGTCTTTGAAAACTTCGTTTGGCGGATATTTACAATACTTATAATTTGACTATTTACAAAACGGGAAAATGAAATCATCATGTTTTTTAAAAGAATTTGGCCGAAAACTGAAAACAAAAAGGTGCAATAAATGTATTTACCCCGAAAATTCAACCTCCTACATGCGGACAAATCATAAAAAATCTCTTCTTGTATCTTTATTTCTATGTTGAATTTTGCATGTTTACGGATTTTCGTTATTGTATACAGCAATTTTACTACGGTTACGCTTCCGATTTTCAAACTGAAAAGGCCGCAAGTTTTCAAAGTAGACAATGTTCATTTATACACGAACAGAAGGCAAATAACATGTACAGTTCATCTATATGTGAACAGAAATTATTGATGCACAACTTGAGAACTGGCATATTTGCATATTTATTTCAGGGCATGATAATCCTATTGCAATGACTGTCATCATAATAAGGCAATATGGTCGCTTCGCAAATTAGCAACGTACCCCCTACTTTGCCATATGTACACAATTGGTTTATTGTTATTTTATTATTATCCTTAATATGCACTGGATATTTGCCAACGGATGTTAAGCAAGCAAAAATTAATATTTTATGAATCGGTCAAATATTTTTTTTTCATATTTCAGGAATCTGGTGTCATTTATATGTGTATGGTTGATTATAACACAGTTGACATATTACAGGAATGAATCTGATTTCAGTTGTTTATGTATGGATGTCTATAACCAAGTGACATGAGACTCCTGGATATATTACAGGAACATAATGGCAGTTGTGTATGTATGTGACACAATGACATCATACTTTTTTTAACAGTGAAATATAATATAAGTAGTAATTTATATGACGTGAGGTTACATGTAGTCGTTTTTTTTTTTTTTTTTTTTTTTTTTTTTTGCCTTATTTTTGCTTTAGCCCATAAACTTTTGTGGAATATTTATACATGGTTCTTAATTAACACTCCTTTACTTGACAATATAGGATTCGGATTTCAGATGTTTTGACTATTACAGTTTCCTCGAAAATGCTGGTCGAGTAAAACGTCAGATGCAGTTTTAATGCCTAATATATCGTTTAATTGATGGAGATATCAATCAGGAGAGTATAATGCATTTGAATATACCACTGAGCAATGCATGTACTAATCACAAAATATCTGCAGATAGTGGTATATGTAAATACAATGCATCCAGATTTAAAGATGGTTATTAAACAGCGTGGGGAAATGGGACTCACATCTGTTTTTGATTTGAGACGTGTCCAAAAGGAGCATCTCAGAACACAGCTTTGCAATATCGATATAATGAATCCTGGTGATGCTGACATCATATTAACTTACCAGTAGGGACATTTATAACCATCTTCATCAGTGTCTAGGATCAGGACAGTATTCTGGACTATACCAGGAAGATTTGCGACATAACATTAAGAATTAGGAGAAGCGGTTCAGAAGACAGTTTTATTTTCGTCCTTGTACAAAAGAAAAGCCAACTTCAAATTGTTTAGTAAACATAATAAAAAGGGTTTTTTTCTATCCTGATTCAGATGAAGAGGAAGATGAGGAAAGTACAACATCTACTGGAAATGAGAATAATAAGAACACTTTTCGATTTATGCATTAAACGGAAAAACAGAGTAACAACAAGGTAAGTTGCTGCACATATATGGTGAGCCAAGTTGAACTCTTATAGATTCCAGTTACAAAACGCAATTCAAAATGACTGAGGTCAATTATGTTAGTCCATAATATTGCAGTAGGAATATCCATGACTAAAGTATAAGATGCTATCTAATCGAAATTCAAAGAATGGAAAATACTTTTTTTTTCCTTTGTAAAACAACCACTTTGCATATTTAATTTCATGAAAGGAAATGCATTTTAAAGTAAGCTAACGAAGTAGAAAGATGTTATATTGCTTTTTCTGCTTGATAAATTCATAAATTGAAAGTAAACATCTTTAGAAAATTTGGAATGAAGTACTGAATAGGAATGTTTTCATCATCTTTTATTTGTATGTTGCATTTTTGAAGACATGAAGTTTATGTATTACTTGCAGTGGAAATGTCTAGCAAGTCATGATGCTGACAGTGTGATAAATTATAATTGGTCTCAATCGCCTTTTCCATCTAATAAGTTTAGAATAATAAGTTTATTAGACAATAATGCTGCATAGATTTTTGTATTTTGAATACATTTTTTCGAGTGCATGTACGTTTATTTTTTTTTTTCAAAATGAGTATTACACATGGAATAACTTGTAAATTGTCAATTTCATGTGACGTTTACTTAAAAAAAAATGAGAGAATGCAAGATTTACACAATTTAGGAGTTTATAGCAATAATAGTATAAACGCATTGGCAATGCCAACATGTTGACAACTAAGCAGCCCAACAGCATCGTACTTGACCAAGTGGCAAAGCAATTAAAGTTAAAGGTACTAGTTTACTCCGTTCAATGAATATACCTCCGGCTGTAGAAATGTTATCCGGTTTGCTTTGAAAAAAAGCTGTTCACTTATTGTTATATATGAATAAAAGAAAATGAATGTTAGGTATACTGTAACGAGACAGACCACATGATGATCTGACAGTTTTAATGAATAAGAAATTTACTGACCACAAATGTTGACCATTTTCTAATAAACTGCAAACATCGGATAACAATTAATAATCAATACTTATAAATAAGAGGATGTGGTATGAGTGCCAATGAGACAACTCTCCATCCAAGTTACAATGTGTAAAAAGTAAACAATTATAGGTCAAAGTACGGCCTTCAACACGGAGCCTTGGATCACACCGAACAGAAAGCTATAAAGGGCCCCAAAATGACTAGTGTAAAACAATTCAAACAGGAAAAACCAACGGGTCTAATCCATTTAAAAAACGAGAAACGAGAAACACTTATGAACTACACAAACAAACGACAACCACTGAACAACAGGCTCCTGACTTAGGACAGGTGCATACAAATACAGTGGGTTTAAACGTTTTAACAGGCGCCAACCTTCACCCTTACCTGAAACAGTAGTGTAACATTACAACATAAAAAGACACACTGTAAAATATCAATTGAAATGGCTTAACTCGATCAAAAAGACATATAAACAAAAACAAGTAAACATACACTGAACGAATAAGTTTGATCTATGACACAATATAAATACATGAATAAAAAAAGATGTAGAAAAATATCAAAAACACAACTTTAACCTGGGACAAAATGGCGTTAAATAAAGTAACGTACATCGGTAAATTTAAATATAATAATTTTGTTGTTAGGAGTACGGAAACATTTTTTACAACATAAATAAATTTGTTTTTCACAGTACGAGTCTCACTTGCCTCAACATGGAAAGAGGTTTTCGATGAACATTTTAAATTATCGCGCGGCTCCAGAGGGTGATTGCCCGACTCTGAGAAGTGCAAAATTTGAAGCAAGGAACGTTACATTTGAAGTCTCGTTCAGTAAAATTAACAGGCTCTCTGCACGAAAATGAACACTTGGAACAATATGAGGCGTCCGTGATATGTAACAATCCAAATTTTCTTTTATATATATTGAATAATGCAACTGACTGCAACCTCTCTGAATTGTTATATAGAGTTCCAACATTAAGTGTGCAAACACTCATTTATGTACTGTCCAAGTAATTCAGTTCACCGGCATCTGGTTATCCACTATTAATTTGACTTCACCTTGTCCAATTTCAACACGTAACATGAGCCAATGAAAAAAAAATAATAATAACGCGTAGGACGCCAATACAAAAGAGATGGTTTATTAAGACCCGTAATACACAAGAAAATTAAGTGTTTGAGAAATACTCTTTGCTCTTCACATAGAGAAATGAAGAAATATAATTACATTATATAATGACGTCATTATATGCGCATATTCCACGAAAATGGAAAAAAACGCTGTTTTAATAGTTTTCCATTCATACTCTTTTTAAGAAACACTGTTCACAGCTAAAAAACAAATAATGATGCAGAATAAAATTGAGAATGGAAACGGGGAATGAGTCAAAGAGACAACAACCAACCAAAGAGCAGAAAACAGAAGCTTGTTAAAAGTTATTTACATAATCCTGCTAATAATAAAGGTCATTTTGGTGTTCCCATACTTTTCATTCAAATCTAAATTGCTGTTTATTATATGTATGTTCATAAATTAGGCTCAGCCTGGTAGTTTTCTCGTTTTAATTGTTTTACATTTGTCATCTTCGGGGCCTTTTATATAGCTTGGCATGCGGTATGGGTTTTGCTCATTGTAGAAGGTGACCTATAGTTGCTAACTTTTTCGCCATTTGGTCTCTGGTGGAAAGTTGTCTCATTGGCATAGTACCACATCTTCTTTTTATTTTGATAAAATAAAAGTTGAAGTAAAACAAAACAAAAATAAAGAAGTTTTATAAAACATACTTACAAGTTATTTCGTGATGGTTTGTTGCCATGGTAACTCGTCAAATGTGAAATTTGTATTAAGATTCTGACGACCTTTTATCTTGATCACTTTAGGGTTTCAATTTTGGATTTACAAAAACTAGTGTAAACAGTTTCCGGACCAAACAGAGAGGACTCCCCCTGAGATTAAAGTACCATATTAATAATATACCATGCTGTTTGTCTATATTGGCATCACCTCTCGTGTAATATTTTTGTGGTGCTTGTATGTTCAATATTTCCACTCGCAAAAATATGTCATAATATGCAATATTTGTAATATTAAATTTGTAGACAATTACACAAGTGTATATGTAATGCCGTCTTCCTGAAGTTTCTTAGAATATTTATAATATTTGAAAGGACTTATGAATTAAATTTGCAAATACTTATTAATCATCTTTCCTCAAAAACAGCAGATTTTATTTTCATTTATTACTTTTTGAGGCCAAATGACCAATATAACGCCTATTCCTTTAAGATAACTTTTAAATTTTGTCCCGAATTTTTTGTCAAATAAGATATAATGTACTCCTGTTTTCAATATTTCAACCGAATCGTACAGAAAGTGGCCAACTGAATTTTGAAAGTATGTTATCTGATCTTGGTACTATCATGAATACCTTGGCAGTGGATTAACATACGATGTGCAAATACTTATCCGATTAATACTAGTACATGTTATTTAGCAAAGATAATTATTTCATAGCTAGATTTACTCTAAAGAGGACATGCATTTAGGTTGGCCACTCAAACTGTTCATTGATACTGTAACAGTTAAGTATTAAATACATTTTGCGTTGGCTCGTACTTGGCAGTAACACCATACTTTAAATACAAGTGCAGAATGGAAGTTTTAGCGCACAGTATTGAAAATTGAATCTTTTTATTTCAAACATAGGAAAGATCATTTTTACCAACATTGTACAAGTTTTATAATAAAGTTTCTATTAAAATGTCAAACATTATATTCCAATGTATGAAGGACATTAAGGAAGAATGAGGCTTTCAGACAGTATTACTTACAGAATATCTAATTGAGACAATCACTCAGCTTCCCTTCATATATGAAAACGCTGTCAATATTTGCAAATCAAATTTGAGTTACTTAAGAAAACACATCATGTATTTGATTAAGTGTAAGATAGATGTGAAACTGATTCCGACAATATCAGGGACCTCTCTTGATTACAATGTCGATGTTGTCTTTGCGAAGAATTAAAAGAACAGCAAATTATGTCTTGAACACTGCTGTAGTTTCATTACCCTACAATGTATAGTTGATTACAGTTTTGATTGTTTTAAAGCGCTCGCCAAAGGTTCAAGACGAATTGTTTTTTATATAAAAAATTGGCATTCCCACATATATTTAGTTAATTCCAATATTTCAGTTTTAAAAATCAAATTATCAATTAAAATATAGTATACAGAGTACTGAAAGCAATGGAAAAGAGATCGGAGCATAATTGAGATTTATTTATACATGTAAATTCGCATTACGTGTAATACATGTATTAAAAAAAGAAATCTTTACACAGTTCGCATGTTTTGAACGATTTTAAATTATTGAGATGTTTAAAGTCTGGCCTGATATGGATCACGTGTATCATGCACTTACAAAGTGATAGCTTTTTAATTTTATGACTTTATATTTCATGTAAAAGTATACTCTGCCAATAAAAGACGCTGCTGGCATATGAGTTTTAAAACAATGCAATTGAAAGCTTGATGAAAACTTGACATTTAGCCTGTGATATATTTCTCCCCGGCAAACATTGACATTACTTCTTGCATTCCATAAGAATCGTTCTTTCATAAACTGCATTGGATATTATCACAATCAATATGATAATATAATTATTTATAATAACACCGTCCTAAATTAAATTTAGCTGACGAAATTGCAATTTTAGACTTGAGACGTCAATACATAAATATTGTAGAGCATCAAATCAAAAATACAACAGAACGAAACAATCACAACAGTTTAAGACCAACTTTATTCAGTCTTTACCAATAAACTAATACATGATGATTATGGCCCGCATCGAAATTAGATAATTATATAGATATAAGAAGATGTGGTATGAGTGCCAATGAGACAACTCTCCATCCAAGTCAAAATTTATAAAAGTAAACCATTATAGGTCAAAGTACGGTCTTCAACACGGAGTCTTGGCTATACATGTTTTGTTGAAAGAACAAAATCGGGAAATGAGACATCATTTGACCTATGTATTCTTTATGTGCCTGTAATTTAGTGTTTGACGTTGTGCTGTCTGCCATATTTGTTTTTCGTTTATTGATAGGCCGGTGTTTTTTTGTTTTTTTTTTTAATTGTTTCACATGCCGGGATCTTTAATTAATAGCATACGTAACGTTATGGGTTTTGCTCATTTTTGAACGCCTGGGGGATAGTTGTCTTAATTTCAATCATATAACACTTCCTTGTTTTTATGCTAGGTGACAATACACCTTAGGTTTACAGTTATGTATTGGCATTCTTAATTACACAAAACCTTACAAGTTCCATTTCATTTCTTCATTCTGTGAGTGTTAATTTACAGATATTTATGTTCTGCTGATAAGTGCTTCTACAACCGACAAGAAAGTCATCAAATATTCTGTCAAAGCTTGTTAATATCGCTATTATCTATTTCTGGAATTTTAAGAATGATTGAAAAGTATTGGATATGCTGTTTTCTTTGATGGCTAGGTTGTCTCCATTAACAGTTATGTTTTTTGTAATCTTTATAAATTTCCAAATAACCGTCAACTGATATACAATCGCTTATTACCACTCCCCCCTCCTCCCCCGTAATTGGTTAACATGATACTTGAAGACTATATAATTAAATAGTTAAACGCATGTGAAAAATAGTCAATTAGTTAAACGCATGTGAAAAATAGTCAATTAGTTTTATTTTGAAAGTCAAAAGTATCTAAACAAGACAACAATGTCCGTGTTCTGTAAAAACTAATTACCATCCATTTTATGCTAAACAGCTGCAAAAACGGTCTTGCAACAGGGCATAAAATTGTGTCATCCTTTAGTTGTATAAAAAATTAAAGTGTTGTGAATATGCCAAAGAATAATCAAAGTACTGAAGTACTGATCATCGGATGACCGCATGTTCTGGTGGATGGTCACAAGCACTTGTCTCAGAAAAAAAAAATCACATCTCTATACCTGAAAGTTAGGTTAAGGAACATATAGATATATTTTTTTCTGAGACAAGTTCCTATGTGGATGATGAATAAATGACAAAGAATTCAACCTCACCGTTATAACTATTATATTGTAGTGATATACTCATTTGTTATCAGTATACTCTGGTTTGTTGTTATATATTATATATATATTAATATTTGTATAACAGTTATATATAATTTTCATCCATTTGTATATCATTCTATTCTACTATTCTAAAGATAGTGCAGTGCAAGTGCATGGTGGACACTCTTCTGTAATAATTCGTTTTTCTAATAGATTGGATTTGAGTAGGCATTCATATTTTCCCGCGTTTGGTACAAAACGTTCTTGAGATATTCTTCCGCATTCGTTAACACAAATTTTCGGTATTCTTGATTTGTTATTGATATATATATTTCTCACGACAAAACATTTTCATATCATTTATCTATGTTCTTAAAAATTGTTTTCATGAATATTTATTGATGAAATTAATATATAACAAGCGATAAGGAATGCTATTTTGCACTCGATAATATCCGCGTAATTATACGAAATACGTTCGGTTATCAGTCAAATACGCAAGTCACTTGGGTAGAAATGTCTGCGGCAACACAACACCGGAATGCCCTCTCGGTCATCCGCTGTAAAAACTAATATGCAATTATATATAACTATTCTATATAACACATCTACATTCGTACTGCGTGTCAGGTAAATACATGTATTGATTAGGATTACCTTGAAGACAATACTACGATTTGTCTTGTTTTTATTCAAATTTTCCTTTACAGTATCGGAAATGGAAATATAAGAAGACGGGGTTATTTACATAAATTCCTAAAGAGGATCAGATAATTGTAACTTTCAAAAAGTTGAATTTACACAATGTTTCAGAAGTTTTTGTCGGTTTTCGAGGATTCTTTTGTACAACCAAGTTCTTCTATATTCATAGGTATCCGAGGTCATCCGGATCATCTAACGTGAGATACAAAGCAAACTTTGTAATAAAGTAAATGATATAAACGAAGTTTGGTACAGATTGGCCTATTCCGTCAGAGAAGGTGTTTTAGAAAGGTTACGGCGGACGTCAGTGTGGACCCAATGTGATAATAAAGAAGGAAAAAATAAAATTTAGATACAAATCAGTAGAATTGTAAGTTGTTGCCTTTAAATGATGGTTTCATGGTAAATTTTCTGCTCTCATGTCAGTAATCTTCCTTGAAGAACCATTTATTTGAAATGTGCAACCAGCTTCACCAAGGAAATGAGGTTGGGAGAATGAGCCCCGATGCATCCCAGAACGATGAGTTCACGCTTCTACCAACTCTTGATATTATTGTATACATGTAAATTATTTCCTGTTGGAGAAACGTGTACCTGATTTTTAGATAAGGATAATTGATTTTTTTTTACCTGAATCAAACAAATAATCTTACAGAAAAAGATCAATTTCCTAGATCAGAGGCCTGTGACCTTTTATTCTAATAAAATTTAATAATAAAAATTGAGTTCAAATCAACGGATTTGAAAACGGGGAAACTCTCTCTTGAGACCACACTTATGAACATGATTTTTCTTTGCTAAGGTGGCCTTGGTATTTTTATTTCATTAACCAATATTCTGAGAGTTTATATTAACCAGACATTGCTCAGGAAATAAAGATAAATACTCTTCCGCCTTGTTAATCGGGACATGAAACATTGATGTGACAATAACGGTGAGAGAGAACAATTACATATCAACCTTATTAATAGTTTATTGACAACAATCGGCGTGATTAATAGAAATGGTTCAGTTAACATTTGGATGGTTGTCCATCACCGTATCATCAGCTATTAATCTTGTCACAGGGATGATCGTGACGATAAACAGCAGTGGTTTTATTTTCTTTTAATTATTAAATTTCAGAAAAGTTACTTCTGTTGTGGAAACGTGAAGATATACAGAGTATAAAATATTTTACAGCATATATTTTATTTAAAAACCTTTGATTAAAATGTTTCAACATTTGCGGAAATAAAATTTTATAATAGTGTTTTATTTTGAAGAGAAAAAAGCACTTTATGGTTTATTTTCTATGTAACAATAATTTATTAACAAAATGTAACGTGGGGAAATGAGTTTCTTGTAATTATAATGTGAAGGACATTAAAGAACCAATACATAAATATAAGAAGATGTGGTATGAGTGCCAATGAGACAACTCTCCATCCAAGTCAAAATTTATAAAAGTAAACCATTATAGGTCAAAGTACGGTCTTCAACACGGAGCCTAGGCTCACACCGAACAGTAAGCTATAAAGGGCCTCAAAAATTACTAGTGTAAAACCATTCAAACGGGAATACATGCATGTATACTAATCTAACATAAAGTCGTCTATGTACGTCGTCTTTAATACATTTATTATGAACCCATACGGAACGTATGATCGACAGTAAATAATTCGTATGGCGATTGCTGATCGAAAAATCTGTCTGCTAATTAACTTCCGGGTTTTGCTCGAGAAATTCAGTGATTGTGACCTTGAAAATCAACACAGAAGCATGGGGCACGTGACATATAAGTGTCTTGAGATGAAAGGGCGATGTTTATTGTTTTTTTTTTTAATTATTTCTAATGCGTTTCCATTTGTTTATTTAACTTTTTCATAAAATTTGTTAAATGATTTGGTGTATTATTTTTCTTTCTTTGAGAGTCAATTAACACTTTCTACATTCCACGTTTGTGTACTTTTTCTTTCATCACGGTATCCACTCGCACTTGCGCAGTGTTGTTGCCGAAGAAAGTCCATGTAGTCTACCGCGTGTTTTATAGTAAAACGTATCCATTGAAGTATATAAAACAAATTGAAGTTTTTTAAAATTTGAAGTATCATAAAACCACTTTCATATCCCTTAAAGGTTTGATATTTTAGCTCTTGTTTTGTGAAAATTGTGGATTGAAAATTGCTGCTTTTCAATAAGATAACACTTGTTTAATTCATCCCTTCCAGATTATTGGTGTAAATAAGAGTAACTCAAATGTGTCTATTAACATGAGAAGCAGGAAAAGTCATATGAACCTAAAATGTTGTCTTATATGAACACAGTGTAACAACAATGGCTGATCCCTCACAACTTCCTTTTTACATTGATAGTAATACCTTCAAACAAATAGATGATGAATTCATACATTGTAGTTTCCAATATGACAGCCTGATTTATTCATAGAAGGTAATTTATTTCATGCCAGATAAAAAGGTAATATCAAACTTGATTATAGTGATTATTGCTGATTTTGAGAAAATAAAAAGGTTTTTACAAATTAAATTGCAAGGTCAGAGGTCACAATATGGTGTAAAAAATTAGACATTAATGTATTTATGACATTGTAATTTGAAATTTTCACCAATTAAATAAAAAAAATTGGTCATGTTCAGAAGATAAAACTTCATTAATTTAAGACGTAAAGTTAAGATCACATTACAGAAAGATCTATTTTTTTGTGGTCTGGTGTGTTTATAATTTTTTGGTTCAAAAGCTGTCTTGTCACAGTTTTACATGTTTTGGCTTTTCAAAGTTTTAGCTATTCTTAAAAATCAACAAAGCGCTGACTACTAAAATCCTACGTTTTAAATTTACTTGCCTTGTATAATCATTAGCCAAATACCAGACTCAAAAAGAAAAAAAGAATAAAAGATAAACAAAATTCCTTAAAACACTTCACATTAGACTTAGATGGAGCAATACTAACCCCAACAAAATCGTGGATGAAAACGTAAGAAATATGTTAGGAGATTTCAAATTTACATCTATGGCCATGCTATTTTATCCTTCTGGAAATCGTGCTTGTTGTAGATCCGACCATTCCGAATTATTTACAATTCAAAGTCTAGGTGTTCGATAAAAAATATACCATTCATAATCAGTCATCTTCTAAATCGTGAAATCTGAGATGTCATCATATACAATTTATTGCAAAGTGGCACAGCTCAAAGCAAAAGTCGTGTCTATGAAAAACTCGTAGAAAGCTTAGCAACTTGTTTCATCTGACATAATGGACGTTTGTTGAAAACATTCATTATTTAATGCTATTAATGCCTTAGAGTTATTAAGTCGAGTGAACAACGGTCATTTGGTGATGCGTAATAAAAATAAGGAGATGTGGAATGATTGCGAATGAGACAGCAATCCACCAGAGACCAAAGGACGAGGATGTAAACATCTATAGGTCACTGTACGGCCTTCAAAAATGAGCAAAACCCATACAGTATACTAACAAACATTGTTTATTTGGCGAACTCGCTCTATCGTTTATCATATACCGATAACCAATCTACGAAGCGTATAGTAATCCTTTATTTTTTCCTAATATTCATGGATCTTAAAAAAAGATTAATTAAGACTATCTACACATATTTTTATATTTTTGGATTTTCAGAAATGTGGACGCGCTTTTCGTCTACATAAGACTCATCAGTGACGCTGCAACAAATATAAACATATGGGAGTAAATTGATTTGTACATCATTAATGTAAGAAGGTGTGCAAAATGAAAACAACACTTTTTAAAATTGTATGCTCCAGAAGCGTTTTCTAGATTTGAACGCACAAAGCCAATGATGTATAAGTACCGACACACGTGAAGAGTTGTATGACCCGCAAAAGGGACAAAACATATTGAAAAATAGCCAAATAAATCTAAGGTTAATTTTGCTTGAGGGAGTTGAAACCTAAGTTTCGTTATAATTTCAAAATTTACCAACGGATAATGTAAGAAAGGTATGTTATAAATCATGCAAGTACCGAAGCACTGACTACTACCGAGTTGTTATGATTGGGGACTAAAAGTCTACCAACACAGGTATCGACTTAGTGTTAGAAAATGAAATCAAAATATTTAAGATATTATGAGTCCGAAGCAATTTTCTTAATTACCCTTCTTCAGGAACGCTTAAAGACAAAAACATAGATATAAAGATGTATAAGTACCGAAAACACGTGGAGTAGCAATACGAAAGAACGAATTACAAATTTATGATTCCACCAATGTAATACGGTTACAGCAACGATATTGAAGGCAAGCAGGAGCTTGTTCGCTCTCAATAAAAACACATATTCCCTAGTCTTATCTTGGTTAAAATATTTTACAAAATGTACGATCAGATTTAGCTTACTGATATGAATTGACTTCAATCAATAATACATGATATAAATGTACGGAAGTGGGGGATTAAGTCCGGATGAATATTTCCGGGAAAATTTAAGAAGACATGACATGGATTAGTCATAGAGAGAAAAAAAACTAATTCAGGGGACGTTTTCACAAGAACATCCATTTCATTACAACTCCTTATTAACATATTTGATTTGTAATGCATATATATAGAAGTTATGTGCGTGGAGAACCAATCGGAGCAAAATTAATGCCGGCGAATACCAACAAAAACCATGATACAACATATGCTGGAGTGCCACATGAGAAAGTACTTTTAACCATGAACAAACGTTATTGTAACAGTGTCATCATCTTACAAAACACGTGCTTAATGTTACCTACAAATAAAAAGGTTATATAGTACAAACGCTTTAAAAATTTAATGGAGTGTACTTGAAAAATAGTATTTTCAGTGACTAAGCATTTCACATAACTGCACGTTTTTTTTTCTCAAAACCAATCCTAATTCTTAATCGCAATGAAGGTAAATTACTCTTATTGGCTCCTTTAGTATGTTTTTTTACTGTACTTTACATACATGTATATAATCACGATCAAAAACCGCTAAACATGAATTAAAAAATGCAGTAGAGATGAATACATATTGAAGTACAGAAAACTAAATCAACTAGAAAATGAGGGCATATTGAATAGGGATAGACATTTTGCCTGGCAACATGCCACCCACGGTTGAAATTTCTTAATATGAAGAGACTGTGGCTCTCTCTCTACACGAGGCATCGGATTTAACGTCCCCATTCTGACCGGAAAGGCTGTGTACTTATACATCCTGCACTATCGAAAAGACGCCTCATTTTTGCAAAGGATTTGCTGCCGGTCGGAAGAAGTATAAAGTGACCATATTTCTATTCCCCAGCCACCCTTGGGACAATAGGTCATAGAGTCCTGCAAACTAGAAATACTCATTCACACATAAGCTATTCTTAAAGAGTTTTTTTTAATTTAACGAATGATTTAAAAAGGTGTAATTTCACATTTTGATTTCTTCGCGTTGTACAGGAATTTTTCCATAAGTTGAATAAAATATAAGATTTTTAGTTTCAGCTGTATTTTAGTTTTTTGAGAGTCGAAACCTTTTCTTTTTTGCATTGGGATGTGTAAGTATTAAGTTAAGAGATTTGTTATTATCTTTTACATCGTTTAGATTGATTACTAAAAGTATGTAGGTACGTGTTCACTATTGCTTTTGGGGATTTCGATGTTTCAGTGCTGTCACTAACTTCGGCGTGGGCTATCAATATCTACACTTAGGGCAGAATCGAGTAAAAGTCGTTGTTTGACTTGAAAATAATGACGAGCTTATTAATTACTAAAACCTGTTTACTTGTTTACGTGTGTTGATGTCGAGATATTTACGCCACAATATCTATGAAAGTGATAGCGTTGTGACCACAAATTCACCAAAAGCAAAACTCAAACATATGCCTGTATACATTTGTACAGTTTGTGTTAGTTAATATCGTAAACGCTTTCCACTATTATGACAATTTTCGTAATTGGAAACAAACACATTAGCAGAACGAAATTAGCAGTTTCAGCATACAGAGCGTAAATCAAGGATAAAAATAAGAAATGTTTTTGACAGCTGTTTAATAGAAATTTAAAGTTTAAGTTCTGATAATAACTTATTTTGTTTTGAACTAAATTTTTTTTTTAGATCGGGCTTTGAAAAGTTGAATAGTTAAATATTACTGTTACATTTGACTAACAAATTTGTTGTTAAATACTTCGTTCCCTTGTTCATCTCATACCTTGTCCGCAAATTAAGTACAGCTCTTTATAAGAACCAGGCAGAGTGCCATATACAAGTGATATACATGTATGAGGGTATTCAGATTTTATCTATAATTGGCCTAGTAGAAGCAGTAAGTGAAAACTGCTAAAAAATAATTTTGAGTGGGAAAATATGAGTGGTTGCCATGGTAACGAACACTCTATTTTTTGGTTGTTAAGCGTGGTAAAATCTTTTAAAAATCAGCTAAATCACCACAATTCAGAGCCTGATTATGAATAGAATCATGAGTTTTCATAAATGTTCATATGTAACATCGATACAACTTGGTTTAAGCTTCATTTTAGTGAAGATTGCATGTCAACCAAATTTGTAAATTTTTTGAAAAATTTTGCCAAAAAATGCATATTTTCAACTTTTCTGAAATTGGGATTTTTGCGAAATTATCAAATTTTCTCTGGTGTTTTTCAGAAAAGTGCAAATGTGTACAGAATAGTTAGCACTGTAGTTATGAAGTTTGGATACTACTTTACCAAATTAAATAGAAAAATGTGTGGGACTTTTTTTAGTTTTATCACCATAGCAACCGATTTTTTCCTTGGAAACGGATTTATTATTTGCAGAATATTGCAGTTTAAGAGCTTAAATGTCCTGAATTGTTTCATAACCGATAAGAAAATGCATAAAAGCTAACGCTAACTCTAAATCACCATTGTTAAGAGTTGCTGACTTCAATAGTTACCACAGAAACACATATTATCCATAGCAACATCCATTCAAAACTGCATAAATAGAAATTTATGTAAAAAATACATAAATAGAAGGTGTATTATATTAAAATTGGAATACGACTGCATGCTTTGCTTACTCACAGTCTTGTCTGTTATTTTCATAAGGTTCAACAAATATAATATATAATGTAACATTGGGGTAGGAAGGTGGGGAAAAAAGGGGGTAGGTCTATTTTTTAAATATCATACATGTAGATTCTTGAAAAGAAAACGTTTGGTCGGAGAGCCTGATTATATAAAGAATCAAATTTTTTCAGAAATTTCATATATAACATCGATATAACTTGGTTTTTATCTTCAGAGCTTAGTTAAGGTAGTTCGCTTGTCATGTTTTGGGATTTTGTAAGATTTTCGGAAACCTCTGGTTTTATTCATTTGAATGCCTTTAAAAATGGCCATTGACCCCATTTTCTTTTTATAAATCTTTTACATGTGTATTGATAAGCCATCTGTAAAAGTCTTATAAAATTTCGATTATTCTTTTAAATTAATAGTTTTTGAGAATGTAAACTTGTTAATGATAAAGCTATGAAAAGTCAAGAGAATATTTTCCCGCCAAAATTTCAATGGGTAATATCTCGAAAACAAGAACATTGACCTGTATATTTTTTACTCTTTTGATTCCTTTATTGATCCCTATCGATATTAACAAGTGTTTTGAAAAGTTAATTAATTTGAAACTGAAAAGCGAACTTCCTTAAGATTGCAGTTCAATCTTACTTTTAGATTTTTGTTAAAATATACAAAAAACACATATTTTCTTTTTTCTGAATCATGGAGTTTTGTGAAATTATCAAATGTTCTCATGTGTTTTTTATTGAAAAGTGCAAATAAGTAAAGCATAGCTAGCATTGTAGTAACAAAGTTTGAATACTACTTGACCAAAATAAATAGAATATTGCGTGGGGCTCTCTTGAATTTGATCACCATATTAATGTATTTGTCCCTTGAAATAGAGTTTTTATTTGTTGAATTCTGCAGTATAGGAATTCAATGTTCTCAATTGTTTTTCAAACCTTTATGAAAATACATAAAAGCATATATACACTCTAAATCTAAACTACAACGGTTAAGTATTATTACAACAGTTGTCATGGTAACAAATATCACCCATAACAACATCCAATCAAAATATATATGATATAATTTTACAAATACATATAATTATGCTAATGATTTTCATTTTCTAATGGGAATATAACTGCATGCTTTAATCTATTTAACTCTCAGTCCTGTCTTTGCTCCTTGAGAAGACTCAACAAATTTGAATATACACTGTGGCATTTTGGGGAGGAGTGGAGGTTTGGTAGTTTTGTTTGAATCTTTCATAAATCCTTTTAAGGAAAATTGAGAGGTTTAGCTATAAAACCAGGTTTCACCTACCATTTTCTACATAAGAAAATACCTGTACCAAGTCAGTAATATATGACAGTTTTTATCCATTCGTTTGATGTGTTTGAGCTTTTGATTTTGTCATTTGCTTAGAGACTTTCTGTTTAGAATTGTTCTCAGTGTTCCGTATATTTGTTAGTTTACTTTTTTCTACAACATTTGGTTTCAATCTGGTAATCTATAATTATTCATGAAATGTTACTAACAGATGATCGACTTCATGGGGATTGCAATAGCACATTCTAGCTTTTGTCAAGGTCCATATAATTTTTGAAAGTATTGCTCTGACAATATATGTCCTTTACAAATGGGAAGAAGTTAAGAAATTTTGGAAAAATTCTAATTTTCCTAGCGCAATAATTCTCACAAATTTTAAACAGCAAGAGACTCAACTTGAAATATCACTTATAAATATAAGCTTACAAACCAATAATAGAAACATTTGGTTTAAGCATTTCAAACTGAAACAGAAGTGACAAGGACAGACAGATGGACGGACAGACCAAAACAAAACATATAAAGTCATGGTCTTTTAAGAACACTTTACACATAACAAAGGTAAAATCTCTTTGTTATTACTCAGGATAATGCAATGCTAAGGTGTACATTAACTACTGCACAGTTCAAATGTACTCATACCTTTGGGGGCTGATCCTAGACTTTGAAAGGGGTGTTATTCCATAAAATAAAATAAACAGCTGCGCCATGAGCACATGTTACGCCCGTCGCTTTTTCAAAGAATAAATTTCAATAACTTCTCAATGTCATATCACAAATTCATGAAAAACTAAAGGGAGGTTATGTTAATATATATAAACCCAACACCAAAGTTCGGCCGTTAGATTTATTTGTTTGAATTGTTTTACATTGTCATTTCTGGACCTTTTACAGCTGACTATGTGGCATGGGCTTAAGCCCCAGTCCCACTAGACCACGATCGCACCACGCTCACCGCGATCTAAAATAAATTCAGATCGTGGTGAATGTCGCGGTATGAAAATATTATTTTTCGTTGATTTCACGATGATACTACGTCCTCATTACGCTTCCACAACGATCCCGCTACGATTATACCACGTTCTCACCACGCTTTCTCTACGATTATCATGATCTTACTACGCTCATCACGTTCTCACTACGACCATACCACGAGTTATCCGATTGCAACACGATCTTACCACGCTTCTACTGCGATTATAGCCCGTTCTTACCACGATTATACTACGTTCATACCGCGATCTTACTACGTTCTCAGCAATAACGTCAACATCGTGTTCCATATAAATACTGTTCCATTCCTTATATTTCTGATTAATACTTATATTTCTCGGAAACAACACAGTCATGCCACCAAAATCTACCAGAACGCGTGGGCGTGGTGGTACGTGTAGGTGTAGAGGCAGAGGGAGGTCTGATAGTAACGAATCCTGATCTAGCAGAGATGTCGCACCGACCAATGCAACCTGAATCTTTTTTTTTATTGTCATATAAACCAACTCATACGATTTGTGACAAATTATATACAACCTATTGCTAGTCCATCAAGCTCAAATGACGATGTTTTAGTGAACGAAAGCAGGGATGACAGAGATGTGTCAAGCAGGGTTGAGCCGTTGGAGAAAAAAGACAAGAGGTCCAAATTACATACAGACAAACAAAAGCTGGAGGGCTTTTATATATTTCATGTGAAAATGACAATTAGCATGATGGTCGTAGTAAGAACGTAGTCGGGTCGTAAGAAGAGCGTGATGAGGACAGCATGGACGTGCTAGAATCGTACTATGGTCTTGAACAGCTTGGTGTAAACGTGGTATAGTCGTAGTGGAAGCGTAGATGGGTCGCGGTGAGAACGTGCTGGTCGTAGTGAGGTCGTAGTAACGTCGCTGTGAGATCGTAGCGGTCTCTCCGAATAGAATCCCGCTTTCGCTACGATGTAACAGCGACCTGTGCGATCTTACCACGACCTAACTGCGCTCTCACTACGCTTCCACTACGACCTGATTTCGCCACGACCGCACCACGATTGTTTTGAACATGTTCAAAGATGACCACGCTCATCACGATCTTGAAGACCTCACCACGACCGTATTACGACCTTACTGCGATCTACACGATCGCACTACGATCGTCTAAATTTGTATTTTTCACAGATCGTAGTGCGATCGTGGCCTAGTGGGACTGCGGTATAAGCTCATTGTTGAAGGCCGTATGATCACCTATAGTTGTTAATTTCTGTGTCATGTTGGTCTCTTGAAGAGTTGTCTCATTAACAATTATACCACATCTTTTTAAATTCACAGAAAAGATAAAAAAATCTACATGAAAGTCGAAAAATATAATATGGTATGTATGACAGAAAAAAAAAGGGCTCCAGAAAGGTTCTCATAAGATCAAATGGTCACTTTGAGAAATTTCTTTAGTTAATCATGCCATTTAAGGCAAATTATACAGTTGACAGTGACACCAACAAAATTTAAACTTGAACTCTGTTTTGTGGTAATAAGCATTGTGTATACATGTTTCATAAGATTTGGTTGAGGCAAACTAAAATTAGAAAATGGAAACCAACTTTGTGACGACTAATGTACTGACAGACATGGGTTAAACCTACTCCCCCCTCCCCAAAGTACGGTGCGGCCATAAAAGTGTTTATTTTAGTTTTGCCCTTGTACCTTGAATCGATCAAATGTGTGCAATTCATGGGACATTGGAAAATTGTTCTTTTATTTCACATTGGACACTAAAGTCTTGTATTCATTAATGATTACAACTTGTTTGGACTAGAAAGCATTGATAATTACAAAGAAAAATAAGATTGGTATGTACTGCGCTGTTTCTAGTGTTGCGGTTAATTGAATAGGCCATGTGTGAATTTGTCTTCAAATTATTACTGTTATTAATCTTGTGATCATGCAGACATTCTCAGCTTAGTGGTTTCATTCCAAATCTCGGGACAGTCTTTTATAAAGGTTACAGAGACAGATACAGAAAATAGGGGCGTAATTCATGTAAAGGTCAAAAAAAAAAAAAAAAAGTTGAGAATAGCAAAACGATTTTTTTGAAGATTCAACCTAAAGAAATGATACATTTTTACATGTTTACTTTCTTAAAGGAGAGGAAGGAGATTTCAGAAGAAGGATAAGAAGTGTGCTTCAGCTGACCCCCCCCCCCAACAAACACACACACACAAAACAAGATATAATGTTGTCGGATCATGAACTTATGAGATATATGTAGAACGATGCATAGTAAGGAATGATTCATAATTAATACAATTATTTTGCACAATAATTTTGATTTGATAATTTTGCCGGTAATATCATAATTATTTTACCGGGATTAGCACAATTCTAAGTTAGCAGATGTATCTATTTGTCTATCTCGGGATCCTGAATTCCAATTGAGGGATAGCAGTACTACAAAGGAGCTATTAATGATATGTTAATAGCTATATATTAAGAGGATTCCATTATACTGCACTTCTGATATTAGAGATCACCAATTGACTATTATTATTTTTTAAGTCACCACCAACTTAAAATTTGATTCAACTTGCCTGTCCGTCTATCCGTCCGTCCATCACACTTCAGTTTCAGTTTAGAAATGATTTGGCCAAATGATTCTATTATTGGTTTGTAAGCTTAATATTATGTTACAGGTCAATTTTGTGATTTATGCTGGTGGAATAACATCTCAGACGGGTGTGTGCCCTAAGAAATTCAGAATTTTCTTACAATTGTTAAGGGCCATATCTATCATGCCTTACCATAAGCCAGGTTGGCCCGGCTATTGCAATCCCATGAAGTTCATCATCTGTTTACTTTCAAAAATGGATTATCAGATGATGAACTCGAAACAAAGTCCGATCAAACGCAATTATCTTTTCAAGTATCTACTTGTATGAAACATTTTAAAAAATCATTTTAAAAAATCAACATACCCCCCTTTTTTTCCAAACCCCAACCCCAATGTTACATCATATATTATATTTATTGAACCATCTGAAGAAGAAAAGACCAGACAAGACTGTGAGTGAAGCAAAGATTAAAGTCATATTCAATTTGAAAATAAACACCCTCTATTTATGTATTTTTTACATAAATTTCTATTTATGCAGTTTTGAGTGGATGTTGCTATGGATAATATGTGTTTCCATGGTAACAATTGAAGTCAACAACACTTAACGATAGTAATTTAAAGTTTGCGTTAGCTTTTATTTATTTTCTTATCGGTTATGAAACAATTCAGGACATTTAAGCTCTTAAACTGCAATATTCTGCAAATAAAAACTCCGTTTCAAGGAAAAATCGGTTGCTATGGTGATAATACTAAAGAAAATCCACGCATTTTTCTATTTAATTTGGTAAAGTAGTATCCAAACTTCATAACTACAGTGCTAACTATTCTGTACACATTTGCACTTTTCTGAAAACACCAGAGAAAATTTGATAATTTCGCAAAATACCAATTTCAGAAAAGTTGAAAATATGCATTTTTGGCAAAATTTTCAAAATGCAATCTTCACTAAAATGAAACTTAAACCAAGTTGTATCAATGTTACATATGAACATTAATGAAAATGCACGATTCTATTCATAATCAGACTCTGAATTGTGGTGATTTAGCTGATTTTTGAAAGATTTTACTACGCTTAACAACCAAAAATAGAGTGTTCGTTACCATGGCAACCACTCATATTTTCCCACTCAAAATTATTTTTGAGCAGTATTCATTACTGCTTCTACTAGGCCCATTTTAGATAAAATCTGAAACCTTCATGTATCGCACTCTGCCTGGTTCTTACAAAGAGCTGTACTTAACAAGCCTTTCAGTCTTTACGTCGTTTAAAGCAACTATTAACAAATGATTTAGCCTGACGCTCTCAGAACTACTTTTGTTCACACTATAATATAGATTAGCATAAAATGAAAAGATTTCGTATACATTGATGTATCGTCTTGTTCAAGTTTCATTCATATTTTTCTACATAGTGACTACATTTGTTTCCGAACTGATTGAAAATATATTTAGAATGTTCGGTTAATTGATTGCAAATAAGCTGTCCTAGAAAAATTCCTGAATATTAAATTGCTTAAGAAATATGTACTTAAATCTGCACTAAACAATTGAAAATCTATTAGGTAAAGAAAGAAAAAATACATATAGGCTAGGACAATGTAGGAGTTCAGCGAGTTCTTAACTTTTATTAAATGTCAATATGTAACTGCTGTTTGAAGTATACGTCATTAAATTACAAAAGTATATATTGGTTATACTTGTAACATTACTACAGATTTTGTATTTATAAGACAATTTAAAATTATACTTTTAGCATATTTAAATGTGAAAAACATTCAAATATTTATATATGGAGCAGGATTTGCTTACACATTTGGAGCATCTGAAATCACACCGGTTTATGGTGGAGTTCGTATTGCTCAATTTTTAGTTTTCTATCATGTTTTTGTTTTATATAGATATATGTACTGTTGTTTGTCTTTTCGTCGTTTGTTTTTGCCATCGCATTGTCAGTTTGTTTTTTGCCGTGGCATTGTCAGTTTGTTTTTTTGCCGTGGCATTGTCAGTTTGTTTTTTGCCACGGCATTGTTAGTTTGTTTTTTGACATGGCATTGTCAGTTTGTTTTTTGACATGGCATTGTCAGTTTGTTTTTTGCCATGGCATTGTCAGTTTGTTTTCGACTATCCCTTTGGTATCTTTCGCCTCTCTTTTATAGTGGCTTCCTTAATGTAAATAAAGATTCGATATATATACATAATGTTAAAATGAATGACTTCGATTAGTAAAATCTACAAACTATACGTCTGTATTTTTTATGCGTACGGCTGGTTTAATTTTTGATCCTATGAGGGTAATAGATATCTGTTAATATAGTTGTTATAGTAAAATTATGAATTGCCAAAGACAAAATTTTAATATAACATTATGAATAGTTTTCATGACTGACCAGTTTTACAGCATCTGTTGCATCACTTGGTCAGTACTACTCTCAGTGGCTTTTGATTTGACTGGTTAGTATATTGTCTTATTGATTTCGGTTTTTGTTTTATCTTTAGTATCACTGTTTCAATATCTTTTCCTGTTGTTTACAAATGTTTTCAGTTTGGGAACATTATAAATGCTATCCTACAGAACTACAAATTATTGGACTTTATATTTTCCGTTGGCTGATAACTTTGATATTCATTATTTACACTCGAACAACGTATAACAAACTTTTAATTGGAACATTTCAACACAAGCGCCAGTTATACAATTTCGTTTTCTACGAGAAATTTTCTGCAGTGTGAAATTAGCAGTTTCAGCATACAGAGCGTAAATCAAAGATAAAAAAATACCGTGTAATTCACAAATGATTACCCGTAAGCTGGAGATAGCGTTTCCACGGTTATTGCATTTCGATAAAAAATCATCGAAAATCTTTAAATCATGAAGTATTTTGAGGAATACTCATTTAGAGAAATTTTAATTGGTTTTACTTTTTGATAAATGAATATATAATACTAGATAGAAACGCATCACCATAAAGTCATCAATAATTGTCTTGCGCTATTTGCAATAAAATTAGCGACTGTCTTTCAATCTTCATAAATGAAATGAGTTATTTTTCTATTTCAAAGAAGCATGCGCACCAAATACTTTAAATTTGATATGATATAGCTTTGACGATGTCGAAAATCAGATAGACATGTTAGAGGTATCAAAACAGTGTATTTCATCATGCGAAGGACATATTAAGTATCGATATACACATAATCGTCTTCATTTAAGGATGACACTTTTTGTTAATGATTCAATCTGTAAAATATCAGCAATTAAAATAAAAGGTTATACTTTGTAACCCTTGCATAAAGATGGTCAGATAATAGTATTTATTTCAGTTTTTTTTTGGCAAATAACAGATAACAGTTTACTTGTCATATTAACCAAAGATACAAATTTGTCTAGACTATTTATGTGACTTGAAAGTGATGCTAATAAACTGTTTGCGCCTATGGGAATAAAATTAAGAGCTCACTAAATCCCTTACAGATTCATCTTCTTGTAAAAGTATGCAAATTGGTGATTAAATGAACAGCCAGAGCCATTTAATGAAATCAATGCAATTCATCTTCATCCCGAGCAGATCTCCAGTAGTATGTTGTTTTGAAGAGTCGGAATATATTATAAAAGATCGTTCGTCACTTTTGTGGGAGATTGACTAAATTATAAAAGATCGTTCGTGACTTTTGTTCTTGAATAAAACTACATATAATAATCATATAATTTTGGGGCCCTTTATAGCTTGCTGCTCGGTGTGAGCCAGGCTCCGTGCTGAAGGCCGTACTTTGACCTATTATTGTTAACTTTTTATACATTGTGACTTGCATGGAGAGTTGTTTCATTGGCATTCATACCACATCTTCTTATTTATATAGAAATAATGCATTTTCAATAAGAACTTATTCCTTCTTTTATCCGCTATTAAAACACTTTGTCGTGTGTCACATTTTATATATTTTTTTATACTATAAATCAACTTTCTTAGCAATACAATGGTTTTCGATGCGTTTTGGATGTCCTTGATTACATATTCTTGTCTTGTCAGAAAAAAATAAAAAGATTAATATATCATTAACAATCGGCTGTGTCATTTACTTAATAGTAGATAATAAGGATGTACTTAAATATTCGACTTTTGGTCGTTACGTCGTAGTCTAGAAAATGAAAATAATAGCTTTGATTCTAAAGGTCTCGAGCGTATCCGATAAATGGGTTTCAAGGTATCCCTAAAAGTATAGTTACATATTTAACTTAATATTACTTATAAAAATAAGAAGATGTTGTAAGATTGCCAATGAGACAACTCTCCACAAGAGAACAAATGACACAGAAATAACAATCATAGGTCACCTTACGGACTTCAACAATGAGTAAAACCCATATTGCATAGTCAGCTATAAAAGGCCCCGAAATGACAAATGTAAAACAATTCAAACGAGAAAACTAACGGCCTGATTTATGTACAAAATAATGAGCAAAAAACAAATATGATATAAAGCAACAAACGACAACCACTGAATTACAGGCTCCTGACTTGGGACAGGCACATACAGAATGTGGCGGGGTTAAACTAGTTTGAAGGCGCGCCAACCCTCCCCTAACCTGGGACAGTGGTGTAACAGTACAACATAAGAACAAACTATAAAAATCGGTGGAAAAGAGCATAACTTATCAGATCGATACAAAGCAGAAATACATCTAACAAAACACAGAGTGGACGTGGCAAGATACTTTTACATCCCTACAATTAACAAAAAGACACAAAGTACAGATCTGAGAGTACTCGCAGTTACTGACAGCTAGTTCAAAGCCAATAACAACTAATAAAAAAAATCATGCATCTAAGACTAAAATATCAATCAGTACACATTCAACATCCAATGTATTTAGTGTAAATACGTCATTGACAGTCAGAGATAAACATGTGCAAAATCTACTTCGTTGTCAATACCACCGCTGTCAGACTTGTCGTACTAAGTTAACCGTCCACTTAGTAGTCAGTACTTCGTCAATGGCATGATCAAAGACCCGTGTTGATTGTAAATTATTAGTATGTACCCTACAGTTGCAACTTCCAATAGCAATGACGACATTAAACCGGTTCCTTCATTTATGTTATTTTGGTTTCGATGCTACACAATGTTTTAAGTATTTTATAAACCATTGGTTTCAAGCCTTCATCGAGAACATTATTTCAGAAATAAGTATCATAAATGAAAGTCAATGATTTATTTCAACTTTTCACCATCACCAATTGTCTATCTGCAGTGAAATTCGACACAGCTACCGTTAATATTGTGGCATCTCGTTAGTGGTTTTTTTTTTATATATGTTAAAGCTATTTTGGCAAGTTGGTGTTGATGACAGATCTTTGAAGACGGCTGATTTTATTCACTTTTTCTAGATGTAATTAAAAGACCTTGAGTTATTGTATAAAACATGTATGTATTGAAGATCGTTTGTTTGGCTCTAGATTTCTTTTGTGTTTTGTCTAATACCAATATTTCCTTTTATATGCATTTCTTTCTATGACAAGCGTTAGAAAAAAATATACTAGTACACATAATGACATCTTTCTTAAATAATTTCCGTGACCTTTTAAATGAGTAAAAGTCACATTTATGTAGTCGATAAACTAGTTACTACATTGTACCTTGTAAACCTAATTTATACATTGTCTTATTGATCGTTTTACTTATGAACTTAAAACATGTAGAATTAAAAACAAATTGTTCAGAGAACAATTGAAGGTCTTTCCACCCATAAAGATCAATTTTGATATAGAACTATGAAAATTCAGTTTGAAATATCATATCCAGCGTCAAATGATAGCTTATTGTACACTGATTCCAAAAATATATGGTTTCTTTACATTTTTTTCTAAATAAGGAAGATAAATTGTTACTTCCGGTTTGAAATATGTCACTTCCGGTTTTATTTGATAGTTTACTTGATACTGATTCCAAAAATATATGGTTCAATATACTTTTACATTAAATAAGTACAAAAAATAGCTACTTCTGGTTTACACAAGGTCACTTCCGGTTGGCTTTTCCATAGTCAAGTGGCTTGCCACGTAATGTAAAAAGTCCCATGGCTTTATCATGTATACATATGAGGTAAAAGCAAAAATCAAAATTTAGAACGTCAATTTACCTATGACCTTGAGCTCAATTTTAAGGTATTAAACCAAGGGCTTCAAATCAAAAGACCATAGGTCTTAATTATATATGGTTAATGAGTTATATCACTATATGCCTTATTTTTAATATAAGAGGGGAGAAAACTCCAATTTAATGTTAGCGTACCCTTTTAACCAAAATTTATGTGTTACGACATGTCGCAACTTACAATTTAGTAAAAATATGTTGTCGATATCTTATACGGTTTTTGAAAAGAATTGAAAATAAGCCAAAATCAAAATTTAAAATATGACCTTGACCTCTGACCTTGACCTAATTTTCTTATTTTTGGATCAAGGACCTCAAATCAAAAGACCCTAGGTCTCTATCACTTATGGTTTACAAGATAGAAATGCATATCACTTATATCAAATGCATAAGGGGAAATAACTCTCATATGGAATATTCATATCGCTTCGGTCAAATAGGACAAATCATGCAAAGAATATAACGAGCAATTCTATAAAATAAATTTATCGCTTTCTTTTACGGTTACGGAGGAGATGCAGTCACAAGGAAAACAGTGTTCGGGGAGATAACTCCTACAAAGAAAATTGTTCGGCTTAGAATGGGTGAAAAAAAAGGTGCATAAACTGTATAATACTATATAAGAAATATCTAAACGACATCTTGCGACACAAAAATTTTACTCGAGAACAAAATTTGGCGGAAGAAAATAATAATAATCAGAACAAATACAATAGGTCTTTCCACAGAAGTTGAAGTTGATACGGAATATTTATCAACAAGGTCTTGGTATCTTCCGATGAACTTTTTTTAGAAAAAGGACTAGACGTTCTTTGACATACCATTGGTTCATCAACCTTCTGCTCAGACACTGGAGACGTTTTACAAAGTCTGAGTAGCAGCTGCAAGCTCTTGAATACCGAATCAGTTGGGAAATGTATATCCCATATGCAGGTGAAGTTGGTATATTGCTACTAAGGTGGGGGAAATTGATAATTTCAAAATTAAAATCGTCTCGTTTGTCATAGATTCTGGTACTGCAAATGTATCGGTAGTAGAAAAACAAAATAAATATAAAAAAGAAAAAAATGGAACGTACCGAATGTCGGTGAGCAAATTTGGTTTAGCTTTAATTTATCAGCACATTCTCCTTCCCAAATGTACGTAATAAATAAGGTTTAAGGCCGAAACACTTGTTCAGTAGGCGGATAACATGTTTAATTTAATTTTTATAATTTATAAAGAGGTAATAATTGGAAAATCATTAGGTTTTGAATTCATTAATTGAAAGAAGTTTGTTTTTGTTTTTCTATCACGTATTTTTTATTTGTGTCTGTTTGTGTTTGTTTTTGGTAAAAGTAGGGGATTTGATTTTTATTTGTGTTGTAGGTCCATTACATTTACGGTTTACTGTGCAGTTGAAACCTGTAAAGTAATCTGATAAATTCGATTTGAAGTACATAATTTGAATTTTGCACCTGGTTTGCTTTTACGTAATTTCTAGGTACACGTGGTATGTTCTTTCATCCAAAATATCCAGAGGTCCGTAAAAAAAATTAAAAGTTTAAATCTTCTTACAGATTCAAACATTAGCATCTGTATATCAGAACGAAATATGTATCAGATCGAAAACATAAAAGCAAACTACATTTAAATGATAGTTACTAAGTGTAAAATTTTGTTTAAACTATTTCCTAAAATCACATCAAGGCGAAAACAAAACAAAGACATATACTGTTAAAAAGTTAACTAACTCATTTCAAAGAGTATAGAAAAGTACACAATGTCTGCAGTTTCCATCAGCGTTTTGTTAGAGTTCACATATCGTTAAAGTGTTTAATAACCACAATTTCTGAATAAAACAATCATTTTTGTTAATACTTTTTAACGTTTTCGTCATCGAGTGGTTTTCTTCTCAAACGTGAAGTCCTGTTTCATATTAGTAGGAAGAAACTCACCGTAAAGAATTTGATTTTTGATTTTTGGTGTTTTAACGCCACTTTTAAGCACCGCTTTTGGGCTATTTCGTGGCGGCCAGTTTTATTGGTGGAGGAAGCCGGAGTGCCCGGAAAACCACCGACTTTCGATAGGAAAACTGACAATCCTAGTCAATTAAGATTGAGTCGAGTGCACCCGCACGAGCGGGGTTCGAACTCACAACCTCAGTGTTGACTGGCTAGTGATTACAGTAGTAACTACTTAAACCACTCGGCCACCGAGGCCCCACACCGTAAAGAAAGAATTCTACTTGATATGTTACATGTACATTTACTTTACATCAATTTACATACTTTGCGAATTTCTATAGCGAGATAGTCAGTATTTATACAGCACTCAAAGAATAAAATTGAACAGGGAATTACAATAATTGAAATAAAATGTAAGGTTATTCTTAAGCGAATTGTAACGGTCATGTAGATGAAAATGGTAGTTATCGTAAAAGAATGAGGATCATTCGACACACTCCTTCGAGTACGTTATTTTAGAAAAGTATTTTATCATACAAAATATGATGAAGATAGAGTCATATTTTGTAACTATAAAGAATAGTCTTTCCTACACGGCCAATTTATTTAGATTTTATAACAGATAGTTCACGGTCATTGTATTCTTCAAATCTTGTTATAATTAAAAAGGCAGAGAACAGCACCATGAGCAATTCTATCAACAAAGTGACCGACTTCTTAAAGTATTACATTTAGTAAGCGAAACGAACTATTAAAAGAAGTATAATTATAACACTAAGTATTTGAAGACAAATCATTTTTGATAATAACACGACTATTCCTATTTCGTCCGTATATGCATTTTATGTAAAACAAATTCAAACGATAGTTAACATAAAGATTTGTTTTAATGTTTATGCCCATTCTGCATAGATTGGGGAAAAAAACTTAATATATGCAGTAACCTTTGCAATTTTGTCTTTTCAAAATATAGTTTAAAATGCCAAGATGATTATTAAGGGGAAAAATCTTCAGATGATACTCGCTATGTTTTTAGTCAAAAACATAGAATAACAGAGGAAGCTTCAAATAAACTCATCATAGATGCCAGACTTAAATTTTTGTAAACGCATGACTCATCAGTGACGCTCAATTTCAATATATCAAAGTTCAAGAGCATTAAGACATAAAATTCTAAAAGGTTTTGCCAAATTTAGCTTAGGTAATCTATTCTTGGGGTAGAAAATTATTAGTATTTCGAAAAATTAAAAGTTTTATCAGCAGTAAATTTATAATTATGACACCAGACACATTACCAAGCATTCAGTTTAGGACAAAACCGATTACGACTCTGCGTTAAAACGAGTAGTCAGAAAGGGGTAACGCTTCAGGTCTGAACAATATACAAAAACAGCATGAAAATATTTCTATAAAATTGGAGTAAAAAAAGTAGATAAAATAAATAAGTAATAACTATATATGGTATTAAGAGCACCTGACATTACCCCTAAACCCTCCCCTGGTTTTGGTGGGGTTCGTGAAGCTCAGTCTTTTATGTTGTGTTTTGTAGACTGTTGTTTGTCTTTTGGTCGTTTTTTTCCTTGACGTTGTCAGTTCGTTTACGTATCTTCCATCTCTTTTTTATAAGTTCAAAAATTAATAATAATAAATAGATAAATAAGGATATGTGATAGTATTGCCAATGAGACGTCTACTAATATCCACCATAGTAAGAATGGCGTTGATTTTAAAAGCAACTATTGGTAATCATACGGCCTTCAACAATGAGCAAAACCCATGCGGTATTGTCAGCCATTAGCAGGCCCAGACATGACAAAATGTAAAACAATTCAAAGGAGGAAACCAGTGGCCTGACTTTTGACAAACAGCAACCAACTACAACGACTTAATTATAGGCTCCTGACTTGGGACAGGCACATAAAGAATAAGGCGGGGTAGACATGCTTGTGAGAGTACTCTTCTCTACCTTATCTGAGACAGTGATGTTGCAACAAAACCTAAAAACAAATTGTAAAAATCCGTAAAAAAGGCTTGACTCCCCAGATTGGTACAGAGCACCAACTAAAAAAAAAAATTTTTAAAAAAAAAAGACTAAAGGTACCGAACAAAGAGTACTCGCAATTACTGAAAGATAGTGCAAAGTTTAACCCAATTACAACTAATAAATAAGTCATGTTCCTCCAGACTAAAGTTTTTTTTTAAATTAATGTTAGCAACGTTATGTAAATATCAAGAGAACATGTCTAAATAGATAATAAAACAGGATCAAACCCAAGTACATTCACTATGTCGTAAATATGCATTAAAAAATAAAAGACATAAATCTTACTACTTGTATTGGAAGGAATCAAAGTTTTCTTACCTTTCTATACATAATGCTACAAGTGTCAACACGGACACATACAGGGACATTACAAGTACAGATCGCTGTATTTTACACATAGCTTCCCCAAGTATCCATCCACGGTCTAACATAAACTGGACTATCTCAGGAATTCCAAAAACCATAATAATTGAGTCAGCAACGGCCAGGTTTACAATCAGCATGTTTGTCAATGATTTCCTCATTTTCTTATCATGAAATATTACAAAGATGACCAGTATGTTACCTACGATGCCAATGATCCCAATTAAAAAGAAGGCAATGGTGAAACTAATGATATATCCAAGCTGTACCTCTCCTATCCTGCCATTACTCGCATTAATGTTCTGTGCATCTGACCATTCAAATTGTCCTTCTATACCGGTCTCCATAATTGAAGACATCTTTTCTTCATTAAATATAGTGTAGTTTACGTTGTTCATTGTCTAAATGGTTTTGAAGACTTTTAAAAAGAAGTTGAGTGGTAAATATATTTTAATCGACACCCTGTAGAGGAAGTATAACTATAATAGCACTGTTGAAGTTGTAACGAGTTTTATTTGTCCAGTGTTAGAAGATCAATAAAAGCGACAGCTCTTTAAGGCAGTTTAAATGTAGAATTCTGCGTCAGATTGTTCATATATATTCATGTTTCTTGTATATATTAATTGAGAAATTGAATCTCATACGCTTTAATCTTCACAACTAAATATGTTTTGTTTTTGTTTTACTAACAATAGCATGATTTACATTTATAAACAATTCAGTATAATTAATTTGAACAAAATTAGTTTCTGGAAGAAAATTTTACAAATCAAACAAGTAATTATTATCTTAGTGTTGATAAGCATTCCCTATGTAAACGATTAGATCACACGAATCCTCTTTTGCATATCTAGAGGTTAATAATCACATTTATCAATATTACTTAAGGAAATACAAATCGGTTTATTGAGCGTAATGGTTTATTGAAATGAAATTGCAATTCTTGAGTATAATGGAAAATATGAAACTCAATCCCCGAATGAAAAATAAATACTGAACTGAAACATGTCATTGAACTGGTCTGGAGATTTCATAGATGGAAGTATATACTGCCATACCCAAAGATCTGGTGATTATATTGATAGTACAAGTAATAGCTTTTCTAATCAAAGAGCTGAAAGCTCTGAGGAAAAATGACGCCATTGTCTCTAATACTGGGATATTTTTAATGCAAGTCTTGATTTTCACATAATTTACCTTCTGAATCTTAAGAGACTTTTCAGTTCATGGTAGGTATGCTGACTGACAATAGAATAGAAATGAATTGTATTCAATGTCTATGGCTTTTTTATTTGTTTGTCAAGATATATATATATGTGTGAAGTGAATATAAAAAAGACGATGTGGTATGATTGCCAATGAGACAACTCTCCACAAGAGACCAAATGACACAGAAAGTAACAACTAAAGGTCACCGTAAGGCCTTCGACAATGAGCAAAGCCCATACCGCATAGTCAGCTATAAAAGGCCCCGAAATGACAAATGTAAAACAATTCAAACGAGAAAACTAACGGCCTAATTTACGTACAAAAAATGAACGAAAAACAAATATGTAACAAATCAACAAATGACAATAGAAATGAAAGGATATGGAGTAAATGTACATGGGACAAAATCGCACACAATACATAGCAAACATAGAAAATTATCAATGAACAGGGCTTTTATTCCTGTTCTTCATCTTGACAGTTGATGTAAGGTCTTCAACAATGAACAAATCACTGAATTACAGGCTCCTGACTTGGGACAGGCACATACATACAGAATGTGACGGGGTTAAACATGTTAGCGGGATCCCAACCCTTCCCTTACCTGGGACAGTGGTGTAACATGACTATATTTATATACTGGTTGTTTCTTTTGTATAAAGAAATAGATCAAGACTACCTGAACGATCTACAATATTTAAAGTAATATGTGAATTTGTTTCTTGCAATTTCATTATTCTTAGTCAAGGGTACATTAACAGACTATCCCCTGCTTTGTAGAATATTTAACAAAATGATGATGAAGAGCCTGCAGTAACCAAGCTCTTATACCCCACATAGTCCTTATTTAAGAGATAAGTTACAAGTGACTTAGTGACATTGTTATTTCTGTTACTTAAAGGATGATCAAATTCTGTAGATTTAGACAATAGTATTGTTATACTAGTTTGACAATTATAGTGACACCATTTATACAACCAAATTTCATTGTTGATATTTATATATGTATAAACTGAAATCTTTAAATGACAACATAAATTATTGCAGAACTATCTTTTTTTCAAATGATTTAATGTTTGTGAGTCATTTATTTCAAATAATTAACCCGTACTAAAATAAAAATTCATTATACTGGAACAAAATGCTAACTTGTTCTATAACTTGTCATGGTGTAAACAAAAAGAAAATATCAAGTCAATATCTTCAAGCATGACTAAAAACAGTGTGGAAAACTGATTATATGAGTGAATTTTTCAAGACCAAGGACTATAACTCTGCATAAAATTATCAGACCGAAACAAAAATTTGAACTGGATCTGTAACTTGTAATGATAAAACTGTATACCAATTATAAATCAATATCTTCAAGCATGATGAAAAAAAGTGTGGAAAACACTCTAACATTAGATATGATTAATAGTTCTCTTAAATTAGACATGATGTAATACAATGTATATCTATTTTCAAATTATAATTAAATATAGTTAATAGTTCCAAATATTTTTCTTTCATTTGTCACAAACTAATATAGATTTGTAACTTATCTATAAATGTCAACAACTTTTATCTATACACAATGTAATGTAATGAATCTTGTATATACCTTGATAAAAATAGATTATTATCTAATTAAAGGATTTCACTTCATAAATTTTTTATATATATAGCATTCAGAAAATTAGTTTATACAAAATAACAAACACTTCAAACAATTTACCAAAGAATGTCTTTTAAAGAATGAGTTATCTCCCTTTGTACAGAAATATGGTTTAACATACAAAATGTACTTACTCTAACATTAGATATGGACCATGATAACTCTGGACTAAATCATCAGACCGGAACAAAATTCGAACTTGATCTATAACTTGTCATGATAAAACTATATACCAAATATCAAATCAATATCTTCAAGAACGAAGGAAAAAAGTGTGGAAAACTGATTTGTCGGACTGACGGATGGACAGACGGACGGACGGACGGACGGACAGACAGACGGACCGAGTGCAAACCTAAAGTCCCCCTCGACTTCATTGGTAGGGGACTAATAAGGAGATGTGGTTACATGATTGCCAATGAGATAACAGTCTGATAACTAGCTAGCTATCCACCAGAGTCTAAATAATATGGCTGTTGGCAGTTATAAGTCACTTTACATCATTATAGCCTCATTTTTTTTAAGGACCTAGCTAGACCTTTTTCTTAGGCAAGGTGTATTATATAACTCTGAAAGCAATACAATCCAGTATTCTCCCCAGGATTTTTTTATAGTGCTGTGGTATTAGCGCCCGATTTAAGATTGATTCACCTTAAGTTTCATGTTTGTGACTTGATGTTACATTTATTTATAACTAATTATTTTACTGAATAGACAAAGACCTGGATTTTTTATACATGTGCCATGTGCATTAACTGAAATGCAAATAAGTGACATTTCAATTATTAATTAAACTTTAAAAATTAAAATACCTAGATAACTTAAATAATTTGAATTTATTACCACCCGACCCCAAATGTAGCACAGTAGGTATATCTTTTTTTTTTCACTTTCAGTTGCTTGACTGATAAACTAGTTATATCCTTTACAGCTTCATAATTTACTTATACACATATTTAAGAAGGTTTACAATGACAAAATTGGAAATTTTTCATTAATTTTATTTATATTTATCAAGGATTTGTATAGTCTTACTATACAAATCCTTGCATTTATCAAATTACAATTTTGCAATTAAAATTGGTATATCCTTAAATATCAAAGGAAGAAATGGAATAACTCTTTCCATAAGTACTGAAATGTTATTAAAAGCACGTTTAAAATAGGCTAACATATTTGATCATATTCCAAGATAACTATGATAGAAATCTTTTTTTTTAAGAAGTTATTTTTATTATTAAAGGTGGATTATCAATAAATAAATGTTTGCCAATTGAAACATAACAACCACCTTTAAAAGTTGTGTTTGGTTATTTTATGAATATGTGAATTATTGCCACCAGAAATATTTTACAAGATTTGACAATGCTTGTTTTAGCACTTTTGAAGTTGTCTCCCTTCACAACTTCCTGTTTACACATTTTGCTGTATCTGTAGGAATCATTAATTGGCATTCCTTATCCAAGTCATCCACAGTTAACATTTGATTTTAAATTAATATTTAATTAATAGTTATTGAAAAGTGGATGGGAAATCTCAATACTTTTATTTATTTTCAAGAAATTTTCGTATCCGATTTTAAAAAGTAATCGTAAAATACGGGCTTGTAATGAACACTTAGACAACGGGAATGCTTTTTCTCAAAACAATACAGGTTCAATAGTTTAGTTGTTAACTCGAAAAGGTAATGAAATAATCGTAATGTTTCAAAAATGGACGAGACCACGTTGTCAGAGAAAGGGTAAAACTTTCCTTAAATACTTTTGGTATGATTTATTGAGCACTGCCTACTCCTTTCATAAAGTTTCTGGTCAGTAAAGATAACTTCAGTGAAAACCAATACCAGATTTTTTTAACATGTTTTCTGTATTTTGGTGTAGTTTGTAAAATTAATTGAAGGCCGGAGTTCCTATTCGATCTTTGTTGAAACCTGGGACTACTGAATTAATTAGTCCCAGTTGAAACATTGAAACGGCATGAGATGTTTAACCCAAATTGGTAAATGAGAAATGCATATAAATAAAAATAGATATTCTTATTCAAAATGAATTGAGCATAAACTGACTGAAATGTAATTGAAATTTTAGTTCATATATATATATATATATATATATAACGGGTACCTCGAAAATTCGGAATGTCTGTCATTTTATTTAATTTTAAACTTTCATAATTATTGAATTTAACAGTATACATTGAGTGAGGATAACATTTTCACTCATTTGGTCTTTGGAAAATATTGTTTGTGCTGTATTTAGTCCCTCTACCAAGAAATTTGTTTTGCATGCACACGTATAAAAATTGCGGTTTTATCCAACGCAATCATAGGTTTGAACGTTGTTTTCAATTTAGACTTGTTTATATTTTTCGTTTGGGCTTGTATTATATTTGCCTTCGGGTTTATTGATCCGTATCCTATTTTGACTCTTTCAAAATTCAAGTCTATCCTAAATTGAGGTAAATTATATGGCCTTCCAAATACCGTTTCGATTCCTAACATCACTGAAGAGACATTAATTGTCGAAATGCACCTCATGTTTGCGGTATACCATCTTATCCGCAAGTTTATTGTTTTCTGTTTGGTAAGAAATTAATAATAAGATCTATTTTGTAACCGTGATCTTGTGATCCGTTTATTTGGCAATCGCCAATGGCAGTCAGCTGGGTTTAAGAACATCAGTTGTTCGACCTGCTAGTCAAATGCGTTTTGTTAAAATACTCATTTGGTCTTTGGATGAGAATGGAAACGGGAAATGTGTTAAAGAGACAACAACTCGACCAAAGAGCAGAAAACAGCATAAAACAACCAATGGGTCTTCAATGCAACGCGAGAATATCCCGCACTCGCAGGCGGGCTTCAGCTGGCCCCTACAATACACTATAATGTATACTATATATATATAGTTCGGCGAAAAGAACGCCACACCAAACTCCGAAACATATAAATGAACCAAAATTAAAAAAAAAAACACACAAAGGCTAGAGGTTCCTGACCTGGGACAGTCGCAAAAAATGCGGCGGGGTTAACATGTTTTGACAGATCTCATGTTAATTGTCGAAACAATTAAAACGGAAAAAAAACCAACATACTAGTTTATGCTAAAACAATAACAACAAGAAAATAAATATTTCAGACAGCGAGAAACGACAACCACATAATCACAAGTAATTTATTCTTCTTAAATCTTGATAAAGACCATTATCTTTCGTAATATCAAGATGATTCCGATTATTATTTTTGGAATGATTTCTAGAAAGGTAAACATTCTTTCAAGAACTATTTTCTAGCGATAGCGATTTGTCATCATTGGTATGTAAAAAGTCCAAAACCATAACAATACGGATCTATTTATATTCTGATTTTTTTACGGATGGAAAGTCATGCACAAAAAGCGAAAGCTCATATAAATATGAAAAATATACCAAAGGGATAGCTCAAATTACCAATTAATAACAATAAACATATGGACAGGTTAAGAATGAAATTCTGTACAGGACATAGTTATGTAAAATACGGAACCGAGTTCGGAAGGCGGCTTGGAAGCGACCGGAAGCGATAAAATGAAATCTGGTCAATGGTATAGTAAAATTGACGCTTTATTATATAGAGATCGGTGGTTTGTGGGTATAGGTTTTTATTGGAATCTTGCACTCCAAGCAATATGATTCTCCTGGTTTAGTTGTTGTATTGGTGGATCAGGGTTATGATGGAAGGAGGCTTTATAGTCACATATGATAATAAAATGCATACTGTGTCTTGACAGTTATGTAATAGTTTGTGAAGTTATAGTCAACTTGATAAGAAAAACGTATTATTTACTTTTGAGGATTACTGCTTGACAAAATGGACTACTACAGTAGGCCTTTCAAATATGAGAATATTACATCTTATATGTATAAAAGTGATGAATATCTTATCTGGTTTTTGTCTTAGAAGAAGCAATTAGTTTTGATTGTACAGGTTAAGTGTTGTTATTACTAATTTCCAGATGTAGTAATACTGTATGAAGATGTTTTGTGGTAATGGATTTGGAATGAAATATTAATTGCAAATAATTTTCTAGAACATGCTGTCAGCTGGCTTCTTATATTTTTTAATATATTACGTTGTGGTTTGTAATCTTGACAATTCTTTTTGTAAGTTCTATAGACGAGAGCTTCATATTGGTATTAGCATTTAGTGCTTTATATTTGGTTGCATGTGTAAGCATATGCTTTTGTTAGTTGGAATATTTATATTTTCATTTCTGATGGCAACCAGTTCATGTAATACATATAGTCAGGATTATTAGTAAGCGATAGTTGTTAGTTTTATTTGTTTATGTTCATTGTCATGATTGATATGGACTATATAGCTTGCTGTTTGGTGTGAACTAAGGCTTCGTGTTGAAGACCGTACTTCAACCTATAATGGTTTACTTTTACAAATTGTGACTTGGATGGAGAGTTGTCTTTGGGACTGATAACATCCTGTTATATCTATCTACAAGATTGAGAACAAATTTTTTGTAATAAAACATATTTAATTCTAGTATAATATCATATATAACAATTTATCGGTAATTTGTGCATTTTTCCTTTGATGTGTACTCTCTGATAATGTCAGTATCAGTTGACAGGTCGTGATAAAAAAAATATTGGGTTAGTTCGGAATGACATGCGCGGGTGCAGCGCACCGCGTCAGAATCTTCTTTCCCCTTTCATTCACAAAATCGCGCGTGCTTTTTTTCGCAGAAAAACCCCCTTATTGATAGCTTTCCTTGCTTATTCACAAGGATATATAAACATGTCATCCGTACTATTCTGATCTGAGTTTTTATTCCTATATAGTCTGATGCTGTTCCAAGTAGTCTTCTTTTTCTGTTTTTTGAGAAGTATTTGTTTTACCTGTTCAGTCACTATAAAGTGTTACTATTCATATTTAGACGCAACACATTAATAGTGACCAAAAAGGTACCGCTATCGCAGGAGAGAAGCTAGAAAAAATGAAATGTACATATTTTCAACATTTTTATGGAACCATGAAGATGTGGTTTCATTGTCAATATAAAGACAGATATTCATAGACCATAGAACAAATAAGCAAACAAATTTAACAGCGGATGTAGGATGAATTATGAAAAAAAGGGGTGCCAAGGGGCCCCAAACTTTACAACGTTTGGTGTAGAACAGGTAAAATGTCTGCATTAACAATAAAAGTAGTCTTTATAAGGGGTGACCCGGGTCGCCTTTCCCTAAATCCGCTTCTGAAATGAAAGGTAACCGCATATTTCTGGGCCGGGTTGTAAAATAAATGAACATGACTTTGAAAAAAGCAAGAAATTTTAGCTAAAAGAAATAGACCAAATTTGGGTGACATCTATTAAAATGTTTGAAATAATTATTAATTCACAAGAAATGAGCTTGTTTAGATAATATACAGTCAGCCTACAGATACGTTGCCTCCTGAAATGTCTGCTTACACAGTGCTTTCCTAAAATGATTTGAAATCAATGTGATCGTTTTCATGATAGCATTTCAATGTCAATAATATGTATGATTTATTTGATAGTGTTCCAATTACAAATATTGTTTCATTCTTAAAAGAAGTTGGAATATATCATAAAATATGTAAATGCTGTATGAATTGAAAATGATTTTAATTTTTATCACCTTATCTTATTGTTGATTTTTATTTGTAAATAAACAATTTTGCTTTAGACTTGAGTTTTAGTATATTGAAGGACCTTTTGTCTGATTTTAAAGATATACTTTAAATTGTTAAATGTTTGAATTAGCTCTCGCCGCGATATAGCCTTTTTGCGCTAAGGCGGTGTAAAGCAAACAACAATCAACAATCGATCAATCGTTTTCATGATGAAAGCTGAGCGTACATCTGTAATGACAAGGTAAATGTTATGTTGTCCACCCAACTTAGTAAAATATATAACTTCTCGTTGAACTTCTATAACAACGATAAATCTGCTGATTCATATAGTATCATTCTATGCTAATGCTATGTGAAAAACAAAGAAATTTGACTTATACCGGTACGCTTCCATTATATTCGGCATTGTTATTCAGTTATGTCCAAAGCAGAACTAATGAAACGCATGCAATAATTTATTTTCAATAGATGCATTTGAAAAATTTATTTTCTGCACTAGTTAACGGACGTCTTTCTGAAAATACAACATATCATACTATGTTCATGATGTCACGTTATCATCTATATATATAAAAATATTCCATTAGAGTTGATTCATTAGAGTGCTGAAAACACCTTATTGCTATTTGTCCGCCATTACCTGATTACTGGACATCACAAAGGTTCCCGTAAAATTTTGACGTCATAATACAAAATATCTGACGCCACAATGGAAAAGTGATTGTTGTATGACATCAACGGTTGAAGAGGGACAGATTCTCAGGTCAGCTGGGACAGAATTCCAAATAGCGATAAGGTGTATGGTAATTACATATGGGTACTATGTTCAGGAGGATGAATTCTAATATATATAACGTCACGGTACCCAAATTGCACCGAGTACCCAAATTGCACCTATTTAGCAAAGATTTCCTAGAGACTAAACAATTTGTATTTTTATGATTTGATACTATGCACGTCTTTCAACATAGGTAAAAATATTTAGATATACACAAAACGTTCACAGTATTTATCAATAGATGAAGTGTTTACTGAAAAAGCAAAATGTACGGAAACGTCGCCATGCGAAGTCATCAAAACGTCATCTTTTTAAAATTAGCAAATACAATATGTTACAAGTATCCATTTCTTAGAAAATTAAGAGTAAGCATGGACTAATATCCAATTGTTCAAAATATTTGAAAAAATTAAACAAAAGCTCTGTTATTCGACTTTTGACGATGCGAATTTAAGCATGGATGTAATTTGGGTACTCCTCATTACAGAATCATTGATGGTTTGGAGGTCAGTTCAGACCAATTTTTCTATGATTCCATATGGATTCAAAATTAAATTGGTGAAACCATATAGTAAATAATGATACATCTACAAAATAAACACATAATGAAAACTTTTGTCTGAAGCATAAATAAACGTAGGTTAAAAAACTGTCAAAATAGGTGCAATTTGGGTACCCTCACGTTACGTAAAATACCCGTTTGGTTTTGGAATAAAATCCAGGATCTGGATTCCCTTATCAACCGCCATCATTGTTAACGCATCCAAGTCATAAACTAGAGCCTTTACATAGTCAGTTCCATCTGCCAATATCACATATTATAAATACCTACAAATACAGGCGATAGATTAAACTCAGCACCATTATATATCGATGATACATATAGTATCAGCTCATTCAGATTTGAAAATGTAAGCCAAATAGCAGCACCATCTGAAAATGGAAAATCTTTGTGACAGTTCCCCCATAATATTTGTTCCATGGAACTTTTAGCATATAACAAAAGTTCCATTGGGAACTTTCCTTATATAATATTTTATCCAATGCTATAAGAAAATTTCCTTCACAAAGGATAAAATATTACATAAGGATAGTTCCTAATGGAACTTTTCTTATATGCTAAAAGTTCTTTGGAATAAATATTATGGACAATGTTTTATATAATAAAAGTTCCAGGACTATTTGTTATATTATAAAAGTTCCAGGAATATTTGTTATATTTAAAAGTTCTAGAAATATTTGTTATATTATAAAAGTTCTAGGCATATTGGAATTTTGCCTATATTCTAAATGTTTCAGTAATAGTTATCATGGTTATTAGATAATTAAAGTTCGAGAAATATTTATTATATGATCAAAGTTCTAGGAATATATACAATATCCAACATTATTTCTAGCTACAAATGTATGGAAGTAAATTTCCGATAATAAAGTACAAGCATTTTCATCTGAAATTTGTGGCTAACTTCATGCTTCACTAAAGTATAAGCTAAACTTTCTTCATTGGTACAGACTAACGGACCATTTGGTTAAGTAAGTCACGGTGGAGCATGCAGTAATAAAATATTAATAATATATATTCTTACCTTGTTTAGAATAAGAGCCATCTTTGTATAAAGGTGACACCTAACATCCACGTTTTCCAACATCAATCCGAATTCCGATAGCAAAAATCTTATTCGGAACGGACTACGTATACATACTATTAGTATTTTATTGTAATTATATTACAAAATATTGATCACATGATGCTAGTATTACTAGACTTGCAATTGCTTTGCATCAATCCAAACTTTGTATAAAGGTGACACCTAACATCCACGTATTCAACATCAATCCGAATTCCGATAGCAAAAATCTTATTCGGAACGGACTACGTATACATACTATTAGTATTTTATTGTAATTATATTACAAAATATTGATCACATGATGCTAGTATTACTAGACTTGCAATTGCTTTGCATCAATCCAATGTTAAAAATAACATGACATTCAACATCCACGAATTTCCATCAATTAAATGTCATTAATATAATGATTATTTATTTATGCAAGAGTAATAATACTCTATGGGCTATTCGCCCTTATTTATATAATAAAATTTGGAACTGCTTACATCAATTTGGATTGATGTAAAGCAATTGCAAGTCTAGTAATACTAACATCATGTGATCAATATTGTGTAATATAATTATAATATATTACACAAAAATACTAATAGTATGTATACGGAGTCCGTTCCGAATAAGATTTTTGCTATCGGAATTCGGATTGATGTTGGGATACGTGGATGTTAGGTGTCACCTTTATACAAAGTTTGGATTGATGCAAAGCAATTGCAAGTCTAGTAATACTAGCATCATGTGATCAATATTTTGTAATATAATTACAATAAAATACTAATAGTATGTATACGTAGTCCGTTCCGAATAAGATTTTTGCTATCGGAATTCGGATTGATGTTGGGATACGTGGATGTTAGGTGTCACTTTATACAAATTTTGGATTGATGTAAAACAATTGCAAGTCTAGTAATACTAGCATCATGTGATCATTATTTTGTAACATAATTACAATAAAATACTAATTGTATGTATACGGAGTCTTCCGAATAAGATTTTTGCTATCGGAATTCGGATTGATGTTGGAATACGTGGATGTTAGGTGTCACTTTTATACAAAATGTAAAATTTTTGTTGTATTCCTCAGACTCCATTCTTTGTATGTACTACATGTACAGGTAAATGTCATGTGAGGTGAACATTAATTATAATGTAATCAGGTGTAAAAAATCAAATGCACTATTTCTTTAAGGGAACATATATTATGAAACCATATGACGTTTTAGTTCCAGGAAAATATCTTATGAAGGTTGAAATAATATAACGTAATGCTTGTTCCCAAGAACTTTTATTATCCATAGTTTTGTTCCAGGGGGGACAAGTATTATGCGGAACAAATATATGTTCACACAACAACTCTAAAGAATAAATCATATCATGTACGAGTACATTAAACTGTCTACCCCACATGCGAACATCATTTGGGACCTCGCCGTGTTGCAAGTATCTTGGGTTTTCAGGAAATAAGATGCCATCATATAAATTGCCGCCTTCAATAATAATTTCATCTATAGTCGTAGACGTCCAGCAGGTTCATCTATAGTCGTAGACCTCCAGCAGGGGCGTAGCTACCTTCTTAATGAAGTGGAATCACAAACGGACGCTCCGCATATATAGCGTTTCAAAACAATGACAACCGTAATAAAGCTTTTAAATTTTTGTTGTGTTTTTTTTTTTTTGGTCAACTATTTGTTTAACTTAGAGTCGAATGAAGACAGATCATTGCCGTTTGCGTTTTATGTGCGCCGTGAGACCTTTAAAAATCACGATTTGTTCCATATTTTTTGTTACTATAAAACACCCATGCAACACAGGCACTTGTCTCAGAACAAAAAAATTCCTATATACCTTAATATAACAGAAATTTTTGTTCTGAGACAAGTGCCTGTGCCATGCAACCACGCATCCCATATTGCCTGATAGGACCCGGCACTATTTTAGTGTTTCGGCAGTTAAAGCTTGGGATGGTCATCTTAAAATGCATTACTTTAATATAATCAAATATGAGAATTATTCATGTGTATTGATATATTTATTATTTAATTTTTCATCAATAGATCTAGATATTATGACAGATCTGCCATCATCAGGGTCTAATTGTCAATTTTATGTTAAAGTCTTTACTTTTAGTTCAAATAGTATTTATTAATGAAAAATTACATGAATAAAATATTACAATACAATGTTAGATAAAGTTCAAATATGGGATTCGGAAACAAGTTTGGAAAAACTTATATAAATCCGTCTCTTTACTTTTGATCTAGTAAGAATGTCTCCTACACTTTAATGTTTGCTATATGCAGCTATTGCTGCAATATTGAATACTTGTACACATTCTTCGTCAAACTGCAATAAATACCAGTGTTTCATGATACGTTTTTTTTACGTATATATGGGTTATATTTTAATTTAGTTATCAAAACTTACGGAATATTTTCTTTTTCATTCGACTTGGTTTGCTGTAATAATTCAGTACGGTCAATTGATAAAGCATCCGTTATACCATGGAAGTATTATTATAATACTTCCATAGTAATACTATCATCTCTTTCGACGTTATCATAACCCCTATCTAATGATTTCACTTTGAAATAAGTAAAGATTGTTTATTAATTTGTTATGGTCACTTGTGTTTCTTATCTGCCATATTACTTCACCTTTAATAAATCCTCGGAATACATGTGAGTGACAGTTATTTCGGTGCAGAAAGAGATAAGAATTTGTTTCTTTAAAATGTATTTTAAGGTCAAGAATGCCATGTGTTGTAAATCTTTGACCTTTATTTACACCAACATCTAAGAACGACATTTTATCGTTTGAGATTTCATAGGTGAACTTCAATAAGGGTTTATAATTATTTTAGACGAAAAAAAAATCTGTAATTCCATCTGATGTTCCATCATATATTATGAATCCATCGTCCCTATATCTGCATGATGATATTTTTGTCTTTATGTTAAAATGCAGAAATTATTTTATTCATTATTTCAATTTCAGGTGAAGGGATAGCACCAATTGCCGTACCTATTATTTGTTTTATTATTTATATTTGTTTATGTATATTCCCAACAAATTCAAATACATTGTTTTGTGCATTGTTTTCTAAAATGAGTTTCAAATGATTTATTAATACATTGACCGGCGAAGCATTGACTTTGATTTTTTTTTTTTTTGGTGAAAACGACGTGGATGCACGTGCTGTCGTGCTTCCGGGTAGCTACGCCCCTGTCCAGCTAGAGGGGTCATTAAACTGAACATTGTAAAAATCTAATATAGCAACATCTACCAATATAGTGCACTGAAACCCTCGCCCATAACTACATGTATACCGTGATGATTGGTGTAACAATATGCTTCCTTGCACACACGAAACCATATTGCTCACCTTGTTTGTTTGTTTTCTATTCTTCGAATCAAATGTTTATCAATCGTGTGTTTTGTTTACACCAGAAATCAATAAAGCAATGAAAGCGCGGGAAATGAAAGGACATCTTCATATCAATACGGTAAATTCCGTGATTTAAATATTTTCTGATCAATATGTCCAAGCAATGAAAAATATGAGGATGATATTTTTATTCATAGAGCACACGTTTTGTGTATTTAATATTAAAAATTATAGTTTATGAAGAAATATAACAAAATAATATGTTTCAATACGCACTATAAAGTGTAGATTATATGTATTATGGTTTTTTTTTAAAGAACATTAATAATACATAAATATACACCTTCGTACCAAAATTGCAACAGAATTTCAAGATAACATAAATTTCATTATGACAGAATTAATGATATTATTTACTCAAATTGACAGGGCTTCGTGAACTAATATTGGCTTATTATGATAGCAATTGAACACTTCATTATAATTTGTACCGATGACCTACTAATATCATGATTTTTATCCGACCCCACTTACGGACGCGTTGACATATAATGCATACAACTCAATAATACCCAATCAGACATTAAGATATCCTTCACTTCCCCCAGAAGCAGGCCGGAAGCAGCCGAGAAGCAGCCATTTAATGTTATTTGTAACCAATGAGATACCGTTAACAGATTTACCACATTCCAGACGTCCAGCCTTTGACTAATCAGACCGGATCTCAAGTGATCCGGTAATCATTCCCCTTTTCGACATTGACCAGCAATTAAACAATTAAGGGGAAGATGCAATTTTATTCCCTTAATCTAATGTCTTGGAAATGTCGTTGCTAAACAAACTGGACATGATCGCGAATTTACCCAGACGAACTCCTCTCTCAGCAAAGCTCTTGTTTTCAAATTGAAGAACAAGAATATATATTTCTAAGTGTCTCGCCTTCTAGATATAAAACCTGGTTATTTTTCTACGGGTATCTTTGATAGATTTATTGCTCTTCATTTTTAGATACAAGGATGATTAGTAAAATTGCAATTTACACAAAAATAACACGTACAAATGTATAAAATAATACAATTTAAAGCACAAACCCAACTAAATAGATATTCAGTGCATTTTTCGTGATTTTCTACCAGCGGTTTCAAAATATTTAGGGCGACAGGCGTGCTCTATGTGAATTTGGTTGCAGGACGTTCGCGTCTTGTGACCTGTTAAAGCATTCGATGGCATGACTTAGAAACCTTGTTTCTAAAATTTTCTTAGAAATATCAAGGAAATACTGACAGGAGATGCTATTTCTTACTTATTTCAAAACAAAATCACAAACAGATTGTACAATGTATTGTTCGTGTCCTTAAAGCTGTTAGAGTAAAATACAAAAAAAAAAATAATGATCATCATACTAATTTTATTGCACCACATGCACATTTCTACAATTAATGCTTGATCAACTAATCAAATAGTTACACAATGGAAGATTATAACATATTTCAGAACATTTAAACAATGCCTTTTATATTTAATCAAATCTTAAATAGGTATCAGGCTGTTGTAAATAAGCCTCTATGCTTATAGCATAACCTTTCATAAGTTGTGATCATATTAAATATACGTGGAGAAATCCTTATTGAAAAGAATGAAACTGTAGCAGCTGAGGATCTGGATGGATGGGGTTAACAAATGGAGAAAAGTAAACAAAAAGTGCAAAATAAAAAGCAAAAAAACAAAATGGCAAAATTATAAACGATATATAGAGAATAATAGGTTGCTAAAATCTAAAGAATAGAAAAAAATGGGCAAAATAAATAAAGAATAGAGAAAAATGGTATAAAATATAGAATAAGAAATAAAGGACCCCATCCAGACCCTCATGCATGTAATAAATATAAAAACTCAGTCTGCACCAATTTTGATAGATTATAGAAGTGAAATTTATTTTATCCTCTTCGGAAAACATTTGATTCGCAAGACGAACAGTTTTCATTTATTTGATTGAGATTATCCGTGTCGTTGAGAGGACGCGTAATCTGTGATATATTTTGTAATTATTTTATGCATATAAACGTGACATATATCAGAATGAAGAACGTTCCTGTCTACTAACACATTTTCTATAATCTCTGCGGTAACACTGATGATGGAAAAAGATTTTCCATATAAGATTTTCAATATCCGCGAATTAGTATAGTGGCCAAACATCAGTCATACAATATTAATTGCCTAGCTGTAAACTTGTCTCTAAGGCACATTATGTACAGTGTAATAGAATCCATCCATTCCTTCCCAATGTTCAAATATGAAGGTATATTTTTTTTGTAAATAAAATCAAATCACTAGTTCAGTAAATGATTGAATATGGGCAATACAGAAATATAGCAAGTCTTTGATACTTTTCCATCACGGTAAAATTTCATGTAAATCGAAATCTTCTTTAAAGTTCAAAATTCAATTTTAACAATAAATCGTAACATTAAATAGTGTCAAGAAAACTAAACAGGGGAAGTTCCAAATATACTAACATTGTATGGAAGCTTATGCAGCAATCGTGGTCAGGTTATGTTTTAATAAAACGGTACTACTTCATAAGAGAGGCGGAAGATATTAAAACTGACAACGCCATGGCAAAAAAAGATATGATCCTAAATACATTAAACAATGATCTGTATGTGCAGTAAAGAAGATGGGGTATATTTCAACGAGACAGCATCCCAACGATATAAATTACCAAAACACACCCAATGGTCAATTGTTTACGGTCTTCAACTATTTCATATGTTTCAAGGACCAAAACACGTACCAAAGTTTGCCATTTCAGAGTATACAACAATGAGACGGCATACTTTAAAAACAAGTTCGCTAGCCAATTACTTGTCAAAGTATTTCGTTATTATACATCCACATTTAAGCGGTGATGTTACTATAGTAAATTGTACATCATATATAATGAAATTCATCATATAAAGCGTTTAACCTAAAATTGTTTTCTATTTTCAGCAGAAGAAATAATGAATTTGGTGATTGAGTCGTACATTTAATGTGCGATTATAGTTTAAAATTCGATTCTTGAAACATTAATATGATGATTACTTTATATGAAAGTAACAATTTATTACGCCAACTACAAAATAATATTTATTTGTTAATATCATATTACGAATACAGACATTCTTGAATAAATAGAATAATGGGTGTCTGACTGAACCACTTATTGTTCATTCACAAAGGTTTCTTGACCAGACAACTGTGGTTCACAGAAATTGGTATTTTAATATCGTACATATTATCATTAACCATTTCTATAGACCTGAGATGTAGTTGATACGAATCAGTGTTTATACTTGTTCTAATGATCAGTTTTTCTGGTTTTAATTTATTATTATTATCATTTACAAGTGATAGAATAGAGAATGGAAGAAAACGGGGCATGTGTCAAAGAGACAACAACCCGACCAAAGAGCAGAAAACAGCCAAAGGCAACCAATGGGTCTTCAATACAGCCAGAAAATCCCGCACCCGGAGGCGGCCTTCAGCTGGCCCCTAAACAATAATGTATACTAGTGCTGCGAAATGGATGCCACACTGAACTCCGAAACATACAAATGAATCATCATTAAAAAAACACACACAAGATAACAAAACTAGAGGTACCTGACTTGGAACAGGCGCAAAAATGCGGCGGGGTTAAACATGTTTTGTGAGATCTCAGTCCTCCCCAAGGCCTATGAAGCATGTCTATGTGATTAATATTGAGGAATAGAACGAAATAAAGACACAAAATACAAAAAGACATATAATGGTCAAATTGAGGTTTCAATAATAGAGAAGTATTTTGAAATCAATAAAATATGTCAAGCTCGACCCTCATCTAGAAAAACATGTGAATATATTTAACAATGACTATCAAAGATCTACTATCAACACCAACGTATTTAATAACATTAACAGTATCAACACCAAAGTATTTAATAACATGAACAGTATCAACACCAAAGTATTTGATAACGTTAACAGTATCAACATCTAAGTATTTAATAACATTAACAGTATCAACACCTAAGTATTTAATAACATTAACAGTATCAACACCAAAGTATTTAATAACATCAACAGTATCAACTTTACTGCACCAGATGAGCATTTCGACAATTAATGTCCTTAAATGACAAAACCATTAAGATATAAATACAGAAACGACATACAAGGTTCCTCAGTTTTGGCAGGCACAAGAAAACGTGTCGGGGTCATTTTTTTTTTCTCTCAACTCCCCCTCTTCTTCCTTTAATCTCAATCAGTGGAAAATAAAAAAAGTTCAAAGTGTAAACTTTTTTTATTTTCCACTGATTGAGATTATAGGAAGAAGAGGGATTAAAACTTGGTACAGAAAAACCCCTTACTTCCAGTATACAGGTAAAATATAATTATCTATTATGGACTTTTGACGAGGTCAAAACGTAATATATGGACCTGCTCAGATTATGTTGACCGAGGACGAAGTCCGAGTGTCAATATAATCTAACGGGTCAATGTACAACGTATTGACTGAGTGAAAGTCCTATAATTTATATATTTAATTAATTTATATATTACAGTATATAAATAGTGTATTATGGAAATGGACTTGTTCTTTCTGTGTATTTCACATTGTATTTGCAAGATTGACCGTCATTATATTTATGAATAGAAAACAAAACGTCCATATACTAAGTCTTATAAATAGAAACAAGGCTTCAGGGAAATGGAATACCCTTAGAATCACGTGATCGTAATAACCAATGAAAAAAATGAAGAATGCTGCTCCATCTGTAATTTACACAATACAAGTTGCTGATATGAAATCATATCGTCTCGTACCGTGTTATATCGGCGGCTATACTTCTGTGTCGATTTCATATGACATCTATATCATTGTCGTATTTTTTCTTAGCAATGAAAATATTATGTTAATTGAAATCTGAGATGTCAATGCAAATATGCAAATATCTAACCAGTTTGAAATTGTACACATGAACACTACATAATTAACAATGAAAATTCTGAAAAAGACAACGACAACTTATACTAAGGTTGAATTTGTCTTTTGGGTTTTCAGTCTTGCATTGTCCTACAGCGTATCGACATTTCGGTATGGAACAGGATTGCGGCCACGCTCTTCTAGTTTATTTTCATTTACGAAATATGCTAACAAACTGGATATATTTAGTCGACAACATAATGTAATGCTTGATAGACTTGAGTAGTCATGTGTGCAGCAACAATTCAATAAAAGCATACATTTATAATAATCTCTTAGTGTAAACTTTCAAAGCTAAAACAAATTCAATATATTAATCAATAAAATCAATCAACTCACACTGAATAAGACACGGTACCAACGAAAACAATGAGCAAACTCAGTATTTTAATTTACCAGAAACGACTGAAGTAGTCGAGACTTGGCCATGATGGCATACGTTGCTACATTCGCTAACAAGATAAAATAAGTATCAGAAAACATATGCCTCTTTTAGTGTCGAGTATTATTTGGTTGATATACTATTGACGTTGCGTTTTTTGAAAGATGAGAATAAAATGCCAATACTTTACGTCAATCAATATGAAAATCCGTTGGTCATTTCCCTCGCATTCAAAACATCTTGATTCATTCTGATACACGTGGATTCCAAAGTGATTGACCCTCTGTCCGCTGTTTGACTTTCTGAAAACAAAATGATGTACATGGTATGTATTTATTCCGGATTATGTAAATCTCCAGACAAATAATTACATGAAATTTTCAATTTGGTTGAATAAATATACAATAATCATACATATATTGTTAACAATTATCATACATATATCGTTTACAAAGGCGAAATAAGAGTAATGGTCATACTTACATGCCAATTACATTTCTCATAAATCACATGGTCTCTGCATTGACGTACTCACACGAATTATATATTGATACACATTATAAATAAATATCTTATTTTTTTGCGCCCACGACGGATTAGCTTAGACTGGGGACAGACAACCCTGGTCATACATAATCAAATTCTGAATGTAGATTAAAAAGATGATTTCTCAGTTGCAAACAAACTAGTATGCTCTTTTGAGTTTTTTTACAGAAACACCAGCCAATGTCACAGAGAAAACAAAAGAGTGACTTCTCTGATATTTAATTTTGCCCTGATGTAGTCTGTCAATTTTCAACCTACTATATTTGATTGCTTCGGGATTTTCTTATTCTTTATATGTATCATTTTACACCCTAGACCATTAAAGACTGTATTCATATTACATTTGTACAAATTAGCTTGCACCTGAAATATTGAAGATTGCAATGACACATGATTATTCCCAGGTTCCAAAAAGTAATTTTCATTTTTCTTAACTAAAATTTATAGTCCCTGTAAATATGTCCCCTATAATTTGTTATCAATACAGTATCTTTGCTAATAGAACAAAAACACATTCAAACAAAGTGTTTGTCAGTTTTTATATATCATGAAAAAAACAAGTTCACTATGTCTCCAGCTTGAACGCTTTCACCCGAAATCTCAACTCATTAATACGCTCTATCGAATGATACCTTCTATCCATGGTTGCTATTTATTTTTCTTTTGTTATTTATTATGCAGATCTAGTTTGTTGTTTCCTACTTGTTAAGAAAGATGAATGATCCCGGCCCAAATAAGTAGGCATACATGGATGTATTTCTGTTAGATCTACAAACATATAACCATAGAATAAATAGGACACATTAAGAAACAGAACTTTGATTGAATGCAATATCTGAAAGAGGTAGGGCCATTTTCCCCTATATTTTTTCATTTGATTAGATAGGTAAAATGTTTTTAAATAGCCCGATAGATGCTAATTATAGTACATGAAAATACGTCACATCATCTATTTTCATATGAACAGGTATTCCTACAATAAACAAGGCCAAGACTATTGATTTTTTAGTTTATCTAAACCAATATTGTTTTTTTTTGTTAACAGCCATGAGAAGCATTAAAATATGAATTATCAACTAATAGTATTTCAAAATTAGTTTTATATTAAAAAAACATGTTACTTCAGTTAGCGTGTTATTGTTGATGTACATGTATTTTATAGCTTTGTTTAACGTAAAACTAAAATAATAATAAAAAACGGGGTTAAATATAAATACAAAACACATTTAATAATCTAATTATTTGATATAATTCAGCTAATATGATTCAAGATCGATCTCTGTTTCGATGTCAAGAAGCCAAATAATATCGGACGCATTTAAGTGGGATGTTGTTTTCCTCAATTTCGATAGATCTATATATCTCTGTCTCGGTTTTTAAGGTTTTAACATCGATTTGAACCGGACAACATCTTACACCAGTTGCTACTCAAACACCTTTTGTTACAAACACATGTAATCTGGCCTTTTCTGGCATTGTAGCAAATGGACCCTTTGTTACAGATGCAACATTTTCTTGATGTTTTACCTGCAGTCACGATTCGTAATATGTTATCGATTTGTTCTGTGGTTTTGTTTTTTATCTTCTGATGACTTAGGTACCGATGCAGGAACGATTGTAACAATTTCAGGACTATAGTATCTACACAGTTGGTGGATTGGCGAAAAAAATGCTGTCTGCATTTGTTACATTTAATACCATTTTCAAAAATGTTCTTGTTCAAGGTTTAGAAAATTGTTTGTTGTTGTTTTAAAATTTTTCTGCTATGGCCTTTTTTCGTTATGACGTGTGTATATTACACACACAACATTTGGGCTTTATTGCTAAATAATCAATTCTCGTGTTATTGGTTATGTACGAACACCTACTTCAGTTTGACGGCAATTGTTCCTTGCATATATATAATAAATGTAAACACAGGAATAGGAAGAAAGTCAGGAGTATGGATAGTATTAATAGGCACCCACACAAGCAACACATTATTTTTTTCTTTAATGAAATGATATATAGTCAAAATGATCAATAATGACTCTATGAATTAAAGAAACATCTGGAAAAAATATAATAGAAACATAACAATTTGATATTTTAGCACAAAAAAATGCAAAAAAATCTGCGTGAGATTTGAACCCTATCTTACAAAAACAATCTAACATTCACAGCTCTCTGCGCTACCGATGGCGCCACGGCAACTCTTAAAACATCTGTGTTATTAAGCAGCTATATAGGTACAATTTAGTGATGTTCCACTTTTTATTAAAAAAGTTGTTTTTTAGGTATAAAGGACACACTAAAACAATTTCATTTTTGGGAAAAAAGTTGTATAAATTACAACAACAACAAAAAACATAACTTTGTGTTGGTTTGAAATGTCCTTCTCGGGGGATTCCCTGTTATTCCAACCTAAAAACACGGTAAATTCCGCATATTTGACTTTCATTTGTTAAATTAACTATTTTTCAGACATATCGTAATATATGAAAATCGAGATATTGATCAAAAAACATTTTTATTTCTTGTTTTTATCGTAAATTTTATTCTTTCACCATTTTTTAAAATTGTCCCTTCTGTGAAAAAAATAATCAAGGGAAATTGGCCCTACCTCAACTGATTTAGCGATAGATCACACAACTAAACTGTTAACTGTTAAACATATTAAAGTTAACGTTTTACGTGCGCCATCATCATTTGGTTGACCGTTATTCAATAACGATGTCACACCTGACCAAGAAGAATTGGCAGTCATAAAACAGTTCGCCTTTCTTTATGAATTCGTGTTTGACCATTACCAAATAAAGGAGTGGGGTGGGGTAGGGATCTCATTATTGTTTCCTCCACATCTTCTTTTATTCAAATAGTGATTTACACACATATATATATATATATATATATATATACCCATGCTACTGAGATATCGTGACACCAAATAGCGAGGGAAGAATAAAAAATTTGCGATGAACTCCGAAACATACAAATGAATCATCATTAAAAAAAAATTAAAAGTCCATTGACATTGAACATTCTTCACGTACAATTACATTGTAATTAAAAAAATCAAAAAGAAATCAGTTGTTTTCCTATGGGTTCCATGTCAAGTTTGCATATATGGAAACGTAGTTAAAAGCCAGGAAGCCAGCAATATTTTAAATTTCTGACTTCGGACCTTGTATTGAAAAAATGCTTGGAGGACACAAACTCATAATTAAATTGACCAAATATCGACAAATCTTCTATAAAAATTAAGTGCCGGAAATATTAGTGTTGCATCTTTCGATGGCGAATTTGACAAACAAACTAAGATAGTTACACATAAGAATTAAAAAAAATAATAAACACTACTTATAATGTTTATCTGGAAAGCCTATTAAACAGTATTTATAGATAAAAGTTCTAATTTTTTTCATTATGGCAAGCAAACTATTGTTCAATTGTTTGAGGGACAGGAATTTATTATTGAATCTTTATCTTATGTCCTTAATTTTGTTTTCTTTTATTTGTTAATACTATTTATGTTTTGAATTTCAACTCTTTCCTGTACATATATAATGCCTTATTTAATCATACTATTTTATACAAATTAGGTATGATTAAAATAAGGATAAGAATTCATTACATATAAGAAACTGTTGTTTAAAACAAAATAGATTTCGCCGGGAAATAGTCCTTTTGTGCTGACATGGCAGTTAACCATGAAGCAATCTTTCTATTGCTTTCCCATTGAAGATATTAACATATTTCATATATCATTTTGTTTATTACAAAACGTCAATATATATCTTATGCATTCTGTATTATCTAACCTCCAAAACACTTCTATTAAATCTAAGAATATGATAGGTTAAAACCATCAGTGGGCATGTTTTATTCTAATACATGTACATAGTAAGACTTGGTGTTACTTTATACAAATAACATGGCGTTGAAGAAAACAATTGAAACGTTTGCCCAGACCACAGATGCAGAAATTGATGATAAACATTGAAAATAAATGCAGAAAAAGACATAAATTACATACACAAAGCTAAATAAATTGTTGGTTTTTGTTTTGTGTAGACCAACGGAAGTAGTAGGTTCTTAATATTGAGGACTTGATCACTTTTATCAGCCGCTAGTCTAAATTTCACATACTAAGATAGTCGGAAAGATAAATTCGTTAAACAGTATGCTAGTGACCTAAAACGATATATACGGGTCAGTAAATTCCATATGGGGTTCGAGCTTCGAACTTCGCTCTCACCCCAAATGGAATTTACTGACCCCGTATATATCGTATTAGGTCACTAGTAATTCAGGCTTAACTCTCATCCCATATGGATTTAATGGCCCAATATATATTGTATAAGATCACGAGCACACTGTGCAACTTATAATATCCTTTTTTGTTGTAAACAACACTTTCTTATCCGTTATGCATGCTCATTCGTATCTTAATCATACAGTTTATATGTAGCTTTTGCCGAGAACTAGTCCATGTGTGCTGATTTGGCAGTAATCACGTTTACTATTTCTTTTTATTAACGTCCCATTAAAGATCGCATGTGTCATATAAATTCATAAAAAATCAAGGTCGGAATATTTTGAAATGTACGTTTTTCACCATGAAATAATAAACCTTTTGTTTTCTGTCTCTAATTGTCCTCTGAATTGATTAAAAATTCGAAAATGTAATTTCCGCGAGAGTGATTGAATGCGTGCAGAACAACTAGTTTCCTGAAGTGTCAATTTGGATAGAAGTTTTTAAATTAAGACAATCTGAAACGTATAAAAAGGAATGTTTCCGCTTTCGATTCCACAAGCGACAACGTAATGAATACAATACAATAGACAACATCTTGATGAATTACAAGGAAAGTAAGACGCAGTCAGTGAATGGGGAAAACATTGAGGAGTATTCAACTGGGAATCCCCAAAAATTCATTAAGTGAATGTCGCATTCATTTTCATTAACACAGATTTGTTTAACGTTAAATAAATCAATGTTAATAAATAAAAAAAAATGTCTACTAAACCGATTTTAGAAAAAAGTCAAACGTTTGTCAATGTAGGTCACCAAAGAGGAAGGCCCAATTTCCACTGAATTTATTTCACACGAGTCTTACAATCTTTATCTAATTTAAAAGTTACAGTATCTCATTTTCCGGTGTACAATGAGGCTGTAACAGTGTGAAGGGTTGTTTCTAGAAAAATCACAGAATAATTCATGTCTGAATGTAGCTTTTAACTGCTCTTTCGATTGATTGTGGCTTTATAGTACTAATATTTATCCAGAAAATATGCACGAAGGACATTCTTGACCAAGTTAAAAATCAAACCAGACCTAAAGTTAAATATATATTGTCTTTTAGGTACATGTCAAATCAAAAATATTACTTTTACAGGTATGGTACGTGCTTTGCAAAGTTGTCAGCAATCATACACAAATTTAAACAGACAATGAATAAATTTACTATAGCTTATTAGATTTCTGTTCCTTCCGTTCAGTCGCTCAGTTACGAACGACTCATACTTGCAATTGTGTTACCTGAATTAAGCCGATAAATGGAAAATACAATTCCCTATGTAAAAACTCATTAAGGTACCAGCGACTCTTTTCACAAAAAAAAATCTTACGATTAAAATAGATTTTTAAGTTGGGTCATGGTACTCTATTTCTTTGGACTCCATAAAAAATAATGTACACAATTCAATTAATTTAAAGCACAATATATCATTAACATTACTTATCCCCTTTATAAAGTTATGTCTTTAAGTTTTAAATAATTACAAAGATTTTCTGTGGTTAACTAAAACTAGTAGTGTGGGATTTTTTTTTTACATTTTGGATAGAAATTACAGCAAATGATCGGTCCAATTTTTAATGAATACGCATATTTTAATACAGGATTGCAACTTATTTGTAAACCTTTCTATTTCAATCAAGACATTTGTGTGATTTTTATCATTTTTTTTACAAATACGAAAAAATATTTGATTGATTCAAAACTATGAAGATTTTGCTTTATAATAGGCGACAGCTCAGATAATTTAGTGTACAGTAAATTTATCTAGTTTGTTATATAGCAAGAAAACAAGTACGGTGAAACCATGTTTAATTAGTGTTTTATGAAGAATAAAAAGGCGGAAGGTAATACGGGGACATTCAAAACTCATAAATCGAAAAGAAACTGACAACGCTATGACAAAAAAGAAGGTCAAAGAAAAGACTTCTTTTAAACTGAGTTTTACTGTGCGTATTGCTGTGTGTTTGTTTATTCTGTGAGATCTCACAAAACATGTTTAACCCCGCCGCATTTTCGGCTGTCCCAAGTCAGGAGCCTCTAGCCTTTGTCAGTCTTGTATGTTTTTTAATTTTAAAATTGAGAATGGAAATGGGGAATGTGTCAAAGAGACAACAACCCGACCACAGAACAGACAACAACAGAAGGTCACCAATAGGTCTTCAATGCAGCGAGAAATTCCCGAACCCGGAGGCGTCCTTAAGCTGGCCCCTAAACAAATATATATACTAGTTCAGTGATAATGGACTTTAGTTCATTTATATGTTTTGGAGTTTAGTATGACGTCCATTTTTACTGAACTAGTACACATTTTTATTTAGGGGCCAGCTGAAGCCCGCCTCCGGGAGCGGGATTTTCACGCTGTGTTGAAAACCCATTGGTGGCCTTCGGCTGTTTTCTGCTCTTCGGTCGGGTTGTTGTCTCTTTGACACATTCCCAATTTCCATTCTCAATTTTATGTACATTAAACACTACATAGAAAAACAAAAGACAGCAATACAGACCCAATCAAAAATGGCGGTGATTTCAGGTGCTCATGAAAGGTATGCATATCGTGCTCCACTTGTTACATCCATCATGTTGCTCATGAAGAGTACAAATTCGGTGATGCCTCATTCGAGTAAAAGAGCTGTCTTCTCACATTTTGAAAATCTGTGATTTCTTTCGATTCACAAAAAACAAATGTTTTCTCTATTTCATCTTTACAAAATATGTCAATGTTGATCAACCTGTAACTGGAAAATTAGCTCAATGATCTTTACGTTTTATTATATTTTTGAAAAAAAGGACGACATAAAGTTAATTTTGGCAAAGTATGAAACAATGCTGTCATTGTTTGTTTATTTTTCCCATACGACATGTGCCGTAATGACGTGTTACCCTAACATACAGTAATATATATTTGTTTACATGAAAGGCCCCACACAGTAAATAAACCAATGCGATACAAGATAGTTGAATACTGCAATTAAAATGTGTTCATTTACTACATGGCGTTGTTTGTCCTTCCTTGACTTGTCATTTACAACATTGCGTTGGTTGTCCTCCCTTGACTTGTTATTTACAACATGGCGTTGTTTGTCCTTCCTTGACTTGTCATTTACAATATGGCGTTGTTTGTCCTCCCTTGACTTGTTATTTACAACATGGCGTTGTTTGTCCTCCTTTGACTTGCCATTTACAACATGGCGTTGTTTGTCCTTCCTTGACTTGCCATTTACAACATGGCGTTGTTTGTCCTCCCTTGACTTATTATTTACAACATGGCGTTGTTTGTCCTCCCTTGACTTGTCATTTACAACATGGCGTTGTTTGTCCTTTCTTGACGTCATTTACAACATGGCGTTGTTTGTCCTTCCTTGACTTATTATTTACAACATGGCGTTGTTTGTCCTCCCTTGACTTGTCATTTACAACATGGCGTTGTTTGTCCTCCCTTGACTTATTATTTACAACATGGCGTTGTTTGTCCTCCCTTGACTTGTCATTTACAACATGGCGTTGTTTGTCCTTCCTTGACGTCATTTACAACATGGCGTGTTTTGTCCTTCCTTGACTTGTCATTTACAACATGGCTTAGTTTTGTCATTTACAACATGGCGTTGTTTGTCCTTCCTTGACCTTGACTATAATTAAACCATAACTTAAATATAAGTAATCCAGACCTACGCAATACTCTAGTGCATGAAAACCTTTATATAAGAATAAAATAATTTCGGATTATATATATTCAACTTGACAGTATAGCTTTAAGTTTAATATCTCTATCCTGAGTGATAAGAACATTTCAATTTCACAAAAAAATCAGATATCTAAGCTGATTAATTAACGAGTGCAAAGACGAGAAACTGAGATCTAATTCAGTTAGCATGATAGATAAAACATATACGTATTATATACACTTTGTGGGCGTTAGCCCGAAATAGTGTATCTAATTTACACCAAGATATTATTGTCAATGCAGAATAATAGTTTCAACAATCTAGGAGGGGGTCTTTCAGCGATTTGACCATAATTATGTTAGGGTATCCAATTTAATTTAACGACATCTTGGTGCAAGTATAAAAATAATATATTACATACAATTTATACTCTTTTTCAACAAGGAAGTATTTATATTTACATAGAAGTGTTTTCATTTATCACCAAACAGTTCAGATTTTGGCAATTAAACAAGAAAAAGACAAAATAGTACAGGGCGATTCATATTGCCATACAAAAGCAGTTATAAGATTTCAATTTGATGACAGAAAAATAGACGCATTTAAGATTTCATACCAAATCCATAGCTACAAAACTTCTTCTGGAATTGTTACTGCATCTGAAAAGTTTGAGATAATGACACTTTTCCTGTTTAACATAACTAATTTCTTTTTAGAACAAGAGAAAGGATAAAATATTTATTTATTACTTCTATGTAAATCAGATGTAATTGTCTCATATCTTCGGGTCTTACGCCTCTAAGATATGAAAAGCTTACATCTAATACTTGAAATGAAATACATTGTAAAAAACTGAATGTTCTAGAGGTCAATCACTGGTATTATAATAAACTTCTGGTACTCTAATCTTACACAAAATACTCTATACAACAATATGTAAAAACTGCAGTGCTACAAGACACAAGATGAAGTGAATACAAGGAAAACTGACCCTTCCTTCTTTCGCCATATCTTAACACCGGATTAGCGGTACAGTAACATGTGAAGTTTTTGCATTGTAATTGTTTCTTATTTTTTACACTTTAAATGCAAACTAACATTACATATACAAATAATGAGATGTTTTATGATTGCCAATGAGAAAACTATTCACCAAAGTACAAATGAAGTGGATGTAGGTTAACAATGTAAACAACAATGCGCGAATTCTGAATGACATTTTTCCCCAACAGATAACTTTTTCTATGTCAATTATATCTAAAAAGAGTAAACTCTTTAAGTGTAAATTCTGGCAATTTCATCTCATGTTCGGGTTTTTAACACACAGCCACAGTAATATTACATCATATGTCTGGTGTTGGGAGTGTTAGTCCCAATCAGATTTACAATCACTCGACGATTTACTATATAATATCCAAAACCAACACAAAATATTATCAAGCAAAAATGTAAAAGCTTTATTTTTTCATCGCATGTCCAAATCTAGTATTCTGTAATATGTCTTCACTGTAAATACTTAAACAAGTGTATTTCTTATTCGTATATATAAAAAAAAAAAAAAAAAAAAGTAGAAGTTTGATTTTTAATTATACGTCAGTTACATCAGATGTCAGTATAGAAAATAAAGCTCCTTCAACATGAGACTGTGAAACATCGAAGTTTAGATATGATTCCTATGGCCATGTAATTACAGTGGACCTCAACATCGTTCAAGACAGAGAGGTTATAAACTTTCTGAAAAAAAGGACCAAAATATCGTCAACCGTCGAAAACAAATTGGGAAGAGTGTCTCAGGTTATTAAAGATGCTCTTTCATCCTATTGTAAAAAATGGTGTAAACGGGAGAAATATGACAAAAAGTCTCTTGATTCCTATTTAGATAAATGTATGAATACTGTTGATATTCTCATATGACATTTCGAAAATAATTTAGAAATAAATAAAAGAGTAAGTAATACGCCCATTTCTAGGATTAAAAACAAAATTCAAGTACTATCAAAGCGTTTTGTGTGGTGGTGGTATGACGTAAATACTACACGGAAGTCCTTCAGACTGAAATTATACATTCAAATACATTCAAGGCCGTACGCTCCACAGGGAGTCATATAGTAAATAATCATGTCACTACCACAGCTCAGCTTAAGGCCTCCTCGGATCATTTGAAGGTGCCCACTATGTATTGGTTACCTAAACTATTCACCAAAACCAAAATATTAAATAAAATTACGAATTTTTATTTATATTTAGTAATATAATAATTACAATTTTATATACTTGTCCTAATTTCTGGTATGCTTGGAGAGAGAAATATTCCATTGGTTTACATTTTTTGTCAAAAGCTCCAATTCGTATGTACATTAATGAGGTATGACTCACACTATGTCCGATATTGATAATGATTCTTTCTTATCTTAATGTATTTATTAAAATAATTAAATTTTTTCCTATTTGTTTTTTCAGTTGCTACTTGAATTTACAAGGTTAGGTCCTAGTACTGAAAAAAAAGAATTGGATGAAACATTAAGTGATGGGATGGAAAAATATTATGATGCTGTGAACAGGTTATGCAAGGGAAAGAAGATGGAAGATTTTCACAAGGAGCTGTTTGACCAAATTCCAGTGCAACACTGTGCTTCCCACCGTAAATGTAAGCTTTATAAATTACAAGATTCACAACTTATTTTGTTGTTCCAAATACGATGTTCAATTAGCCATGAATGAAATTGAAATCTTTGGTTCTTTTTCGGGATTGAAATTAAACAGAAATAAGACGGAGGGTTTATGGGTAGGAAAGCTAAAATCATGTAAAGACAAAATTGCGGGAATTAACTGGAGCGATGGACCAGTTGAAACTCTTGGCATATATTTTGGGCACTGTAGAGAGGAATGTGAAAAACTAAATTGTGGAAAATAAAATTGAAAAGATGACTAGATTATTTTTTTCTTGGCAGAAAAGAAATCTTACTATTTTAGGAAAAAATTTGATAATTAAAACATTAATTGTGCCTATTTTCACTTTTATAGGAACTGCTTGTATAGTTCTTGAGAAATATTTGAAAGAAATAGAAAAAAGTCGTTTTAAATTCGTTTGGAATAATAAACTAGACAAAGTTGAAACAAATTCGATCATTGGCCCATATGAAAAGGGGGGGGGTTAGATGTGATAGATATAAGAAGTTATTTCATTGCTTTAAAAGCTATGTGGGTTAAAAGACTTGTAAGTGATTGTGAAGGAGATTGGAAAATTATACCTCAGTACTATTTCTATAATTTTGGGTCAAATTGGCTAGTGTTTCAAACAAACAGTGGAGATATTCCAGAAGAAAGCCTTGAAAGAATCCCAGGTTTTATAAAACTATCCTTAAATGTTGGAAATTAACTGGTGGGGTCTAACGAAAAAGCCTGAAACATTTACAGATTTAAGAAAACAAATATTATAGAACAATACATTTATTAAATTTGAAAATAAAGCTATAGTTTTAAAAAATTGGATTAAAAGCGATCTTATTTATGTAAATGATATCATTGATGAAAAAGGCTGCGTTTCACAAGATGTCATTTTGAATAAACTAAAAAATAAATCAAACTGGATAGCTGAAATTAATTTTGGTAAAGAAATAAAAACCAAAAGACTGGGCAGCCATCTTAAAGTCTGAAAATTTTATAAAAAACACTGTTAATACAAAAAGAAACCAATTTATATGGAAAGGTTTTACCTATAAAATTAGAATCGCTATCAAACAAACTTTTATATAAGTCTCTGATAAATGAAAACATTGAACCAGCTATTGGACCAAAAAAATGGCTACGTATTCTTAATAAAGATGATGTGTTCTATCAAAACAAATTATATGAATTCTTATTCATAAATTTAAAAGAAAATAAACTTAAAATGTTTAGATGGAAATTACTACAACATATTCTACCTACAAAGAAACTTTTATTTAGGTGGAAAATTGTGAACAATATTTTTGCAACTTTTGTACAAAAGAAGATTACGATCACTTCTTTATACTATGTCCGTATTAAGAACATTTTAGAACAAAATAAATGAAAATTTAAAGAGAAGTGAAATAACTTTTAAGATAAAATTAAAACATTTAGTATTTGGATATACTTAATGTTTTCTCAATTTTCATTAACGAATTCAATAGAAGAGCAAGTGTGACTATTCAAAATAATATTTTAGTAACCATTAGAAAACATTTGAACAATCATTATGAGTGATATTATTGAATATATATTTGATGTATTTTGAATTTTACAACTAATTACTGCCCTGAGTAATTAGTGGAATGTAACAGGGAACATTAGGAGGAGCTTGGACTTCTGAAGGATATCGTAACAAGCCAGTAATTGAAATAAATATGTAATTATGTTGTTAAAAAAAAGATTCACATCTGACATACATTTCTGTGCAGCTAAAAACTGTCTTTTTCAAGAATTTAATTTATAATTTCGGTGTAAATTAAAGAGCAAATGTGTTTCGGTAAGATTCTGTAAATAGATATGTCGTCAAATTTGATACAAAGCTTATATAATTCTAAACATGCATGAAATATTTGTCCCTGGACTTAAAGAAAACTACAACCAATCATGGAATCTTACATATCTAATGAACATGTCATGCACATTTCTATCTAACTAAAGTTAAAATGGGACATATTCTTTTTCTGTTTGAATTGTTTTACACTAGTCATTTTGGGGTCCTTTATAGCTTGCTGTTCGGTGTGAGCCAATTTATCCTGATAACCCCTACGATCAACTTCACAAAAAGTCTAGATATAAAAAAAAACTTGTAAAAGTCATAACTTGTATTTCAGTATAATTTACTATCAATTTTAATGTTAAGATTTATTGTGAAAAGAGCTGTGGGCATTGTATAATGTCTTTTCTACCCAGTTAAAAAGGCATTCCATTTTTGCATCTTGTTGTTCCTATCAGATAATCAAGCAACATTCCATAATTCTCAATTTGTAAAATAATTTTATTCTGCTATACAAGTATGTATCCAATTTATATTAGCAAGATCTATTTAACATGTTTAACTAAATTGATTTCATTCATTTTTTTTCAGATACCAGTCAATGTGCAGCCATAATAGGCTTGTCCATTTTGCTAAAAGAAAAGATTGGTAAAGTTCTATATTTTGGTGATGAGATTGAGATGGAAGGATCAGTCCTGTTAATGGTTAAAGATAAAATATTGACGACAGATAATGATGCATTTGAACTGAAAATTGATGGAGTTGTTGTGTTCAAATGTGACACTTTCATGGAACTTTTTACCGGCTTTATTGCTGCAATTTATTGCTTTTATTAAGTTTGCCCAAAGCCAATTGAAAAAACTCTATTACATATTCAGAATGTATATTTAGGACTGCAAGATGGTGGTAAAATTGATAAGAAAATTGTTTCAGTTATCACAGATTTGAAAAGAGAAAAGACAAAAGTTAGGCAATAGGCACAAAATTTGGCACAGTGTTTTTTCGTGATGTAAATTTTTTAACATGAATTCTGCTGACAAAAAGTTCAGATTTTGCATCAAATGACTTAAGGTTGGTAAAGTTCTATGTTTTGGTGATGAAGGATCAGTCCTGTTAATGGTTAAAGATAAAATATTTACCACAGATAATGATGCATTTGAACTGAAAATTGATTGAGTTGTTGTGTTCAAATGTGACACTTTCATGGAACTTTTTACAGGCTTTATTACTGTAATTTATTGCTTTAATTAAGTTTACCCAAAGAAAATTGTTTCAGTTATCACAGATTTGAATAGAAAAAGGACAACAGTTAGGCAATTGGTACAAAATTTGGCACAGTGTTTTTTAATAATGTAAATTTTAAGGAACATATTTATTTTTTGTTTATTGTATTTGTATATAGGTCAGGACTCAGGCCATGCAATTCTTGTTTGAATTGTTTACACTGGTCATTTTGGGGCCCCTTAAAGCTTGCCATGCGGTGTGAGCCAAGATTCTGTGTTTCAGACCGTTCTTTAACCTATAATGGGGGGGATTTTCTGTTAGTGTGTTTTAGGCGTTTTTGGCTCGGTCAATAGTATGGTGATATCGCGCGGGCGGGCGGTCGGGGAAAATGGGTACATAGTTTGTTTAATCAACTCTTCTTACAGTTTTCAACCCAGATCCCTGAAACTTTACAGGAAGTTTCTATATATATTGAAGTTGTGCACCTGCTATTTTGGAATCATTTGAAGATTTCATTCCCAGTTTTCCGAACTTGGGAAGTTTTGTGTAATCAACACCTCCTACAGTTTTCAACCTAGATCCCTGAAACTTTACAGGAAGCTTGCACACGTTGAAGTTGTGCACATGCTATTATGGAATTGTTTGAAGAATTAATTTCTGGTTTTTCAGACTTGGGACTTAGTTATTTTTCAGGAAAATTTATAAACAGGGCAATTTTTTTTTAATATCTCCTCATACAGTTTTCAAGATCCTAGTTCAAACATCACTAAACAAACCCGCCCATTTGCGAATTTGACCCATTTTAAAACTTTTGTTAACTTTGAAAATATATGTGCTGTTAATTAATTAGCTGTTATCTGTTTTCTTAAAATAGATATTGTTGTTAACTGTTATGAAAATGACCCTTGTGGAATAAAATAATAAGCAAATGATCTTTTTATTTCTTTAATAAGTCAAGAGTGTTTAATCTGATATGCAAAGTCTTATTTCTGAAATGAGTACCTGTCATAGCCTATTGTAGGTTTATTCAGAAAGCACCTTATATATAAATTTCAGTGTCTTTGTATGAATCAAAAAAGTATTTTTTTACATTCATATATTTAAGATACAATTATGGTAAAATATGTTGATATAAGTCATATAAAACGATGACTTTTAACAAATTGTGCAAAATAGTTAGTTTTACCAATAAATCAACAGTGCGTGGTTGAACTTTGAACTTGACTTCGCTCACAATATTGAATGCTAAAAATGGTGACATCAATTTTGTCCACGAGATTTTTATTTGGCGGAAATATTATCAAGTAACAGTAAACTCAGGTGACCTTTCTTGATGACCGTGGGAAAATTCATTCAGGGTTTAAATTTGCTTTGTAATGATTGACATTTGTGTGCGTTAAGATTGAGGCTCTAGAAGGTCCTTTTACAATTGATTAACCGGAATCTAAAATATAATCCTTTTCTGAATAAACGAACACCAGCCTTTTATTTTTACGTCTCTCAGTCAGCACAGAACGTAAACCTGGACATTATTTATACGTCCATGGTCAACAATATACATTAATGGTAGATGAAAACACGATGCATGTCGTTCAGTTCCTGTTGGGCGTTGGTAGAGATCCTCTGTGAAAATGTGCAGATCGTTAAAATCCGATCCACATTTTTTTTCACGTATTTCTTTCACGATATAGTTTCATTTTAATATTCTATAGTAATTGTTGAAATACTTCTTTTTTTTTTTTATTTCGACAAGGACTTTTGACATCCAATTTTATTTTAAATAATAAAGGATCAATAACAGATCATAACAGAGAAAAACAACACATGATTTTTCTTCTTCATATAATTAATTAGGTTGTGATTATTGTGTTGTGTCTGGGCGGGAATGTCTCTTAGTGTTGTGTTTTATGAATATAGGGCACATTGCATACAAAACGTTTTCCCTTCGTTCAACAGAGTTGTCACTTTACAGTTTCTTTTCTGAATTCAAATAATTCAAGTCGGTAATGTACCGGAGGTAGTGAAACAATATTTTACATTGCAAAATAAATTGAAAGTAACAGAGTTCACTTGTTGATCCGATAAACTCTTGGGTTAAGATTGGACAAATTACCGTTAAAACAACATTTTGTTTTAAGCCAGTTGATTTTTATATATTGAACAATTAATGAACCGGATATTGCTCACTGAGTAGGTCATAAAAGATACTAATTGTGGTAAAATCGTCTTTGTTGAAAAAACACAAATTATGACCTGACCGGACTATAATAAAAATACAAAATAAGTGTTTTATTCGTATTTTTATTCGTTGGTACGTTTTATTTCAAATGACAATGACATGGGACAAAAACATACAAGAATAATTATCTTATTTTGAATGATAATGTCACATTTTTATCTGTCAAAGAAAGGACATTTTAATACCGTGTTTTAAAGCACACAGGTGCAATCAAGATCGATTAAATGTACATAGGTAATAAATCTGGCTAATCCGATTATGTTGTCACGCGTCATTAATCTTCAGTACATCCGATGGGCAATAAACCAATTAACAGCCACGCGGTGTTGGGAGAGAATCTTTGGAGGAAATTGGGAGTATAATCCGTGATTCGCGGTGTCACACCGCTACACTCGAAATCGGTGATTAGAGTTCGCGATTACAAACTCTCTGTGCGTACTGTATATGCATATGGTTGGACTTATAAGAGTATACTTATATGTAAACGTACGGTCCAAATACTGATATGGTCTGGAACATTTATACATGTCTTAAAATTAATATAAAACACATTGGTGTTTGTGAACTTGGTAATAAGTTATTCGATAGAACTATAATGTTTTGGGATATGAAAATAAAAAAATATCCCATTTTTAGCTCACCTGGCCCAAAGGGCCAAGTGAGCTTTTCTCATCACTTGGCATCCGGCGTCCGTCCGTCGTCGTCCGTCGTTAACTTTTACAAAAATCTTCTCCTCTGAAACTACTGGGCCAAATTTAACCAAACTTGGCCACAATCATCATTGGGGTATCTAGTTTAAAATTTGTGCCCGGTGACCAAGCCAACCAACCAAGATGGCCGCCATGGCTAAAAATAGAACATAGGGTAAAATGTAGATTTTGGCTTATATCTCTAAAACCAAAGCATTTAGAGCAAATCTGACATGGGTAGAATTGTTTATCAGGTCAAGATCAATCTACCCTGAAATTTTCAGATGAATCGGACAACCCGTTGCTGGGTTGCTGCCCTGCATTGGTAATTTTAAGGAAATTTTGCCTTTTTGGTTATTATCTTGAATATTATTATAGATAGAGATAAACTGTAAACAACAATAATGTTCAGCAGAGTAAGATCTACAAAAAGTTGGCATGACCAAAATGGTCAATTGACCCTTAAAGAGTTATTGCCCTTTAAAGTCAATTTTAACAATTTTTGTAAATTTTGTTATCTTTACAAAATCTTCTCCTCTGAAACTAGTAAGACAAATTAAACCAAACTTGATCACAATCATCATTAGGGTATCTAGTTTAAAAATGTGTCCGATGACCCCGCCTGCCAACCAACATGGCTAAAAATAGAACTTAGGGTAAAATGCAGTTTTGGCTTCTATCTCTGAAACTAAAGCATTAAGAGCAAATTTGACATTTGTAAAAATGTTCATCAGGTTAAGATCTATCTGTCCTGAAATTTTCAGACGAATCAGACAATCTGTTGTTGGGTTGCGGCCCTGAATTGGCAATTTTAAGGAAATTTTGCAGTTTTGGTTATTATCTTGAATATTATTATAGATAGAGATAAACTGTAAACAGCAATAATGTTCAGCAAAGTAAGATCTACAAGTAAGTCAACATCACCAAAATGGTCAGTTGACCCCTTAAAGAGTTATTGCCCTTTAAAGTCAATTTTAACAATTTTGGTAAATTTTGTAATCTTTACAAAATCTTCTCCTCTGAAACAACTGAGACACTTAACCATTTAACCAAACTTGGTCACAATCGCCATTAGGGTATTTAGTTTAAAAATGTGTCCGATAACCCTGCCTGCCAACCAACATAGCAGACATGGCTAAAAATAGAACATAGGGTAAAATGCAGTTTTGGCTTATATCTCTGAAACTAAAGCAAAAGTATAACGGTTGCATTGATTTATGCATCAATTGTAAATAAAAATATCAGGTGAGCGACACAGGTTCCTTGGAGCCTCTAGTTACTTTTAATAAAGAAGAAGATTATTGATGTATGTATAACTGTATATAAAATGAGACAGCAAGCCAACAACACAAAAATAAGGATAAAACAATATAATTTTTGTATCAATGTTATAATTTCAATATGTCCAAAGAGTTCAAGGTATTTTTCATTGAAATAAAACACAAATTGAACTCTGTCAGAACTTCAAAAGCTTAAGGAAATATTGTTTCTGTTGTCTGCGTTTTGTATAATATATTGCAAATTCTTGTGAATAATGGAATGTTATTATAATTGCCTAAAGTTTTAACATTGATCTTTATATATATATTATATATATAACCTGGGAAAATACCTAAATGTTATAAAGAAGAATAAATTAATTGATTGTTATATAGTATTTGAATAGGAAGATGCGGTATATTGCTAATTTGACAAATCTCCATCAGAGACCAAAGGATGTAGGAGGTTAGCAACTGATGACACTGGACAACTTTTAAAAATCAGTAAAATCCATACCGCATAGCTATTTTATTGAAAATCATATTATTGCTACATGTATGCAAACAATTTTGTATAATACATAACTTCAGATTTTATTGGTTCTTTTCAGAAGGATTGAAATTCATCACCTAAAATAAATGGAGAAAACATAGAAACAAGACCAGAATAAATTCAAAGACAAAAGTTGGATCCGTTATTATTTTCATCACTCAGTCAATGAATCGAAGTTCTATTAAAACCAAAGATATTGAAACCACAATAGTGTCAATGTTCTGTGTTGAATGACCAAAAGTGGACTATACAATCACACAATGCTGGATGATAAGAAACTATTAATGTTTTGTGTGGAGGATATTGTGAAAAAATAGATTTACTTAAATAGCTACTAGTATGTTAAGCCTAATGATAGAGTTTTCATTGATTTCAAATGGTAAATAATTGTGTTTCAAGAAAGTATTCTATAATTCATCAATAAACATATATTGATACTTACATTATCTGCTTTGTTGTTTAAAAGTTTAGTTTTGAACAGTTATAGAACAATATGTTGAATTAACATTTCCAAAGAAAAAGATATTCAATTAAAAGATTCATCTTATAACAATTTACTACCAAATAGAATACATATTGTAACATACACATTAATATATATTTATATCTATATAATTATAATTTGAATCCCATAGGATTTTAATGTGTCCCATGGGATATTAAAATCCCATGGGATCATTATAGTCCCATGGGATTTTTTGTCCCATGGGACTACAATTATCCCATGGGACCAAAAAATCCCATGGATTTAACCTAAATCCCATGGGATAATGGTCGATCCCATGGGATTTTGCCCTGTCCCATGGGATATTGAAAATCCCATGTTTTATAAATCAAATAGCAAAATAAATATAATAGTTACAGTAGAAAACAAATGAAATTATTGAATCCCATGTAATTCCGCACATTTTGGTTATAAACATGACATTGTAGCTCTTATTTGAGGCGGCGGCGGATTTGCAAATGAGTGTTTTGCAAATTAAAAGTGTGCAGTGTTTAAATATGACTCGCCTGTTAGCATGATTCTTGAGTATTTTAAAAGACATGATTAATTATCATTTTTACTTAACAAACAAGTTATAATGTCTTATGATATTACAATACCCTAGGTTTAGCTAGCTATAAAACCAGGTTTAACCCACCATTTTCTGCAAAGAAAATGCCTGTACCAAGTCAGGAATATGACGGTTGTATTTCAGTGGTTCTGTTATTTGATGTGTTCGAGTGTTTGGTTTTGCTAGTTGTTTATGGACTTACCCCTCTTTGAATTTTCCTCGGAGTTCGGTATTTTTGTTTTCTACTTTCTACAGAACAAGCGATTCATGTTACAAGTCATATTGGTAGAATTTACTGAAACTTGTAGTAGAATTTACTGAATCTTGTGGTAGAATTTACATATGGTTACAGTAAAAATAACTAAACAGGTTAATAAAGATACTGTTTGTTGAGTAAATTTAACTAGTCATGTTAGTAAAAAATCATATTCAAAGCAGTAACATATAGTACCATTCTAGCACACCTTAACTAACTAGACAGTAAATATGACTTGTTTCAACAGTAACCAATTACTACTTCAACAGTAAAGTTACTAATTTGTCACTGTTATGAATGGACAGTTAAATTTGCTATTTATATAGTAAACTTTACTAATTATTATTGTTCTCAGTGTGTGTGTCGCGCATGAATATATCACAATGAAATCGACATAGGTTATGAAAGAAGTTTAGGCAACATGGTCTATCGAAGTGTAAACCAAGAAAAAAAGACCAATCACATTAAAGTATTTGCAGAGATGCAAATCATAAAGAAATTATTAAGGTTTGCACGTACTTAATTTAACATCTCAGTTTTCACACGACGGGTGCCACATGTGGAGCAGGATCTGCTTACCCTTCCGGAGCACCTGAGATCACCCCAAGTTTTTGGTGGGGTTCGTGTTGCTTAGTCTTTAGTTTTCTATGTTGTGTCATCTGTACTATTATTTGTCTGTTTGTCTTTTTATTTTTGGCCATGGCGTTGTCGGTTTGTTTTCGATCTATGAGTTTGACTATCCCTCTGGTATCTTTCGTCCCCCTTTCAGTATCACCATATAGGACGTTCGTCAAACGAAAACGTAATGTTTTGTTAACTGGTACAAGCAATTATTTAATCTGTTTTTCACATTCATTACCTGCAAAATCTTTCAATTTTAATTCCATAAAATCAATAATATGTGGATGATGGATGATTGATTGATTGTTGGTTACTTAACGATGGAAAATCAGAAATCTATAAATTATTGACAAAATGCATTGTGACTTTCTTGAACATGCATACCAGTTTTCATAAGACTTTGAATCATATAATATAAGTGTTATGAACTGGCTGTTTTGGTATTGTCCCTGTTATATTTTTGTTTTGAGCCAATACAGAAACATCTAGTAAGTTTCTATCATACGAAATTTTATCATCTGACACATTTTATATATATATATATAAAAAAAACAAAAAACAAATAAACAGAGCAAATCATAATAACAGACATCTTATATTGAATATTTTGACATTAACTCAGACGAAAGTAGTTATTGGTGATCTGATTAGTGAATGTACTTTTAAAAAACTCCACCAGACTGCAGTTTTCATTTGTTAATGGAAATTGTCATATCAGATATCATCCGGTAATGGTACAATATTGACGGTTTGTATGTCTTACATTTAATGTTTGTTTTTACTTCATCAGAATATATCAACTGTCAACCGAGCGGCCAACTGCAAGCATTTATCTGTGAAGAATTGCAGATCATTTGGGATATCATAATTATATTTGTTTATCTCTTGGAAAATAAATAATCGATTTGACGGGGAGTTTTTAACTTCATTACAGTCGTAAATTTTTCGCTTTGTAAAATAACACGATTAGTCCAAGTGCAGTCACATTTGATAACAAAAATCAACTAAATACACCTGAAAGCGATCTATGTTTATGGTATATACATTGTATTTATTGTATTTAATAGCAATGTAGTGCGCTCATTCATGTGTGTGGGTTGATTGTACGATTTACCAGTGTGGATTTCCCTCAGAATCATGATCATTATAGTGCAAACGCCAAATGATTTAAAGCCTAGTTTCATAAATGAAATATAAAAACCTTCCAATTTTTCACGATGACTTGAGTAACATAATTTAGAAAGTGTTTTGTAGAAATTTTTGTACGATAATCTGCCTCTTTGGATTGATTATATTGGATTCTGAAACCCCCAAACCTCTCTCGCATCAAACCAATGTCCAATGATGCTACTCTTCGCATAATTAAATTTGGAGGTCTTTTTAAGATAAACAAGCATGTGTCCATAGTACACGGATGCCCCACTCGCACTTTCATTTTCTATGTTCAGTGGATCGTGAAATTAGGGTCAAAACTCTAATTTGGCATTAAAATTAGAAAGATCATATCATAGGGAACATGTGTACTAAGTTTCAAGTTGATTGGACTTCAACTTCATCAAAAACTACCTTGACCAAAAACTTTAAACCGAAGCGGGACGGACGAACGGACGCTCAGACCGAAAAACATAATGCCCCTCTACTATCGTAGGTGGGGCCTAAACAATATTGTTTAAAGTGCAATCAATTTAGTATGGGTTTTACTATTCTCCAGACTAAAAAAGGAAATAAGACGGTGGACAAAGGTGCAGATACCTAAAATTCAGATTTAATAGCAATTTGAACATCAAAACTTTTATTTTAACTTTAAACCAGAAGAATTTTTGATACTTAATTTCTTACAAATATTTCAGTGGAGGATTTTCAACTCTTATAGTTACAGAGAAAAAGGGTAAGACGGGGTCAAACATACCGTTTGATACTGTACAGTGAATAAAGGAGGTATGGAGTATACGTCAATGACACAGCAATCCAATACACAAAACAAAACAATATATCATACAGTAGATACGTATCTATACAATATTGCAAGCTCGCAATTGGCCTGAATAAATTATACTAAAACTATCAATAACCTCCAATAAACGCGAAAATCTCCAAATGAAATAAAATTAACAAAAACACATAAACCGTAAGAAATGGTAAAATAAAGAAATTAACATAAAGAAACGTCAGGTCATAATTAAGATGAGCACTGACGAGTTTTCTGGCTTAAGACATGCACATGTGACGATGATAAACCTTGTACATCAAACAACATAAAATTCAGTACAATAAAGAACTTTACCCTGTTATATCGACAGTAAAGATAACAAAAACTAAAGTACAAACAAACCAATAAAGCACTAAGAAAACTGACATACGAGCAAGGACCCCACTTGCGGTTGGACCCTATTTTCAGTTTTGTTTGAGGTAGAATCTGATGCTTACAAACCAATTATTAACGTCTCCTCGGAGACGTTATTAAGAATTGAACGATGGACAGTCAGTGCGTGAATGCCTCTTACTACCTGATTGGAAGATATTACGAGACGTGAATAATCAAAGTTTGTTGATTGGTTAGGACAATCCAAACCTAGTAAATGTCTTTCAATCCCGTAGAGTATCGGATTTGTCCTCTCTATTTTAGCAATTAGATTTTGCCTGGTCATTATTAATCATGCATATTCATGAGATTGGTACACAGGTAACTTTTATCTATAAATAGCCGAATCTTCTGGAGTTTTGTAAACACACACAACGTTAAACGATATACTACTTCATAACGTGTGACCTCACGTGAGTGGTAAAATTTGTTGATTGATATGCAAGACTATTCTGAGTGAATTAATCTACAAAGCGAGAATACTTTCCATTTTCATCAGCTAAGAGACGGCTAGCCTTTTTTGAAAAGCTATTACTCAGTGTACATAAAGTGCGAATCCAGCTAGTTCATTTTCACTATCATATGCGAGTATGTCTATTGTAGAATAAAGGATCATGGGAAAACTGTATTTGTTTACATTTCGAAAATACCAAAATAATTGATTTGAAGGTAAGTTTCAACATATCTTCATTGTGATATGTCTTTTAATGTACAAACATAGCATTAAAGTTCAAATAAGTGTTATAAAAGCAACATAATATAGCATATGGATTATTGAAAGCGATCCATTTTAACTACAGATGCGATGAATTATCACTATTAGTGCAATCATTTCTGATGTAGAATTTCCGAAGATGCGAGGAATTTTATTGTAGATTTATGTGATAAATGGACTTGCAACAAATGAAAAACTTAGTTGATGACTTTAGTATTTATGATATTTTCAAATTGAAATACAAACTCCTCATTCATTCTTTATCAAATATATAGCTATTCGATCTTGTAACAAAACGCTTCTCAAAATGTCATATCGTATTCTTAAAATTACGTTTTTCCTTGATTTTAACAAAAATTTAAAAGACATCTTTTTTTATATTTTTTTGCAGTTAAAGATTGATATGGCGGAGTTTAAGTGCAGTCTGTGTAAAATTGTGACGAGTAAATTTGAGGACGTTATCTTCCACGCAATACATACACATGCGAACAGAGAAATATGCATCTTGAAACGCAATGGTGACAGAAAAGCTTATAAAAGATTAACTTTCTCAGCTGTACCTGAAGTGGAGCATAAGAAAGGAAAGATTGTACTCACAAATAATGAAAAACAAACCATCAACGTTGTTGATTTAGATGAGGACCTGGTTTTAACGGCCAACAAATCTAAAACAGATACTATTAGTAAGAACAAGGACGAAAATCAGGAGCCACAAAAGACAATTGAAAAATGTTCTCAAACAGAATATATCAATGAAGATTTAGTTTCAATAGACACAAAGAATCTCGGAAAGATTTAAAAGCAATTCCTTATAGATATTTTACCATTCATACCGATGGCATTACAATATTTGCATGAGAATAACCAGCTGGCTGTGTGGTTTATTTTGTTTAAATGTTTAGCAAATAGAACTTTTCCATTGGACAACATAGCATATAACCTGTTTCTAGATGTTGTAAATTGGTTTTCATGTGATGATGCCTGTGGTATGCGGTACTCAGATACTGTGAAGCGATTTTGGAGAACTGGGAAGCAGCTGTTTAAAGGCAAGTTCCTTAGATTTATGTCTGGTTTGAAGCATTTGGGACAGGTTTTATCTCATGAAACGAATTTAGGACATTATGATACGTCGCTTTCAAAAATTAATTTCATTGTTCCTAGCAGGGCCATACTGGATACCTATGACAGCTGTCTCAAAAGTAGCTGTAAAACACCAGGCATAATGATACCACTGATAGAAAACATTGCAACAAAACGAAAACACATTCGCATGCCTTTTAAACTAAGCATCGACTTAAAGAAGCTAAACCCTGGAGGAAAATTTGGAGATGTTAATTGTTTTGGGTTTGAAAATACACCTACGTTTGACCAAAGACAGGCAAGATTACAGAAAGAATTTCAGTGTATACAGTCTTTTCAAACTGCAGTGGAACAAAACTCGAAACCATCTTCCTGTATACAAGATATAGGTAAATGTCTAGGGCTTCGGCAGAAAGATTTGAAAACTTTGAGCAAAAAACGTCGTTACGCATTAGACAAAATTAAGCAAGAAGCTGGAGATCGATGGAGAGATTCTAAATATGCTTTCATTCTAAGTAGTTTACAGACTTCGCTCTATGAGATACGAAGGACAATAACAGCAATACAGTTAACAACTAAAACTCTCCTTCAGATTGGAGCATACTTTTCTGGATTTGCATTCCCAGACTTATCATCTGTGGACCTTTCAGAACAACTAAATTACAAGCGTCTAATTGGTATGGACAAGGAAATGCCAAAAAAGTACAACATTCCAACTGAAGTATACTGTCAATTTGTCAAACAGGGATCAGAAGAATGGTTTAATATAAGATCAGGTGCAATGGTTACAGGAAGTACAGTATATAATGCAATTGGACTAGATTCATTAAAAGCAGAACAAAGACATTACGACGAAGTTGTACGTGGAAAGCCAAAAGAAATACCATCAGATGAAGTGCAAAAGCGAATGGACCATGGTACAAGGAATGAAATTAATGCTATCGCGACGCTGATATCAGTAGTTTTGCCTACATTTTATTCAGCAATGACATTTCATGAGGAAGGCTGTTATATCATTGATAATCAGGGTAAGAAATTTTGTGTTGTCAGTCCAGATGGCAGTCTACGAATGAACGCAAGGCCAGTTATTGCTGTGGAAATTAAATGCCCAAGTCCACAAACCTTTAACTCAGAAGAACCATACTACAGAGTCCCAGTTAGATATGTACTTCAAATGATGATGGAAATGTTTGTTTTGAAAGTTTCCACTGCAATTTTGGTATGCTGGATGCCGAAACCACTTCAGTATTGGATGTACCATTTTCGCAGGCTATATGGGAGAAAATGTGGAAAATTATATTAAATATTTACAGTCCTGAAGGATTAAAAAGACCTACATCTCTACATTCCGATTTAAAGGACTTGAAAGCTGACTTGCAAGAATTCGTTGATTTGCAGTGTAAGTTTGTGTGTGAGGTTCCATCATATGTTGGAAATGAATGTCATCACGAAAACATGAACCTCAATAATGCAGACGATCTTTTCATCACACATGAAACCTCAGCAATAGAAATAATGTCCATTTTTTCTGATTGTGAGAAGCATCTACATGCATCATATTCTCTGTGTAGAGATATAGCAAAACAAGTGTTTGTTGTTATGTTGTCAGATGTTGATAGATTGTTTAAGCCAGAAATACCCCATGCCTGTCCTGTGGCGTATGGATTTACAGGATATAGTTTCACGGCAGACCAAGCATCAAAAATCTTGTCGGAGGTTCGAAAAGAATGTGGAAAGCATGGTCTAAATATAGTAGCACAATGCTATGACGGCGCATTTGCAAAATTAGCTGTAAAGGAATCAACAATGAACCATTGACATTACTCCAACTTTCAAAAGATATATGGAAGTCAACAAGTAATACATCTAAGCCGGATATAATCAGGAAATTGCATCAATTGGAGTAGTACAAAAGTTGGAAAATTTAAACAGTGTTTTGGAAACTTTTGATGTTGAAGTATCAATTGAAACAACTGGCGGATTGCAGTCTATAAACGGACCAATTATGATTGGTAAACCAAAGAATGTAGTAAGATTCGTGGAAACACCTTGCAATTGGAGACAGCTATTACAAGTGAACATGAATTTGAACAAAGCAACGAACATATCAAATGTTACAGCTGACACTGTAACCACTGCAGTAATGCAAAATGCAGAAATTAATCAACATGATCTAACTGAAGGTGAACAGATTCAGTTGCTTTCGTGTAGTGACAATGATGACAATGATCCCCTACAAGAAGATGATCATGAAGATACAAATAATCTGCGAGATGAGAATGATATCAACAATGGAAATGAAGAGTTCAGGGCTGATGCGTTTGATATACACACAATGTGGCTAAACTTTATAGAAGCAGAAAAAAGAAAAGATTGTTCTAAAGATGATTTCGTTGAACACATTTCGTCAGTCGAGACACTTTCAAAACTTACCAAACTTGAACTCCTCCACACAATACAACCATTAAAAGTCAAACTTAAGTCACATGGAATTAAATTTTTGTCAAGCATGAGAAAGCATGAAATCGTAAATCAGTTTTCAAGAGTATTTGGTGATGGATCAACGTTGCAGGTGAAACAAAAGTATATTGAACCAAAAACACTCGCTGTCATTTGTAAATCCTACATTCAAAGTAAGCTTCCAAAACAATTCCTCAATGCTGCCTTTGCTACTTTTCGTTATCCTTCTGAATATCAGGAATGGGTATCCTCGTCCCCTTTCGGTACTGAATGTAAAGTTGACGGTACACGACTTCCACAGTATTGGTATACCAAACCAAAGTTAATTCATTCTGATTCTGATTCACGATATCTATTAGACTTTTTAGATCCTGAACATTTACTGACAAACATCAGAACCAAGGTTTGTACAACTGGAATAAATAAAGCTGGAATCAAAAGAGAGGCCTGGATACAAGTGGCAAAATATGGAAAACAGAATGGGTCTAATCTTAGTCTTGCATTTGTAGAACATCTTCTGGATAAGCAGAACGTAGCATTCGCAATAAAAACATTTAGTGAAGAAGTTGAAATTGCTATGAAGAACGCTGGGTACCATACAGATGCAAACTTTTGCGGCTTAATTCGAAATTGGTACAGAGCTCAAGATGAACCTGGCTTGTCATGTTATGAGAGACACTTGTACGAACAAAGCCTCAGACAATGGTTGAAGATGTTAGATTTGAAATTTTCCTCCACCTGGAAGATATGTGAAAGACATTCCAATCGTTCTATATGAAGGACTTTTGATACATATTGATCGACGATCGCAACTTTACGCTTTCACAAATGGAGCATACAATGCAAGGAGTATAGGCACATTAGACATTGAAAACCTCTTTGGAGCATTTCAAGATTGGGACGCAAAAGGTACAGGTGTCCTACGAGCCGATGAGGTACCAGAAGCTATGCTTACTGTTTGTGATCTGTACAACACTCGATTGAATGAAGCAAGGTATATCCAATCTGAATACATTCTATAATAAAAGTATACAATTGATAACAGATAGAATCGGGCAGATGTATATTTTGGTCAACATTATTTTCAAAGCAGCTATACGTTTGCTAAACATAATTTCCAAGATGTTTTCTTAACAATAATACATAATCTTCAAAACAAAATGTTTGAAAGTAATTAATGCCAAGATGATATATATTATTAAGGTATAGTTAGCACTTTATAAAGGTAATATAAAGCTTTTTAAACGTCATGCACATCTATCTCATTATATAATTGAGTTTTCCGCATTTTATTTCCAGAGGATTTTACATGCACACATCTGCCTCTAGAGTTTATCCTGTTCCACCAATGACTAAACATGTCGATATCTTAACTACTGAAACATATACCTTGCCAACAGAGGACAACATTCGACGCCTTGGAAAAATTATTATGAGGCAATACGATACACGAAAAAGGTAAAAAAAAATATTGAAAAGCTGCTGACGATTCCGAAGTTAGAAACCATAAATTTCTAACAATGATAGCAAGTTCAATTATTCGGAAAGACAGAATAGAAAAAAACTTATCTGCGCATCGTTATATGGTATTATCATGCTTAAAAGCTTGTTGAAATCCAATCATTTATTAGGAATACTTGTGCTTACAAGACTTACGGACAGACAGACGAACGAATGGAGATATACATTGTATTGATTCCAATAAAGCACCAAATTATGTTGTTAATATACAAAGTGCAAAACGAACTTTAGTATCAATTACAAATTCCAAATCGAACGTACCGAAAACTGACCCATAACAAATTTATCAACTCATGTGCATTAGAAAACTGCATTGAAACTGCATACCCGGCCACGCCCACTTGTATTTTGTCCATCTTATAAGTTTACCATTTTCAACTGATTTTTATAGTTCGTTCTTATGTTGTACTGTTATACCACTGTCCCAGATTAGGGAGGTTGGGATCCCGCTAACATGTTTAACCCCGCCACATTCTGTATGTATGTGTCTGTCCAAAGTCAAGAGCCTGTCATTCAGTGGTTGTCGTTTGTTTGTGGGTTACATATTTGTTTTTCGCTCATTTTTTGTACATAAATTAGGCCGTAAGTTTTCTCATTTGAATTCTTTTACATTTTCATTAAGGGGCTTTTTATATCTGACTATACGGTATGGGCTTCGCTCATTGTTGAAGGCCACACGGTGACCTATAGTTGTTAATTTCTGTGTCATTTGGTCTTTTGTGGAGAGTTGTCTCATTTGTAATCATACCACATCTTCTTTTTTTATATTGAAAATCATAACAAATATACTTTCTTCTTTTTGAATATAGGGATCATGTGTTTGACCAGCCAGAAAGGAAACATGCTAATCCAAAAGAAAGAAAGGAACAATAAGCAGTCTCGGGAGCCATCGAAGGAATTAAAAGTGTAAGAGAAGAGCGATACAAACTAAATGAGTCAAAATATTACCACATGTCCGAGCTGGAATTAACCTAGAAGACTTGAAAATGTAGACATTTAATATAACATGTATAACAAATATTTATTTCTATATATATTTCTTAATATCTATTTATGACTTTTATATGTCTATAAAACTGGCTGGCCATTTATAAGTTTTCCCACAGTGTTGACAGGTGTGAACTGTATTGCCATGTTTCCTGCTTTGTGATTTGCTAGGCCTTTTGAAGTTGCAAACTCCTGTTTACATAGATCACACTGGTATGTGTTGTTGTTTTCATTCAGGTAACTTGCGGCGTGTTGTTTTAAATTGTGTTTATACAAAACGACTTCTGGCATTTCCACATTTGTATGGCTTGTTGTTCAGGTGTTTGTTGACATGGCCATCAAAGTGCTGTTTGTGTACAAGTGTTTTACTGCAAAACGGGCAGGTGTGATTAAAGGCTCCTGTTACTTTCTTCATATGGTAAGCCAGGTCAGTTCTGCTTTTGAAGTGTTTGGAACAATGCGCACATATCCCTCTCCATGCTTGCAGTTTTATGCTCATTGAGAAGCGCATTGTCTTGGAATTTAGATTCACACTGGTCACATTTGAGTAAGTCATCAGTGTGGATCTTCTTGTGTCTGTACCAACTAGCTACCCATTTGGTCTTGAATGAACAATCAGTGCATCGGTATAACGACCCTCCATTTTAACTTTAGCTGTTTTTTCTGGGATTCATCATCACTTGCCTCCTCTACTGTTGAGCCCTCAACTGCTTCAATTTCCATATTCTGAAAAGATAGTTTTGGTAAAATAAATGTTCTCGACTCGATTGTTGCTTGCATGTTTTTACTGTATAAGATGAAACGGCATGTGACATAAATTATCCACAGTCATTAAAACGTGAAATGTAAGATGTGTGGGTGAACTTTTCTATCCAAGATGTTTGCACTGATGAAATTGCATTGGTACGTGACGTAGAGCACACTTGATACAAACAAAAAATAAATAAAATGATCCGTAATGCACAGCTCGATACTACCGCAGAGGTCAAACCATGCACGGTTGGGGTAATTGTACACAACATGCATGCTACAATTCATTTTTGATGATTTTAGACCCTTTGGACCTCAATGTGGGCCATTTCGGTAACTTGGCCAAAAATCCCCAAACTAGATACACGGTTAGATTCAGCATGTAAAAGAACCCCAAATATCCATAAGAACTTATTTCTATACATTTTGGACCCCACAAACTTGGAAAAAGGGACCTAAGATATAAAAATGTTTGAATGCAGGCTGTCAAAGAACCTCGAGAATTAATCTCTTTTTTTAAATAAAAAGTTTAATTTTGGACCCTGTGGGCCAATTTAAAACTGGACCCTACATCAAAAATCTTACTTCACGGTCAGATTTAACATATTAAGCAGTGTTGTCAACGGTTTACCGGTTAACCGTCGGAAGGACCGAATATCGAATACCAAAAAAGCTAACCGGTTAACCGGACTTTTTTTCAATTTAGTTAGATTTGATATTCATGTGTATTGAAATCATTAAACTATTTTGTTCTATTCAAAACTTATCGCCGTGGTGATTTATTTGTCCAGTATATTGATTGTTAATAAAAAAAACCACGTAAAATTAATTAGAACTTAAGTAGAACTATTGTAACAAAAATTAGTTCCGGCGTGACATTTGTTCCACTGGAATTTATATCACAGAAAATATGTTCCAGCTCTATAAAATTGGTTCCGGAACTAAATTTTGTACCAAATGTAATAAGTTCCATAACAAAATCATAGCTATGAATTTTGTTCCAATTAATATTAAAAGTTTTAAAAGTTAAATAAGTTCCTGTGATATTTGTTTTAAACGAATATGCACATATTTAATAGAAATCAATGAATAAGTTCACACAAAATAAAAAAATATTTTCTTTTACACTTAAATTATAATGCTTCTTGTTGCACTTGAATCATAATGCAAGCTTAATGCTGTACTGAGTGTGCTTGCATGGGATACATTTGTAATTGAAGGCATGACTGTAACCATAGGATGAAGATAAAAATTCTTATTCTACTCTTTTCTGGCTCAAAAGTGTCATTTTGATATCATTTACGATTATATAATTAAACATTGCTATACTCAAAGGATACAAATTTGATGATTTACACTTGTTTTATTTATTGTACAATTAATATAATACTTATTTCTATAATGCACTCGAATGTTAACTTTAAACTGACTGATGAAAATGCTCGGTATATAAGATAACTTGTTTAACCAGTGGAACACATTTCACAGATAAAGACCTTTTTACCAGGTAAGGAACAAATCTCATAAATCCGGAACTAATTTCACTAGGTAAGGAACATATTTCACCAACCCAGTACTTATTTCACCAGGTAAAGTGTGGAACTTATTTTATAGAGATGGAACAAATTCTATAGAAATTGTCTGTGAAAAAGTTCTCCCAGAACATATTTTCTGTGATATAAGTTCCACTGGAACTTTTTCACAGGAAAAATTTTGGCTCACACTATCAGATCGGGGCAAGATCTCAAGTAAACATGAGTAGTATACATGTTTTTAAACAGTTATTTTAAATCAGTAATCCGATTAAGTTTTAGGATTTACTTCATTATTTTATTTTGATCTCATATTGCGTAGACCTACATCTTAATGTGCAAGGCTTTTTCATACTTTAAACGAAATGTCAACTAAACAAAGTGTACTAAAATCAAGGTGAATGTAATTAATGTATACTTGATGCAACTGGCTTAATAATTTCAAATTGAAACACCCACATTATTTTCTGAGACATCAAGAGAAAGAAAGCATCATTTTAATTTGACGAGATCAAGAAGGTTTTTCATTTTTTCATTATGAAGATATTACAAACGCCATAGCATATACGGTAAAACCTTTCAAACAGGAAAACCAACGGTTTAATCTATATCAAGATGTACGTAATTAGTGATGAAGTGTCATGAAAATGGATAAATAAAACCAAGGATAAAGATCCTACGATTTATAAGAAATTAAATGAAATACATTTGAAATAAATGTTATTTCTATTGAATTTATTAGTGTTAAATCAAAATTTCCTCCATAAGTTAAACTTTATTAAATCCTTCTCTTACTTTATCTATTGTTTGAGCAAGTCGGCTTTAATATATAAAAAAAATAAAATTCATATAGTGAAAATGCACCGCATATACAATACTAATGAATCGCTCTACAGTGAAAATGAAAGTATAGTATCATTATTCGACAGTAAACATGACTCGCATAAAGAAAGCATCATAGTGGAATTTAGTTCAATATGAAGAAACTGAATGACAAAACCTATTCTACGTTATACAACTTTAATAATTGTGTTGAAATGAATATTTTTCTGCAACAACATCTTACCTGCTAGTTTTAAATCACCTGCACGATCTGTTCGTGAAATGTCCTAAATATTCACCTATTTCGGTATATATTTCACAGCTGGATGACTTTAGGCGCGATAAAACCCGTTCGCATCTCTGACATTGTCTTACTAGTATTATTTATTTCTAAACATATACATTTTAACTAATTTTCTTCAAAAATCAAAAATAAATCGTCTGTTTATTTATCATTCTACATCAGAAATTTATGGCATATACAGTGAAAATGATATTTTAGGATCCGCACTTTACATACACTGTTACTTGTGTTCATGAGTTGTCAGTTTTCATAAATTGTGGTACCAGGAATTAATTCCAACTGTGTTCTCGATACATATAAAGTTTCGTTAAAATCATACATAAAGATATCGATTTTCATTGACATTCTAGCAAAAGAAGATGTTTCTTAAAATTTTTAAACACAATGTTAGTTTTTAACACAATTTTGACACCCAGGATCAAATATTTGAAGTGCACATAATTACTATAATAAATCATGTTTATAATATGACATCGAGAAATCAGTTTTCCAATGTTTCTGTACATTTTAAGATATGAGCGGACTTACGGCCCACGATAATATTCAAACCAGTCATTCCTAGGACAGAAATGTTTCCGTATTCCAATTATTTTCGTGGTCCGTAGGTACGTTCATAGTTAAAAAATCTATGAAAAGTCTTGGCAGTTTTCACTGACCATCGTAATATTTAAATGATATGCGGACCGTAGGGGATTTCCGGTATTCACTGAACTGAGGTAGACGGATTAAATGTGCACTCTTCAGTCATTTCTACATTTCATTTTATTTTTGCGTTTACTTTTGAATACAATGTTCATTTACATATCGTTACAACAGACTTTTGTAATCACTTTATTTCACACGTCTATACGTCTAAGTTACGTATCTTAGATATTGCCTTAGATAGTTACTGTAACTGCTAACCAAAATGTCAACCAATTAAGTACAAATATAAGGTATTAACTATGTAACTCCACTAAATAATCGCTTTATCAATCATGTTGTTGATTTAACATTTAATAATTCAGGCATGGTGAATTGCTGTTTGTAACGTACAGTGACAAATATTACATGTATAATGTCATATGAATATAAACCCTTCATTGTAATAGATCGAAACGCTATTTTAACTGTTAGGCTGTTTTGCTGTTACTGCAAATACAAAGTTTCAAGTCCGTGAGGACCTGGCCTACGACGAAAAACAGCACCTCCTTCACTCTTGCCAGCACTAGACAACCGTGTTTCAACACGATAAAACATATCATAATTAACACTAATAAAGCATTAATTTAAAATAAGTTAATTGATTACATTACACCATTGAATATATAATTAATCTTGAAAAGACATAAGCTCTAACTAATTACACTACCGATTCAAACATAAAATAACTGACGATAAAATAACCTAGGCGCTAATCGATTACACTACCCTATCAAACATAGAAAAATGGACAATAAAATAACCTAGGCGCTAATCGATTACACTATCCGATCGGATATAGAATAATTGACGATAAAATAGCATAAGCTCTTATTGATCACACTACCCTCTCAAACATAGAATAATTGACGATAAAATAGCCTATGCGCTAATCAAACATAGAATAATTGACGATAAAATAAACCTCGGCTCAAATCGATTACACTACCCTATCAAACATAGAATAATTGACGATAAAATAACCTCAGCGCTGATCGATTACATTATCCGATCGGACATGGAATAATTGACGATAAAATAACCAAGGCTCTTAATGATTACACTATCCGATCGAACAAATTACACTGAAATAACTACATGTAAACGTTTACTGATACGCTGATAATCTATCAAATAAATAAATAAAAAAAAAACTACAATCATCATGATTTCACTCAATTTATTTTTCAGATGGCGAAAGGTTAAAGTGTACCATATGTGGAGATGAATATTAAACAAAAAGACCTATTATAATTCCAGTACTGAGAAAATATGCTTCACAAATTACTTGACGCTCCATTGTAGAAAAAGAAGTTATTTGTTCTAAATACAGAGCTACTTTCAAACGATCAATTGAAGGAAACTGACGAAAGTGAGGAGGACTTCACCATTGACTAAAACTCTTCTGAGCATGACATTTTAAGTCCAAAAATATCCATCTATAATATTTGTTCCACACAATCGTCACATAACTATTGCATTGAATATGTATGTAAAAGAAAAGGCATCAACAGGGTTAAGCTATGTGTTGTGCCACTGAATGCAATATCGCAAGCATACATTCAAATAGGCATTTTTATTAACTCAAAAGCCAGATGTTGTACATTTCACTTACGGAATCAAAACAAGAATCCTTATGCCAAATGCTGGCAAAATATGATGGACCATGTTTTTACAGGGCGGATATTGTTACCATCAGAAAAAAATGTAGGAGTCACTCTATTGAAAAAAAAAAAAAAAAAAAATCAAAATCAAAGCTTAATTTTGACCAACCCCCTCCCTTTCTGGTGAGGATTACTATAATATGACAGGCGTATTCAAAACCCAGTTTACAGAAATTGCATCTTCTTTGTCAACTTTGCGAAACTCTTCCGTCCGATCCGATGAAGCATGCTTAGGAATTCTGCTAGTTAAACTTGGAACAGGAATTCCAAATACCATCCTCTCTACACTACTTGGTTGAACTCAAAACCAAATGTATTGCTCTATTCATTCCAATCTCCGGCGCAGAGTTCATATCCGTTCCGTTCCATACTACGTAACACTTCACAAATACGGACTCTGCAATACCTTTTTTTCGCGTACTTTTCTCTTCCCAGTCTCTAAACGAAATTTACATTACTGTATATTTGATTAAGATACTTTTATGGGAAAAATATGGAAATGTTTATTTTAACGAAGCTACCTACATTTGCATTGATATATAATGGAAAAATTTGCTATGTTTATTGACTTATACTTAGAGTTGCATTTCCGTTAGAGATTATATGTCATTCAAAATTTATGTAAACACAGCTGGTTGTGAAGGACTACTTTGTTACCGTTATTAACCTTTCATACTATTTCAAAATAATTTTTATATGGATTTATTCTTATAATTGTAATTATTAATATGTTATGCAATGCCTGTAATAGCACAGAATCGTGGAGATACCATTCTTTAAAAGAGGGAAGAAAGATACCAGAGGGACAGTCAAACTCATAGATCGAAAACAAACTGACAACGCCATGGCCAAAAATAAAAAGACAAACAGACAAATAATAGTACAGATGACACAACATAGAAAACTAAAGACTAAGCAACACGAACCCACCAAAACTGGGGTGATCTCAGGTGCTCGGAAGGGTAAGCAGATCCTGCTCCAAATGTGGCACCCGTCGTGTTGCTTATGTTATTACAAATCCGGTAAATAGTCTAATTCGGTAAGTCACATTCGTGAAAAGGGAAGGGTATTGTAGTTACGACATAAGGAACATATCCGATATCATCTGTGAAACGGTTATTCCATAACGGTCAACCAACTCGTGATGGCGTCCGTAAAATTTACGAAGGGGATGATTTCAACTTCACCATTTGGAACTCTTGGTTTAATAGCTTCCTTGTGAGCAGCAATCCTCTATCAAGGAAATCATGATAGGAAACACAAGCCCGGGAATATCGTATCAATTGGGAGATATATAATCCGTATGCAGGCGCTGCTGGAATGTTGCTACATAGAAATGGAAATTTCACAACTGGGAAGCTGAAATCATCTCTTTTGTCGTAAAGTTTTGTTTTCAACCGACCCTCATTGTCAATTTCGAGATGTAAGTCAAGATATGAGGCATTTTTAAATTTTGACCTTGTTACGTTTTTTGACAAATTAACAAGCAATTTTACAAATAATTACATTCCTGCATCCGAAAGAACAATACTGTGCAATGCTTGCTTTTGCATGGTGAAGAAGAGAAAAGAATGGAGCGAAAAAAATAATAAGTAACTTGTACAGAAATGTAGACCATATGATGACAATGACAGAGCTCATTTTACAAGCATATTAATCAAATTATGGATACGGACAATACAGTATAATTATGATTACGATTATTGATACTTATAACAAACAATAATTGTTCACTAATAAAAAAAAAAAAAAAGCCACCCTGCTAGCCACTAATGGGCCTTCAACAATACCCAACATCCAGAAGTGGGCTTCAGCTGGCCTCTACATGTACATGTAATTATTATTTGTATGTTGTACATTGTTAATGAAGAAACATGTAGGTTGACACTTACTTAGTTTACAATTTTTATACTTTGATATAAGTTATCTACATTCATACCCGTATATATGGGTATTTTTAAACCCTGAAGTACCCCAGTGGCATTACATCCTGGAGTGAAGCTTAAGTGTGTACAGGCAGGGCTGTCAAGTTTTCATTAAGCAAATGTGTGATATTTTGGCACATAAACTTGTAAAGATCAAAGAGAGAAAAAAAAATAGATCAAAGGAAAATGCCGCCAAATTAGCATGAAAATGTGTGAGTCTCACCCGAAATGCGTGAGACTTGGCAGTACTGGTACAGGGGAATGACAGGTGTATCAGACATTTATACTATATATATATATAATATATATATAGCTATGTGTTTCTTTATTCTACATTGGCTAGAGGTATTGGGGGGGGGGGTTGAGATCTCACAAAACATGTTTAACCCCGCCGCATTTTTGCGCCTGTCTCAAGTCAGGAGCCTCTGGCCTTTGTAAGTCTAGTATGTTTTTTAATTTTAGTTCATTTATATGTTTTGGAGTTTAGTGTGACGTCCATTTTCCCTGAACTAGCACACAATTTTAGTTAGGGGCCAGCTGAGGACCACCTCCGGGTGCGGGATTTTCTCGCTGCATTGAAGACCCATTGGTGGCCTTCGGCTGTTGTCTGTTCTTTGGTCGGGTTGTTGTGTCTCTTTGACATATTCCCCATTTCCATTCTCAATTTTATATATATAGATATAAGAAGATGTGGTATGAGTGCCAATGAGACAACTCTCCATCCAAGTCAAAATTTATAAATGTAAACCATTATAGGTCAAAGTACGGTCTTCAACACGGAGCCTAGGCTCACACCGAACAGTAAGCTATAAAGGGCCCCAAAAATTACTAGTGTAAAACCATTCAAACGGGAAAACCAACGGTCTAATCTATATAAAACGAGAAACACTTATGAACCACATCAACAAACGACAACTACTGAACATCAGATTCCTGACTTAGGACAGGTGCAAACAAATGCAGCGGGTTTAAACGTTTTAATGGTACCAAACCTTCACCCTTTTTCTGAAACAATAGTGTAACATCACAACATAGAAAGACACATTATAAAATATCAACTGAAATAGCTTAACTCAATCAAAGGACATAGTAACACCATTGAACATACACTGAACAAATAAATTTGACCTATGATACAATGTAAATTCAAAATAAATAAACTAAGGGAAGAATAATAAAAGTAACATGTTATATCGGTATGAAATGTTAAACAATTTAAGAAAAACAATATGCTCGAACAAAAATATCAGCCATTTGCAATAACTTTAAACACAATATGTATTTCTAAAAATAGAACAGCATCCTGTAATTATACTAAAAGAGATGAGTAGATGATCATTTGTGTACACTAAAAAATACTTTGTGTATTGCGTCTAGATGTCCTTGTTTAATTCCTACGAGAAGGTAACACCTCCCGAAACGAAAGCTGATTTTTATCAGCTATAGTTTGAGGGGATAAGGCGTCTGCGCAATGCTAGGCGGTGTTGCCGTAGAAGTATGAAGTGAAAAGTACAGGTTCCAGCCCCGCTTGGGGAGGAAGTAAAGAATCAAATCTACTCTAACATGGTTAGGGTTGATTTTCTAGGCACTTTATATAATATATATATATATATATATATATATATAATATGTCTGGTGTAATGAGATATTAAAATGTACATGTTAGATACAAACTTAATGGAAACGGTAAAATTTGAAATAGAAATACTTGAAATGGAAGACTACACTATAGACAAGAGCTATTAAATATAACAATTTTATTTAGAAATTAAAATGTCAATTGTTCTTGAACAATTGAGAGGTCTTTCCTTTTCGTAATGTAAAATATATGTTTCAATAGGCGTAGAATGCATTGAAAAGCTCAAAAAAACACATAATCCGCTATTTCCGAAATGACCTTGACTTTTGACCTTTGTCAAGGTCATTGGTCCACGATGTCAGTATAAAAGACCCCATGGGTCTAGACCCTTTGGTTCAAGAGTTGAGGCTAATTTTGTCTTTTCAGAAACAGTTAACAGGGGTTATACCCCTTACGGATAGGTCAAATCTCTTCGGTCAAAATTTAAAAAGTTGCGCCTTTATGACCAAAACATTTTTCACTATTTACGATTTCTGTAAGAGTAACCGTTTTTGGGATATGCAATAAAAAGTTGTAAGGTCAAAGGCCAAGGTCAACCTTAAAAAACTTTAAAACACACTAAAAATCCTTAAAATAAGGTCAAAAACACATAATTCGCTATCTGGGACATGACCTTGACCTTGTGACCTTAGTCAAGGTCATTGGTCCCAAATGTCATTGCTGAAGACCCCATAGATCTAGGACCTTTGGTTATATAGTAAAAGCTGATTTTGTCTTTTCAGAAACCTAAAACAGGTTATGCCCCTTACAGAAAGGTCAAATCTCTTCGGTCAAAAATGTAACAAAGTTGCGCCTTAATGACCCAAACATTTTCCACTATTCAAAACTTCTGTAAGTTTAATGGTTTCTGAGATCGTCCCATAACAAGGTGTAAGGTCAAAGGTCAAGGTCAACATACAAATTTGGCCTTGAGGTATTATCAAAGTCACATAAATTGATTATCATTGGTGAAGATCATAGGTGGCTACGACTTACGGTTTCCGAGTTTTAATGACCAACCGACATCGGTTAATTTTCATAGGGGCATAACCCTACCAATAAGTCGTTCAATCTTTTCGATCCAAATGTAACGAAGAACCAGGGTCTGGTCCTGAACAAATTTCACCCTTCGTTCTTTTTTGTACCTATTACGGTTACGGTGTTTGAATGATAACAAGGTTTTTAGGTTTCGGAGGGATAACTACGGACCGACAAAATTTTACGACTCACAGGGTGAGTTCCGGATAGGTATTTATGACACCGATACAAAGTGTGAACCTGAAAGCGATATGGCTTACGGTTACGGAGGGAAATTTTTTTCAAAGTTTGGCGGAAAAAAGAATAATAATAACCAGAAGAAATACAGTAAGGTCTTTCCGTTTTGGAAAAGGAAAGACCCTAATAATAGCATTTCCATACACTTAGTAAGTAAAAAATGCATGGACTAATAAACATGAAAAATTATATACCGGTATAACATATTTGAATATGGTTTTAATAAAATTAAACACTTTAAGTTATACTTTTAGAATTTCACAGGATCAACATTCAGCTGATTTGTTAGCGAATGGGACATTTGGTATCATAGAGTAAGTAATTATCAAATGTATAAGTTATTCACACAGCTGAATATACATTGTTCAGTAGATTTTTTACAACAAAATCTCTGTGAAACTAATTGCTTTATGTATCTTTTCATTTACTTTAAAATTAGAAAAAACTCAATTTTCTGACTTTAGTTTTCAAATTTTTACATGTAATACATATTAAATTACAGTCACTTTTGAAGTAATAAAATTTTTGTTGGTTCATACTGATTCCCCTTAACTTGGACATTTGAAATTTGAATAATGTCACACATGAGGGTGCATAAGCATGTTATATTTTAAAGGTATATACATCTATTGTGTATTTATGTTATGGTTTTGTTGATGTATTGATAAAAAAGGTTATTTTAAATTTATAAGTAATATATATTACCGTATTTGTACTTAAAGTCTACCACCAGTTCTTTCCCATACAGTTGGTCCAGCAGGGGATGCAAGTACAACAGACAAAACAGAGTAGGTAAAGTAAAAGTATCAACATATTAATCTGTTTTCTAGCTAGGATTAGAGAGTGAAGGGGCACATTTAAAATATGATCACCACAGATTTACACGTGTAGTTTTAAAAGGAACAAATTGAAAATTAAATATATTAGATGCATAATGAAATCAATTACCATACCTTTGCTAGATTTACAGTATTTTGATTTTAGAAAAATCTTTTTCCAGTAGTTCAAATTAATTTTTGCACTAATATGTGTTAGTTTTCCTGCACAAAGAAAGAATACATGGGGGGGGGCAGAGGCTTATACAGACAGCTGATGGAATCTGTGCCTATTTATTTTGGGTTTGCTAGGACAATGCTTTTTGAATTTATTTATAAAGGTAGAAATCATAGATATGTGGTTCATGTCCATGAGTCATCATCAAACAAAAAAGTATTCTCTGCATTCTTACAAAGGCCAAGTGATACCATGGATTGTTTTGACTGTATGCTGTCAATAAATTGAATATCTTGAAAGTAGAGTACTATTAATTCCAGAAACAAATTGATATTTGAATAAGTATATAATATATATTATAACTCTTATTGAATGTTTAAGACTTAACAGGAATGTTGTTATATTTTTCATTAACTACTGCATGTACCACTTCATTTATTTTAGCAGTTATGACACAGTTAAGCCAATAGATGATTTCAAGGGGTCATCTGGAGTAAAACGACACTACTGAGTATAACATTATTTAAATTAATTATACCATATGACAATGATCTCAATCAAATTATAAATTATTTTACATTTTCATTTTTCAACTAGAGTTTAAGACTAATTAACTTGTCCTAAATAGTACTTGCATTACAAACCTACAAACTTTTATTCACAATGCTGCTATTATTATAAATTTACTAATATAACCCATTGGTTAAATGCAAGTCACCATATCCAATGCTACAAAGTACTGAAGGTTTATATAGTTTGTGACCTGTCCATCAGTCATTATTATTTCTAGATGCTTACTCCAATACCTAATATTAGATAGCATTAAATATATAAATTTTGTGCTATTCATATATATATCTTCTGCGTCATTAAAATACACCTGTGACGCAAATCTTTTGTTCAAACTCTCCATTATTTTCCAGGAATGCTCTGCGGTAGTATCGAGATGTGCATTACGGATCATTTTATTTAGTTTTTGTTTGTATCAAGGGTGTTCTACATCACGTAACAATGCCACTTCATCAGTGCAAACAGCTTGGACAGAAAAGTTCGCCCCACACAACTTACATTTCACGCTTTAATGACTTTGGATAATTTATATGTCACATGCCGTTTCATCTTATACAGTAAAGAATATGCAAGCTTGTATTTGTAGTATTTTATTCATCTCATGAGTTAAGCCTTTTCAACTGATTTTTATAGTTCGTTCTTATTTTGTACTGTTACACCACTGTCCCAGGTTAGGGGGAGGGTTGGGATCCGCTAACATGTTTAACCCCGCCACATTCTGTATGTATGTGCCTGTCCCAAGTCAGGAGCCTGTAATTCAGTGGTTGTCGTTTGTTTAAGTGTTACATATTTGTTTTTCGTTCATTTTTTGTACATAAATTAGGCCGTTAGTTTTCTCGTTTGAATTGTTTTACATTGTCATTTCGGGGCCTTTTATAGCTGACTATGCGGTATGGGCTTTGCTAATTGTTGAAGGCCGTATGGTGACCTATAGTTGTTAATTTCTGTGTCATTTGGTCTCTTGTGGAGAGTTGTCTCATTGGCAATCACACCACATCTTCTTTTTTTTATATAAGCAACAATCGAGTCAAGAAAATTTATTTTACCAAAAACTATCTTTTCTTCAGAATATGGATATTGAAGCAGTTGAGGGCTCAACGGTAGAGGAGGCAAGTGAAGATGAATCCCAGAAAAAAAGAACTAAAGTTAAGAAGGAGGGGTCTTCATACCAATGCACTTATTGTTCCTTCAAGACCAAATGGGTAGCTAGTTGGTACAGGCATAAGAAGATCCACACTAATGAGTTACACAAATTGTATATTTACTCATTATTGAATGTTTACTTGCACTTTTAATAGGCAATGATCCTGGTATTTTTTACTTACTGCATGTACACTTAATTGAATATCTTGAAAGTAAGTACTATTAATTCCATGACAAACAAGACAAATTGATGATTTGAATAGCAGTTGATAATGCACTATAGTTATAACTCTTATTGAATGTTTAAGACTTAATAGGAATGTTCGGTATATTGTTCATTAATACTGTCAATGTACCACTTCATTTATTTTAGCAGTTATGACACATTTTCAAGCAATAGATGATTTAAGGTCATCTGTAAACTTGACAACTACTGAGTATAACATTATTTAAATTAATTATACCATTATGCACAATGATCTCAATCAAATTATAAATTATTTTACAATATAATTCATCTTTCAACTAGAGTTTAAGACTAATCTAACTTGTCCTACAATATGTACTTGCATTACAAACCTACAAACTTTTATTCACAATGCTATTATTATAAATTTACTAATGATAACCCATTGGTTAAATGCAAGTCATCATTATCCAGATGCTTATCAATAGTACTGAAGGTTTATATAGTTTGTTTATTTTCCAGGAATGGAGTTATTTTCTTTTGTCTATCTTCATTCATCCGGACGTTTTGCCCTTTGGGTATTTCCATGGACACTTTCTTAAAAAGTGTTCACCTATGGAAATAGTTCTAAAGGACGTAACGCGATATTGAATGAAGATGAAATCTTACTAAAATGGCTAATATTTTTAAATTGGGATGACCTCGTAGTAATACAATGAACACCAAATATCTTATTATTAATAAACAGCTTTTATTTTCGAGTCGTAATTCCATCGTATAAAATACCGAGACACGTCGTATAGCAATGTAAATTCACTCTCGATATAACAGTCATATTCGGGAATAGGTCACGTTCGGTACTTAGCAGACAGACGACATAGATGTTAAACCACAATCTAAGACGTGGTAAAAATGTCATTAGTTAGTTTAGACACAGACACATCGTATAGATCAACCAATTCGTGATGGTGTTCATAAAATTTACGGAGTGTCATTTTTTAATCTTTCCTCCTTATAACTCTGTTGGAGCAGTTTCTGCGTAAGGAGCACACTCTTGTAGATGAAGTCAGTATAGTGTGAACACGCACGAGCATAACGTATCAATTCACATAAGTACACACCATACGACGGAACAGAGGGTATGTTACTGCAGAAAAATGGGAACTTGATAATTGGGAAGTTGAAATCATCCCGTTTGTCATAAATTTTTGTGTGAAGTCGTCCATCTGTGTCAATATTGAGGAAAAGATCAAGGTATGAAGCAGTCCTTCTTGTATCAGTTGTATCCTTAATTTCAAGTTCACTGGGATATATGAGATGCAAGTTCTGACTGAAATATGGGTTATTCAGTGATAGGACATCATCAATATATCTGAAAGTAAAATTAAAGAATTTTGCAAGGTGATTTTCTTTTGTCTTTTAGAAGGTTTTGAATGAATTCTGCTTTATACGAGTACAAAAACAAGTCGGCCAGAAGGGGTGCACAATTAGTACCCATTGGAATACCGACTGTCTGTTGAAATCCTCCAAACTAAACAATTATATTGTCGATTAAAAAGTCCAGCATTTTGATAATATCATCTTCAATGTATTTTCTGATAGAATTAGTGTGGGTCTTCACAAAATAAGAATTATTATAACCTAAAACAAGAATTTCTATATCTACGATTCCCATTTTTATAGAAACAGCTCTGTTTAATGAGATGGTGAAGTCGATCTTTCAATTGAGCATGGGGAATAGTAGTGTAAAGCGTAGAAAAATCAAAGGTCTTAAAATACACCTGCAACGCAAAACTTTTGTTCATACTCTCCATTATTTTTCAGGAATGGAGAGTTATTTTCTATTGTCCATCTTCATTCATCCGGACGTTTTGCCCTTTGGGTATTTCCATAGACACTTTCTTAAAAAGTGTTCACCTATGGAAATAGTTCTAAAGGACGTAACGCGATATTAAATGAAGATGGAAACTTACTAAAAGGGCTAATATTAAATGGATTTTTCTTTTAAATTGGGATGACCTCGTAGTAATGCAATGAAAACCAAATATCAAATCTCAGCTTTTATTTGCGAGTCGTAATTCCATCATATAATATATAGTAGCGTTTTCACTAAAATTCCACAACATTATCCACAATTTGTTTTTTTCCGATGTAAATCTTGGATAAATTTCCGGTACGGATAGTATCCAAGCGGGTAAAACGAATATTTTCCATTGAGTTCCATTCCTCTCCTGTGCATCTACAAAATATCGAATGTGATAACTCAGTTAGATTCTATTGTAATATTGAACACATTAACATTGAACAATAAGGAAAATTAGAGAAAAAAATATTTCACTTACAGATTTGCTTTAAACTTAGTGTCGTATTTTGATTTTATACAGCAAAATATGTACATTAAAAAGAAATATTACTCAGTTTCTACAATAATATTGTGGTTAAATAGAATAAATAGTTCAAGAAACTGAAATGGTCAAAATGGCGTATTCGGTATATTATTTGATTAATCGTTGTTATAATTTGAAAATGGTACTAATGAATAGAACTTGAGGGGTATGGATAACATTTGAATAAGGCTTGCGTTAAATACTGGGCGGGATTTATATTCATTTTTCAACAAAAACACGTAACACAATCGAATTCCTTCACTGTTGTTATATGTCCAGTAGCAAATATAACAGTTATATCGGCAGTGCAACGACGTCGTTAATCTTGAAATGTGTAAATGAAATAAAAAAGTAGTTTTCCACTTACGTTAAAGACATACAAAACGCAGTCTAGAAATGTTTTTAATCACGCGGTTTTTTTAAGGTTCATCTATACACTTTAACAGAAATGGCTGTGTTTACACCATGAAATTTTCTCGGAGTACAGACAAAACTGTGTAGTTTAAAAAGTTTTAAAGCCTGGCAGCACCTAGATAAATAAAAAGTGTATAGAGGAAGAATGAAAAAATATTTTCAGTTTGCTTGTATTGCGATTTAAGACTCTAAACCATGCATAACATTTTTTTCCGTTGTTATCAGCAAAGGGAACGGGAAAAAATTATTGGATTATGCATGAAACATGAAACACTGTTTTCTTGTTTAATTTTATTTGATCTAATAGAATGGTCTGAAATATAGAATCATATTTGTTTCAGATATGACTTCAAATCGAGCACACCCTCATTATAGATAAATAACCTATACTAGAGAGTGTTACGTACCTGGAAATTTGTTTAGTTGTACCAGGTCATTTTTCTCCGACGCATTTTCATCCAAGATTTATCAAACGAAAAACACACATAATCCACTTACATATATACACAAATATTAGTTTTGTTTCTCTCTCCGAAATACCACTTAAAGACACAAATAAATATCCTTTCAATCCCACTACAAGAGAGACGTGCGTATCCAATGACTTAAAACATAAATCTGGATGAACTTTATTCAAGATCTTTTTATAGTAATCATTCTACTGTTCATAAATACTTCGTTTAGTGAGTAGATGGTCAGGTTGATCTTTAAATTTTGCCTGTGGATTATTGGGTACACCACGGGGAAAATGAAAAGAAAACCATTACAAAATTAAATAAAATTCTTTAAAACGTTATTATCTAAAGATTCGTTCTTAATATTTAAGATGTATTTTAAGTAAGCGAATGTCCAAAGAACTGTCCATTCCTGTGAAATTATGGGCGTCGGCCCTACGGGCCTCCGCTCCATTATTTCCTAGCAATGGACAGTTATTTAGACTTTCTATAACGTAATCTTTTTACATGCAAACACTGGAACATACAAATAGATTAGAAAATCATACATGGTAAAAAGATGTTCATACATGTACAGTGTATATGTATGCTGAAAATGAGTCAATATCTATAATTACGGGCTTTCAAATAAGATATATAAACCAGTAATAGTTTAATTTTGGCAGCTTGAGTTAACATATATGCATAAATAAGTATAATATACACACAAAGATATTCATATAATACAATACAAAAGATACACTTACGAATAATCTAAATTAAGCGGGCCTAAAAGAAATAACAAAATGCGCCAACTTTACAATTGAACATTCAAATAGTAAACTTCTATTTTATGATAAATGGAAAAGGGGGGGGGTGAAATTTATACGTCTAACTCGAACAATTTCAAATCAAATAATAAAGGAATAACATGATAGTGTGAGTAGACTTCACTCACAAATTTATATATAATTCTCTACCTTCCTTGAGGCTTTCCAGTCAAATTAGCAGACGAGTTTCAACCGAGTAATTACCGGTTTTAAATTATAAAACAAACCAATTACGGGGCTTTCAAATAAGAAGATATATAAACCAGTAATAGTTTAATTTTGGCAGCTTGATTTAACATATATGCATAAATAAATAAGTATAATATACACACAAAGATATTCATATAATACAATACAAAAGATACACATACGAATAATCTAAATAAAGCGGGCCCAAAAGAAATAACAAAATGCGCAAAACAGCCGGCCAAAAAAGATTAACAAAAACAACAAAACAAGTTTTAATACCTAAAACAAATTATACACACACGCAAATAGAAGAATTGAACCCAAGTCTACAAAATATCGAATGTGATAACTCAGTTAGATTCTATTGTAATATTGAACACATTAACATTGAACAATAAGGAAAATTAGAGAAAAATATTTCACTTACAGATTTGCTTTAAACTTAGTGTCGTATTTTGATTTTATACAGCAAAAATCGTTTGTTCCATTTTCATATGTACATTAAAAAAAGAAATATTACTCAGTTTCTACAATAATATTGTGGTTAAATAGAATAAATAGTTCAAGAAACTGAAATGGTCAAAATGGCGTATTCGGTATATTATTTGATTAATCGTTGTTATAATTTGAAAATGGTACTAATGAATAGAACTTGAGGGGTATGGATAACATTTGAATAAGGCTTGCGTTAAATACTGGGCGGGATTTATATTCATTTTTCAACAAAACACGTAACACAATCGAATTCCTTCACTGTTGTTATATGTCCAGTAGCAAATATAACAGTTATATCGGCAGTGCAACGACGTCGTTAATCTTGAAATGTGTAAATGAAATAAAAAGTAGTTTTCCACTTACGTTAAAGACATACAAAACGCAGTCTAGAAATGTTTTAATCACGCGGTTTTTAAGGTTCATCTATACACTTTAACAGAAATGGCTGTGTTTACACCATGAAATTTTCTCGAGTACAGACAAAACTGTGTAGTTTAAAAGTTTTAAAGCCTGGCAGCACCTAGATAAATAAAAAGTGTATAGAGGAAGAATGAAAAATATTTTCAGTTTGCTTGTATTGCGATTTAAGACTCTAAACCATGCATAACATTTTTTCCGTTGTTATCAGCAAAGGAACAGGAAAAATTATTGGATTATGCATGAAACATGAAACACTGTTTTCTTGTTTAATTTTATTTGATCTAATAGAATGGTCTGAAATATAGAATCATATTTGTTTCAGATATGACTTCAAATCGAGCACACCCTCATTATAGATAAATAACCTATACTAGAGAGTGTTACGTACCTGGAAATTTGTTTAGTTGTACCAGGTCATTTTTCTCCGACGCATTTTCATCCAAGATTTATCAAACGAAAAACACACATAATCCACTAACATATATACACAAATATTAGTTTTGTTTCTCTCTCCCGAAATACCACTTAAAGACACAAATAAATATCCTTTCAATCCCACTACAAGAGAGACGTGCGTATCCAATGACTTAAAACATAAATCTGGATGAACTTTATTCAAGATCTTTTTATAGTAATCATTCTACTGTTCATAAATACTTCGTTTAGTGAGTAGATGGTCAGGTTGATCTTTAAATTTTGCCTGTGGATTATTGGGTTCACCACGGGGAAAAGAAAAGAAAACCATTACAAAATTAAATAAAATTCTTTAAAACGTTATTATCTAAAGATTCGTTCTTAATATTTAAGATGTATTTTATAAGCGAATGTCCAAAGAACTGTCCATTCCTGTGAAATTATGGGCGTCGGCCCTACGGGCCTCCACTGCATTATTTCCTAGCAATGGACAGTTATTTAGACTTTCTATAACGTAATCTTTTTACATGCAAACACTGGAACATACAAATAGATTAGAAAATCATACATGGTAAAAAGATGTTCATACATGTACAGTGTGTATATGTATACTGAAAATGAGTCAATATCTATAATTACGGGGCTTTCAAATAAGATATATAAACCAGTAATAGTTTAATTTTGGCAGCTTGAGTTAACATATATGCATAAATAAGTATAATATACACACAAAGATATTCATATAATACAATACAAAAGATACACTTACGAATAATTTAAATTAAGGGCCTAAAAGAAATAACAAAATGCGCCAATTTTACAATTGAACATTCAAATAGTAAACTTCTATTTTATGATAAATGGAAAAGGGGGGGGAAAATTTATACGTCTAACTCGAACAATTTCAAATCAAATAATAAAGGAACAACATGATAGTGTGAGTAGACTTCACTCACAAATTTATATATAATTCTTCTACCTTCCTTGAGGCTTTCCAGTCAAATTAGCAGACGAGTTTCAACCGAGTAATTACCGGTTTTTAAATTATAAAAACAAACCAATTACGGGGGCTTTCAAATAAGAAGATATATAAACCAGTAATAGTTTAATTTTGGCAGCTTGATTTAACATATATGCATAAATAAATAAGTATAATATACACACAAAGATATTCATATAATACAATACAAAAGATACACATACGAATAATCTAAATAAAGCGGGCCCAAAAGAAATAACAAAATGCGCAAAACAGCCGGCCAAAAAAGATTAACAAAAACAACAAAACAAGTTTTAATACCTAAAACAAATTATACACACACGCAAATAGAAGAATTGAACCCAAGAAATGAGACACTTTGTAAGTCTGAACTGTCTGAATCTGTATCAGAATCAGAGCTATTCGAGACGGTAATAGCTTTCTCTCTACGTCGTATAGTATTGTCCTTAGAATCTGAACTCGAATCGCTTGATTTATCAATTAAACCTAGTTTTGAAAGTTTTTTGTCAACTAACTCGTTTAATAACTCAAATTTTCTCAAACCGTCTAGCTTAACTGCCTCATCCGGTTTGCTTTTATCAGCAACTAGCTTATCTTGATTTTTTGAATCGCGTTTATCGTCGATCTTACTCACGATTTCGGACTTTTTTGTCCGAGTCCTGGTAATCTTCTTTTCTTATCTTTCTGATTATTTATCTCACCTTTTCCTGCTCTAGCTCATCTTGCTTCTTTTTAAGCTCCACTCTAAGACGCTGCTTTTCATATTCGATTCTTTGCTTTCTCAAACCCTCTCCAGCTTCTTGAAATGACTTTCTCAACTGTAATAGCTGTTTGTCACTCTCATCTTATTCGTTAAACGATCTCTCCACAAGTTGTGCGGCCTCTAACCTTCTACGGGCACTGCTAGGTTCTTTGGTTTAACATCGACTTCGACTGGTTTATCTAAACCTGGAAGTTTATACTCTGCCAAGCTTTTGTAGTTTAGTCCCGCTCCCTCTCTTCTAGGGCGATCGGCCATTATGTTAAAAAATTATTTTATCTAACTCAAACTTAAAATCTATACGTCTAACTCGAACAATTTCAAATCAAATATTAAAGGAACAACATAATAGTGTGAGTAGACTTCACTCACTTACAAATTTATATATAATTCTTTCACCTCAAGGCTTTCCAGTCAAATTAGCAGACGAATTTCAACCGAGTAATTACTGGTTTTTAAATTATAAAAACAAACCAAATAAACACTTTTTAAACTTATTTTTCAGTGACCGTTCATATTACCAGCTAAATGGCAGTCCTTCAGATGACCATGACCATATACATGAGTGCAGTTGTAAATTGTTTACGGAAGAAGATGGACAGGAATACAGTGATCGGACAAAAACAATTATAAATATGTTGAATATAAAGAGTAACAAAGAATATGACTATGCCAGTATTTTAAGAACGAGTAGCCAAACAGACATGAGTGAACAAGATATTTTCATGGCCATTATTCATGAAATGAAAATGCGATATTATTAACACTCTCATTAAATAAGGCATAGAATACATAAAACGAATAAATAAATGATATGTGGCATGATTGTCAATGAAACTACTATCCAAATGCTTAGTTGAATAATATGTGAACAGTTATAGTTAAAGTTAAAGCTTTTTACAATGATCAAACTCATACTACATAATAAGCAAAAATTGAAGAGAGACATTAAATACACTGACTTCTGCTATACCTTTGAAATAAATTTATTGACGATACCAACTAATCCAAAATGTCTTTGCCTTCTGATGTGCAGAAGAATGCTTCAGGAGGAGCAAAAATTAAATTGCAATTTGATATTTCTACAGTATCAATGTCACATTTAAGATCTTTGACATCTTCATCAGTTTCTGCAGTTAATAGCCTTCCCTGTTGATTATAAGATAACAATATTAGTCTACTCGTAAATGTAAAAAATGTGTTCATACAACACTTGGGATCCAAATTAAAAAGCTAAAATTGTAACATTTTAAAGAAAAAAAGATATGATTTTAACTTCCAAGGATTCAAGGTACAAGCAGAAACATATGATTTTTTTATTATTTAATTCAACAAGAAAATGTGTCCACAGTACTCTGATGCCCATCTCACACTTTTATTTTCAATGTCCAGTGAACAATGAAAATGGAATAACCCGTAATTCCATATGGAAATTAGAAAGACAACATTATAAGGAACATGTGTACTAAGTTTCAAGTTAATGGGACTACAACTTCACCTAAAACTACCCTCACCAAAAACATTTAACCCGATTATGGACACTGCGACATAATTATTTTGCATGAAGCGCTTCTTGTAAAAATAAGATCATAGTTTGCATTTTATATTTCATATAAACAAACAGCGTGCAATTCTTCTATTTATAATATACAGATCATCGAAGTATGAAATATGTTTATAATTACCATTTTGATTCTTTAAACATGTTAAAGTAAACAATATGCAAGAAATTATGATGAGTGAATGAGTGGTTGGAGTCAAATTTTCTACATTATAATACTTGCCACTTAGATGCATTTTATATATTTTAATTAAATTGCATTATGCAGGTGTGAATCAGATAATTCATTTTCAGCCAATAATATGAAAAAAAAAAAATTATCACTTGTATGAATTCCAACACCTACTGATAATATCAATATATAAACATGCAATATCATTTCTTTAACGTAGGATGTAGGTTTATTATTTCGTCCCTACCAAGGGTACTCATCAGGTGGCTTTATGGCTACCACTACAGTTATTGTTTATTGAAAACAAATTACTAGCTGCTTGCTCTAAAAAACAGCCTTTTTAGAAAATTTGTTAACCAAACTTGTTGGCTTTTATGTAATATTAAATAAAAATAGAGCTCTGCATGTAATTTAATATGACTTTGCTGGGCCTCTGCATTTTAATTTATGATCTAGGACATGATTTTACTTTTCTGTCATTTGCACTTTGTTTTCAACTTCACAGATAAGTCTGTGCTCCTAGATCATGTAGATGAAGAGTAACTTTTACAACATATACATATGTCCATTTTTTTATGATGAACTTTGATCAGGTTGGGAACAACCCCCCGAACAAGGGATATCCCTTAAATGAGAGGCTGTCCCTCTGACAAAGGGTTATATCACAGGGGTTTAATATTTGCGGGTTACCTTTTTTTAGGGATTCGTATGGATAGTAAACCCGGCAAATGGTTACTGTTTTTTAGGGGTTCATATGGATACTAGTAGTAAACCCGGCAAATAGTAACAAAACCCTGTGGTTATATGTCGGATTAGACACTGGCAACTTATTTTGTTGCTTAGGAAAAATTGGAAAATATAGGCCTGATCTCATTTTAATTTGATTGATAGATTGTTGGTTGCTTAACGTCCAGTGGCAAATATTTCATGCATATTCAGGACGAGAACAAATTAACAATAAATACAATAGGTAGGTTCTGTAATAGAGGCGTCTGAGATTGAGGTCGGAGAAATTTAGACTGCCACGGGAAATGAGGGTATATTGGATAGGGACAGAAATTTAGCCTTGCAACAGGTCACCTACGGACCCCTCAAAGAGTTGTTGCAAGGGTTCTTAACGTGCAAAGAGCGTGCCACTCTCTTTACACGATGCATCGGATTTAACGTCCCCATTCTGACCGGACGTGGCTGCAAATTTGTACATCCCGCACAGCCAAACGGACGCCCCACTTTGACGAGGGTTTTACCGCCGGTCGGAGGAAGACCAATGGTGACCATACTTCTATTTGATTTTAATTTGTTCATAAAGAAAATCTTTTTAATATTTTTACCCTTGTATTCAGAATGCAGCACTTTATTCCAGATTTCCTTAATTTCTGAATGTGTTCTTCTTGGATGACACTGAGTGGAGAGGACACAACTACAGTGCCATCCAGGATCAACGGTGCTAACTGATATATAACACTCTTGCCGTAGCCTGTAGGCAAAATTGCTATAATTTCTTTTTTTTTTTTTTTTGCTTCAAGTAATTTTAAAACTTCAATTTCTTTAGTTTTAAGGTTGATATTTGGCGCCTAGTTGAAGGAGATGACTCTCGTATTCCGTCGTTGCCAAATTACTCTAAACCTTCCGCTTAACTTGTCGACAATCCTCGGTAAGTCATGTATAGGGCAGCGGACTTTGCAGAGAATACCAAATGCTTGTCGGCCATGAGTCAAATTCCTCATGTGGTCAACAAATGGTATTGCAAAGGTCATATTAAATTCAGCATTGCAGAGGTCATATTAAGTTCAGCATTGCAGAGGTCATATTAAGTTCAGTATTGCAAAGGATCTACGAAACGGAAATGAACTCTGCGACGGAGATTGTATTCATTCTGCCGAAAATTTAATGATGCCCGACTACGTCCCAAACCATTTTGGGTTCCAGCACATTGATTATGACACTTTTGTCCATAGTCCATAACACTCCGTTAGCTAACAGCTTATTTCCTGACGGGAAAAAAAACCAATGAAGCTTCTATTACAAATCACATATCACGGGAAAATGAGGAAGGTATAGAAAACCTGGATTCAAGAGGAAACTGTTGCAATTGTGGCCAGAGGGTTTAGAGATGCAACCGAGTTGTTTTACATGTTGAAATTCCCAAAAACTTTATAAAAAAAAAAAAAAAAAAAAAGGACGGTCTCAACATTCAACAGAAGATGCTTACTTATCCAGTCTAGTGACAAAAGTAAGGTGGATATAGAGAATGATAATGAAAAAAAAAGCCCTGGAGCTTCTGGATCATCGTAACATCTATTATGTAATTTTGTGAGAATAGTGAGTGTTATTTGCAATTATTGTAGATCTCCATTGTCAAACCCTGATCCCGAAGGTACACGATTGGCACAACGTATGTTAAAGAAATCAAGACAGAGTAACAATATAAAAACAATGAGAGAGGAGGAAAATTATACGAGGGAACATTTTGGTGTAGAAGCAGCTTTACATGAGCTTCAATTAGTAATAGACAAACCGCTGCAAAATTCAGTCGAGGCATACAAAGTCAGCTGTTTATACCCTCTGGATAGTATATGATTCAGATAAAGTTAGAGGGTTGTAACCCTCTGGATAGAATATAATTAAGATACAGTTACAGGGTTGTAAACCTCTGGATAGAATATGATTCAGATACAGTTACAGGGTTGTAACCCTCTGGATAGATTATGATGCAAATACAGTTACAGGGTGGTATTTTACATTCAAAGGTGGTAGAAGGACCGTGGGATGTATTGTACACATTGCCAGTGTTAAACTGTTTTTATGGTATCAGCAGTATTCTCGTATAATACGACAAATATTACTTGCATATCAGGACGTGAACATATAAATGATTGATCGTTGGTTGCTTAACGTCTAGTGACAAATATTTCATGCATATTCAGGACGAGAACAAATTAACAATAAATACAAGTAGGTTCTGTAATAGAGGCGTCAGGAATTAAGGTCGGAGAAATTCAGACTGCCACGGGAAATTAGGGTATATTGGATAGGGACAGAAATTTAGCCTTGCAACAGGTCACCTACGAACCCCTCAAAGAGAATTGTTGCAAGGTTTCTTAAGAGCGTGGCACTCTCTTAACACGAGGCATCGGATTTAACGTCCCCATTTTGACCGGACATGGCTGCAAATTTGTACATCCAGCACAGTCAAACGGACGCCCTACTTTGGCGATGGTTTTACTGCCGGTCGGAGGAAGACTACTCCAAAATGTCGCGTGATAAGCAGATAAGCAGCAAATATCAAGTTTCAAGTCTGAGAGGACCCGGCCGGCGATAGATTACAGCACCTCCATCCCTCTTGCCAGCACCAGACAACCTTGTGTCAACAAGATAAAACCTATAATAAATAACACTGATATAGCATTAAATAAGTTAATTGATTAGATTAGAACATTGAATATATAATAATTAATCCAAGTGTAACATGTGCGAAAAATGTCGGTTAAAACCTCCAAGAACTTCATAACTCCAGAACTGAGAAAATATGCTTCAAAAATAACTTGACGCTTTTTGGTATAAATGATGCAGTTATTTTTTTCTTAATTCAAAGCTACTTTCGATCATTTAAAGCTTCTACCACTCAAACGTCTGTCAGTTTTGACGAAACTGACGAAAGTGAAGAGGATTTCACCATTCTCCAAAAACTCTTCTAAGCATGACATTCTGAGTCCAAAACATATTCAGCTAAATAGTGCATTGTATGTACAAGAAAAGGCAGCAACGGGGTAAAGCTATTGTAGTGCCATTGAACGATAGGGCGCAAACATTCATTCAAATAGCCATTTTTATTGACTCAAAACCAGATGTTGTACATGTCACTTACAGAATCAAATTCAACGCAAGAACCTTTATGCCAAATTCAGACAAAATATAATGGATCATATCTTTACAGGGCGGATATTGTTACCATCAGCGAAAATGTAAGAGCCACTCTATTGAATCAAAAATCAAAATCAAAGCTTAGTTTTGACCAACCCCTCCCTCTCTAATGAGCATTACTATAATATGACGCGTGTTTACAGAAATTGTATCTTATTTTTCAACTTTGCGAAACTCTTCAGTCCGATCCGTTGAAGCATGCTTAGGAATTCTAGTAGTAAAACTTAGAACAGGAATTTCAAATACCATTCTCTCTTCACTATTCGGTTCAACTAAAAACCAAATTCAACGCGGTATTCATTCTGCCAAAAAATGCAATGCATGATGACCAACTACGTCCCAAAACTTTTTGTGTTCCAGCAGATTCATCATGACACTTTTGTTCATAGTCATAACACTCCATTAGGTAACAGCTTATTTCCTGACGATGAAAACAATGCTATTCTTGTTCTAGATGGAACTTATATTTACATCAAAAAAGCACAAATTACAAAATTCAAAGAGTATGCGACAGAATGCAGAATCATCTGCCTCTTGTGAAAATGATGGTAATAGTTGCCTCCGACGGTTACATCTTAACTATATTGGGACCGTACCGTTCTGACGGAAAAACAATGATGCTTCTATTACAAAGCTCATATTACGGGAAAATGAGGAAGTAACAAAAAACCGGGATTCAAGAGGAAGATGTTGCAAATGTGGACAGAGGGTTTAGAGATGCAATCTAGTTCCTTGGAAAACAATGCCTACATGTTGTAATGCCCAAATACTTCAAAAAGGACAGTCTGAACATGCAACAGAAGATGATAACTTATCCCGTCTATTGAAAAAAGTAAGGTGGGTTGTTGATAGTGCTGATGAAAGAATAAAGCCGTCGAGGCTTTTGATAAGGTATAACGTAACATTGTAACATCTATTGGTGATTTTGTAGATGAAGTGAGTGTCATTTGCAATGGGTGTAGACCATCATTGTCAAACCCTGATCCTCGAAGAATTTCCCAGAATAAGTGATGTTGGATCTATACAATATTTAAATTGTAGTCCTAGCTATGAAGTAGATATAGCACTACCGGTATGATTTCATTAAAAACACAATGCAGTTAAAAATACTATTGAAAATTCCGTGTCCGATTGATAAAACTTCAGAACATTTTGACATTCTTTCCTGCATGAAGACAGAACCAGATGTATACGTGCCCATAACTAATTAACAAATATTGGTATAGTTCTAGTTTACCTGGGAGATCTATTCCGAATCCCATATCTGCAGACAATCTGGCATTGTAATCAAGTGATCAATCGAAGAATACAATAACAATAATGTTGATATTAAATCACAAAAGAACCTCCTATTATATTTTCAAAATCCAGTGTATTATCAGTTTGTAAATATAATAAGGAGATATGATATGGTTGCCAAGGAGACAACTATCCAACAGGGGCTGAATGGTGTGGATTTAAGCAACTATAGGTCACTGTTATGTTTTCATTTATTATCCTTTCTTTCACTTGGACATTAAAACCCCGAAGTAGCTTTGGCCTTCACCCAAGCAGTAAGCGTGAACTTAAACAGCGATATTCACGATGAGTTTGCTATAAGGTAACACACAGTCTTAAACAATAAACAATCACCAAAGAAATACAATTTGTCAATCTCTTAAAAATCCCAAGTCTGTGGAAACTCGAACTTTAACCCATTGAAATCAGATGCATTTTGTTAGTCGAGTATAAATAAGGTGGACTATTGCGAAACATTTACTATATTTAACTGTCCTGATGAAGCAAATGTAACTTGATCACATTAACCATTCAATCAATATAACACGCTTTTGGGATGTGATATATATATATATATATATATAAGTAATAAAGTGGGGATGTGTGATATCGGGAGAAGAAAAAGCAGGATCTGGGAAAAAGAAGTAAAACCAAGGGGCAAATAAGGAGCAATTGCATGTTTTGGACAGTTACATTACAATAATAATTAAAAACTTTTGGAATTTAAATTCTGCATTGATTGTTTATTTCTCAACGTTTTCAGTCATCACTGTTGCTATCAGTTAATGGCATGTCATTTCCATCCTTGACTGGCAATGTGTGCAAAACAGCCCGCGGTCCCAGTACAAATTTTGCATGTACAATACCACCCTGTAACTGTATCTGAATTATATTCTATCCAGAGGGTATATACAGCTGAATTTATATGCCGCGACTGAAAATTGCAGCGAATTAGATAAGGTTTGTCTTTCACTAATTGAAGCTCATTTAAAGCTGATTTCTCTACCATCTGTCACATGTTTATATTGTTACTCTACCTTGATTTCTCTAACATTTCCCCCACCAAAATGTTTTATTGTTACTCTGTCTTGATTTCTCTAACATCTGTCTAATGTTTATAATTGTTACGTACTCTGTCTTGATTTCTCCAACATCTGTTATTGATTCCCCACCAAAACGTTTTAATGTTACTCTGTTTTGATTTCTCTACCATCTGTCACATATAAATAAGAAGATGTGGTATGAGTGCGAATGAGAACTCTCCATTCAAATCATAATGTATAAAAAGTTGACAATTATAGGTCAAAGTACGGCCTTCAACACGGAGCCTTGGCTCACACCGAACAGCAAGCTATAAAGGGCCCTAAAATGACTAGTGTAAAACAATTCAAACAGGAAAACCAACGGTCTAATCTATATAAAAAACGAGAAACACCTATGAACTACACCAACAAAAAACCACTAAACAACAGGCTCCTGACTTAGGACAGGTGCATAAAAATGCAGCGGGTTTAAACGTTTTAACAGGCGCCAACCTTCACCCTAAATGAGACATTAGTGTAACATTACAACATAAAAAGACACACTATAAAATATCTATTGAAATGGCTTAAATCGATCAAAAAGACATTAAAACAAACACAAGTAAAAAAACGTTTATATTGTTACTCTGTCTTGTTTCTCCAACATCTCAAATGTTTATATTGTTACTCTGTCTTGATTTCTCTAATATCTGTTGTTAACAAAGATTAAATTTTAATTTACAGATAAACAAACAAAAAAGAAATAATCATGAATAAAACGTCTTTGCATTTTGTGTAGCTTCGGCAACTGTCGACGGAGGCTCTTAAACACGACTAGAAACGTCATTACAACATATTAAATATAATGCAAGACAAATTATGAAACATAAAATTTTGTTAATTTGTAACGGATTGTAGAGTTCTAATGTTATTTCACATAGAAAACTATTTTCAGACTGGTCACTATTTACCATGCAAACAATTATAAGGAGCTACCATTTGATTTTTATTGGGGCTAGGATGAAATTTGAAAAAATAGGCAGGGCAGGAGTTTTGAGTAAAAAAAAAGGCAGGATTAGACACTTTGCAAAAAAAAGGTAGGATGACAATTTATGTGAAAAAAAGTCAGGATAAACTAAAAAAAAAAGGCAGGACCAAATAGAGTGAAAAATAAAAAGGCAGGACAGAGATTACAACTAAAAAAAAGCAGAATTAATTGTTTACTCTTCATATGAAAACAAAAAGAATTTTCTGTTATGCTTAAAGACAGGCGAAAGATAACAAAGGGACATTCAAACTCATTAGTCGAAAAATAAACTGACAACGCTATGGCTGAAAAAGAAAAAGAATAGAGAAGGTACACCGATATAAGTGATCATATATAAGGAGCAACAGATTCTTGTGAAAATCTTTAAATTCAGAACAAATCTGTTAGAAAAGAGCAGCGTAAGATACCAAAGGGACATTCAAAATCATCAGACAAAAATAACCTGACAACGCCATGGCTAAAAGAAAAGAAAAAAAGAAAAAGACCAACAGACAAACAGACAAACAATAGTACACAAAACACAACATAGAAAACTAAAGACTGATCAACACGAACTCCACCAAAAACTAGGGGTGTCTAAATATAGATATTAATGACAATGAGACAACTCTCCATCAATATGTTTAGATTTCTGGATATTATTGTTATTAACTTCCATCATTGTTTGGTATTTTCGAACTTTTTTTTCCAAAAATGAAAACATAAAAACAATACCACGGCATATTTGTTTGATACATTGTTAACATGCAGATAATTAAAGGCAACAGTAGTATACATTTGTTCAAAAGTCGTATATCGATTGAGAGAAAACAAATCGGGGTTACAAACCAAAATCGAGGGAAACACATCAACTATAAAAGGAAAACAAAGGAACACCGAAGTGCAACAAAAACAAACGCCAACACACATACAAGCGAACTATTTGATAACAACTGCCATATTCCTGTCTTGGTACAGGGCATTTTAAGAAAAAAATAGTGGGTTAAACCTGGTTTCACGGCATGCCAAACCTCCCGCTTTATGACAATGTTAAAAAATAAACACCACAGGATATCAAAAACACTGACGCGCTTACCTAACTAACATGCTATCTCGAACTTTATACAATTATTTTCACAATATTCGTCCAAACAATGATAGTATGGAAAGGCAATTTTATAATTATTTCGACTACAAACGATAAGACATAACAGATTATCCAACCGAAACCATAACAGAAACATCAAAATAAATCCATTAATGTTGAATGTACAAAACACCGAGACACGCCGCACTGCAATGCAAATTCACATTCAGTATATAAACAGTCATATTCGGGAATATGACAATGATGGTATTGAAAGGCTTTTTTAAAATTATATGGACAACAAACGATATGACAAAACACAATATTCAACCGAAACCATAACAAAAACATCAAAAATAAATACATGAATGTTGGATGTACAAAATACCGAGACACGTCGTATAGCAATGTAAATTCATTCTCGGTGTAAGTCATATTCGGGAATTGGTCACGTTCGGTACTTAGCAGACAGACGACATAGATGTTAAACCACAATCTAAGACGTGGTAAAAATGTCATTAGTTAGTTTAGACACAGACACATCAACTAATTCGTGATGGTGTCCATAAAATTTACAGAGTGTCATTTGTAATCTTTCCTCCTCATAACTCTGTTGGAGCAGTTTCTGCGTAAGGAGCACACTCCTGTATATGAAGTCAGTATAGTGGGAACATGCACCAGCATAACGTATCAATTGAGATAAGTACACACCATACGACGGAGCAGAGGATATGTTACTGCAGAGAAATGGGAAATTTAAAATTGGGAAGTTGAAATCATCCCGTTTGTCATAGATTTTAGTGTAAAGTCGTCCATCTGTGTCAATATTGAGGAAAAGATCAAGGTATGAAGCAGTCCTTCTTGTTTCAGTAGTATCCTTAATTTCAAGTTCACTGGGATATACGAGATGCAAGTACTGACTGAAATATGGGTTGTTCAGTGATGGGACATCATCAATATATCTGAAAGTAAAATTAAAAAACTTTGCATGGTGCTTTTTTTTGTCTTTTAGAAGGTGTTCAGTGAATTCTGCTTCATACGAGTACAAAATCAAGTCGGCCAAAAGGGGTGCACAATTAGTACCCATTGGAATACCGACTGTCTGTTGAAATATCAATCCTCCAAACTCAACAAATATATTGTCGATTAAAAAGTCCAGCACTTTGATACTATCATATTCACTGTGTTTTCTGATAGAATCAGTGTGGTTCTTCACAAAATAAGAATGACTATAACCTAAAACAAGAAATTTATATCTACGATTCCCATTTTTATAGAAAAAGCTCTGTTTAATGAGATGGTGAAGTCGATCTTTCATTTGAGCATGGGGAATAGTAGTGTTAAGCGTAGAAAAATCAAAGGTCTTAATGTTGCTACAAAATTGCAGTGATTGTAATCTGAGATTTAGCAGTAGATCTTTAGAATTTTTGAGAATCTACATCTGATTGACACCACTGGTTGAATATATCTCATCACAATATTTTTGAAAGCCATCTTATACTGTAGAAAGAATAGTAGTCAACACTTTAGAAAGATGTTTAGTCGAACATCTTGATGATCCAGCTATGTATCGTTCTTTATACGGAGTTTTATTAAGTTTTGGAATCCAGTATAATGAGGTAGATTTTCTTCGTTTTCTTTGATGTTAATACCAAATGAAAGAAGGACAGATTTGTGATTTTGTAAAATTTCATTCTTTGTAAATGATGTTAAAGAATATGTAGGATTACCAGTTGTGCTGTTTATTCCAAGCTCTTCTGTGAGGCATTGCAAATAATGGTTTTTACATACAAAGACAATATTATTGGAGGCTTTATCTGTTGGAACAACGACATATTTCTCATGCAAAGAGGATAAAGCATCCACAACCTCCGGGTTCTTGAATGGGTTAGAAACCCTTGTGCTCATAGTACATCGTAGTTTCTGAATGCGTTTCTGAATGCATGATCGAATAGCTTTGATCCATTCAGACAAAGTGTCCAGTTCTGGTTTGTCTGGTTCGCGCTTTACCCATTTCCTAGCATAGTCCTCAACTGCATCCATCAGTAACCTGAAGTTCTTTTTCCAGTTGATGGACTGGGGAATTCTATATTTTGGTCCCTTGGCTAACAACTCTCTTAGTTGTTCATTGGGAACGATGCCGAGGTCGCCAGTAATAACATGACCAACTGGACTATAATTGTATTTTGACGATGCACATGAGCAATCTGGAGGTTTGGATTTTACATTTTTGAGGTTAAAGGCCTCTAAAACCCTCTTATGGTTGAAAATCTTGGATGCAATAGACTTGGTGTAAGTTTATGAAATTACAGGTGTAGCTTTTATTTTTGAAGTAATCAGGTTTAGTTTTTGTACAGATTTCTGGTGGAAAATATTGATAGCATCTAAACCTTTATTGGCGAATTCTACTTAAAAAAAAACAACATTTTCCTCATTTTTGGAAGTAGTTGTTACGGGTTTGAATAGTCTATGGTTAGCAATGTCCATGATTATTGAAATTAATCTATACAAAACAGAATTAGAATCAATGACGGAAGTGTTTTGGGCCTCTTGAAATAGTAAATAAAGCTAAGATAATGGAATGAGTATAATTCAGTTCTGATATGGTGAATGCCTTAAGGTTTTTGAACAGATGATAACAGGCTATCAATTGTCACGGTGTGAACAGCAGGTGGTGTATAATTTCTGTGACCATGACTTCTATTTCGTCGAGCAGAAGTGTTAAATAATTGTAATCAATTGACAGTACTACACCTGGGACTAGACAAAATACCTACACCATCAATTTTATCATTGCATCCATCGGGAATGGCTGTTCCCAACTCTCTTATTCAAAATTCTTCTCTTTGTAGACGATATGGTGTACTCAATATGAGGTCATTTGTTGAATAATATATTTTCTCTATAATCCGTACTTTCATTGAAACAATAGAATGGTCAGGCTGATTAAAATGTTTATAGAGAATTTTGTTGTTATTTGGATCATTAACATTAGACCGATGGTCATTCATTCTAAAATTGAGTCTTTGTCGAGTTTCCCCGACGTAGATCAGTCCACAAAGAGCACATTCAATACCATACACAATATTGGAAACAGTACAATTTAAATCCTCATGACTATGTGTATTGTAACTTTTGGTGGTCAAGTTATTTTGAAAGTGGGTATCAGATATTAGTATATCACAGGTTTTACAATTTTTATGTTACATTTTGAAATAAAGCAATGTTGTAAGCTATCATTGAAATCTAAAATATCTAAACCTTTCTATTAATTTAAAACGACAAAGAAACCATTTCGTTCGAGAAGGCAAAAACGAGTCAAAAATGAAAATCATGCAACAATGACGAGATTGTATATAGACATGGCAAACTGTAGAAGAAGCTTCGACTATGATCATAATTGTAAGTAAATAAATTTATTTTCGTGAGAAAACTGATGGAGAGAGGGCAAAAACGAATCAACAATTAAAATCATAAAGAGACGAGATTGTATAATGACATGGCAAACTGTAGAAGAAGCTTGGACTATGATCATGATGATTGTAAGTTAATTAATTTTATTTTCGTGAAAAATTAAACGGCAAAATAAATCGACCTTTATGGTCGTAAATAAACGCATCATATATACCAGGATTGAAAGGCAGATTTCGTTTACAAAGGACTCATCAGTGACGCTCGAATCGAAAAAGTTAAAAAGTCGAAATAAAATACGAAGATGAAGAGCATTGAAGACCAAAAATTCTTAAAAGTTTTGCCAAATACTTTTAAGGTAATCCCACGCTCACATCACTACTGCAAACATTTCTGTTAAGAATCCAATAAGAATATTTTTCCCCCGGAAGCTTAAAATCCAAAGCAGGTAACGTCCTCATCTAAAACTCGTGTCAAAGAAAACATGTACAATGATAAAAAAAAAACATTCAAACTCACAAGTCGAAAATAAACCGACAAAACTATGAAATAATATATACAAAAATACGAAATTATATATACAAATAGTCAGTATCCATCAAAACAGTTTTCTATCATCAATGATCATGATGATAGTGAAATAATTCTGAATTTGCTCTTTGTACCGTTTGATTAATTTGATAGAAAATGAGACGTTTCACAACAAAAACTTAGGTTCATTGGTTTCACAAGAGTGGTAGCAGCATACAGATTTGCATAATTTCACACATTAGAATTGAAACGTGTATGAAATATCATTGATGGTAATATTGGTGAATAATTTACTGTCCAAGTTGATGGAAATTCATCGAAATTGTTTGTATTAAATTGTATAAAAAGTAATACCACCGTCACACTAGGCCACGATCGCACTACGATCTCTGAAAAAATTCAAATTTTGACGATCTTAGTGTGATCGTGTAGATCACAGTAAGGTCGTGTTGAGGTCTTCATGATCGTGATGAGCGTGGACCAATTTTGAACAATCGTGGTGCGGTCGTGGCGAAATCAGGTCGTAGTAGAAGCATAGTGGGAGCGCAGTAAGATCGCAAAGGTCGCTGTACTATCGTAGCGAAAGCGCAATTCTAGTCGGAGAGACTGACCTACGATGTCACAGCGACGTTACTACGACCATCACGTTCTCACCACGACACAACCACGCTTCTACTACGATTATACCATGTTTATACCACGCTGTTTAAGACCATAGTATGATTCTAGCAAACTCAAACCGTCCTCATCACGCTCCTCTTACGACCTGACTACGTTCATACTACGACCATTTCGAGTTCTAGTCATGCTCATTGTCATTGTCACATAAAATATATAAAAGCTCTCCAGGTTTTGTTTGAAACATCAATTTTAATTGATCCATGGAAACACAAGACCATGTACATGTAGTAATGCTTCTACAGTCATAAACACAGATACAAAATCTTAACGACCAGGCCATGATATTGTTATTGAGAGAACACAGAAGAAGAAGAAGAAGAAATTTTTGACGGCGTAGGTCCTGTTGGGTTCGTCCTTGGTTATCAACCGAAAGGAGACTCCAGTTTGGTCATTATGATCAGTTGATAAACGAGTTACGAATCGAGGATGAACCTTCCTTCTTTAATTTTATTAGAATGCCACCAGAGATGTTCACCTGGGGTTTCATCGATTTCATCAGATGTGGCCGAGGAAGCAGTTTTCAGCTGCTTTTAATTTCTTCTTCCTCTTAAAAGGAAAAAGCAAAATCGATTGATTTTCGAATTATTAGTTTAAACTTTAACAATAACAGAGTCCCATCTTATTGCTCTATTCCATGACATTTTTGTTGTCATATGGATTTGTAGACCGTATATGAATTAAAAAAAAAAAATAAATAGAAATCTGACACTGCCATTAAGGTCCACTAGCCTCAGTCTGATTTCTCGAAAACGAAAATCGAAATTGCTCCCAAGGGAGCTTCCTCTTGTGGTACTTTATTTTACCTATCAACTTGAAGGCAAACTTGAGTTATCGTACAACGACGAAAGTACTGACGGACAGACGGACGAACGGACAAGGTGGTTACTATTGGCCGTAAATATGTATTATCATAATTAATGCTGATGCATTACGGCTTTACTAATCGAAATCGATGGTTTTGAGATATTGGGCAGCAGACTCGGAAAGTTGTGCAGCGTGTTGATCAACTTTTATTTTTGAAAAAAAGCGTCTAAGATTTGTGCTTTCTTTTCTATATTTGATTCTAAATAAATACATTTGAAAAAGAATTCTATGGGGTTGTTAATAAGTTATACAACACTTCAACGATTCGTCTTTCTATTTTTCTTTTTCATTTCGTTTGCTTTCCTTCGAGTTACACTTCAAAAATCAATTCAAATCAATAAAGTCTTTACAATATCATTACTATACTTACACTCACTAATGTCTTCTTTTGTACCTCATGCACATGTTAATTCTTTGTCACCATCGCCGGATTTTGTTTTTATCTTGAGCGTTCGTATCTGGTTATCATGCTGGAATACCATTTAAGCACCAAGACGGATTTGCCGAGTTCTTCTTTTTCTAGCCACATCCTTTCTTTCTTGCCGGTATCTTTGTGCGTAGTCATCTCTTTATTGTAGAAAATAGGATGCGCCTCTAACCATTCTACCATGTTTTGCTCTTCCAGTAATGTTAGGTCTGTATGTAATTTGGACCTCTTGTCCCTTTTCTCCAACGGCTCAACCATGCTTGACACATTCTGTGTCATCCCCACTATCGTTCACTAAGACATCGTCATTTGATCTTGATGGACCAGCAATAGGTTGTGATTCAGGTTGGATTGGTCGGTCCGGCATCTCTACTGGATCAGGATTCGTATCACAGACCCCTCTGCCTCTACCCCTACCACCACGCCCACGAGTTCTGGTAGATTTTGGTGGCATGACTGTGTTGTTTCCGAGAAATCTACGTATTAATGAGAAATAGAAGGAATGGAACAGTATTTATATGGAACACGATGTTGATGTTATTGCTGAGAGCGTAGTAAGATCGCGGTATGAACGTGGTAAGAGCGTGCTATAATCGCAGTGGAAGCGTGGTTAGATCGTGTTGCAATCGGATAAATCGTGGTATGGTCGTAGAGAGAGAACGTGATGAGCGTAGTAAGATCGTGATTATCGTAGTGAGGTCGCAGAATAAGCGTGGTGAGAACGTAGTATAATCGTAGCGGGATCGTTGTATAAGCGTAATGAGGACGTAGTAGTATCGTGAAAACATCGAAAATTTACATTTTCATGCCGCTCATACCGCGCCTCACCACGATCTGAATTTATTTTAGATCGCGGTGAGCGTGGTGCGATCGTGGTCTAGTATGACGGGGACACAAGAGACATTTGTTTCTGTAATAGAAAAAGTGATGTAATTAAGGAAAACGAAATTTCAAAACCCTTTGCGTTTGTGTGTGAGAGGGCATGGGATGTATTATTATTTTGAACAAATTGGTCGAAAGCGATAAAACACGCCTTCACAAAAAGAAACGTTATCAGGTTTAATTCATCAAAAGAACTTGAAGCTGTGCTCAATATTATATTAAGCATAATGGAATACATGCGAATACAAAACAGAGAAGAAAACTGAGAGATTGCAATACATTTTGTTAATGTATTTATTTGCACTGTTACAAGTATCTCAGCCAATAATCTGTTAATTGGACGATAAATATCCTGATCATTAAACTAATCATTTATATTACCTTATGCAATTCTCAGCTGATCCATTTATTTTTGAGTTGCAAATTACTCGATTTTAAAAGCAACAAAGCATTTTTCAGAAATTTCTAATAGCTACTAAAAGTGCAATTTACTAGTTCAAAAGATTTAAATCCTTGGTTTTTTCTTTCTTCATGCAAGCGACACTGCATTATTATAAATGACAGTTCAGAATCAACTTTATGATCGAAATATTCTCAGTTAGGGAACTTGGTACACAGCAAAGGTAAAATCAGCATTTTACTATTTTGCAATGATCAGATTTCATATGATTGAGTTTTTTTTTTTTTTTACTTTGATGTTGATTGGGCTCTAATGGTTAACTGGAAAACAAGCCAATTGAGTATTTCTTATTTTGATGTCGATTGAACACCAAGGGTAAACTGAAAATAAAGATTGAGTATTTTTACTTTGATAAAGGTTAATTGGACAACAGTATGACCCATGATAAAGCGAGGCGAGCGTTTAACTTTACGGGATGTATAAACACGCAACCACATCCGGTCAAAATGGAAACGTTAAATCCGAAGTCTAGTAACGGGATAGTGCCATGATATCTGCTCGTTAAAGAACCCTTGCCAAAACTTTAAGTGCGGCCAGTAGATGGTATGTTGCAAGGAAAACTTCTGCACCTGTCTTCATACCTTGCCATAGTTCCGCAGTGCCGATCGTTACTCAATAATGTCATCTACATTGAATTGAAATTTTCATTTTCACCATATGGGCGATTTATAGAGTAATTTGATAGAAATATGATACTAAAATTAGTTAACCTTAATATTGATGACAATAATTAAAAAAAGATTGATTGATTGTTGATTGTTTTACGCTACATCAGCACAAAAAGGCTATATCGCGGCGAATTATTAAAAAATTGTAAAACAATGAAACACTTGTTCTGCACGGCTATGAACTTAATCACAAATTATTACATATTTGAGCGAAAAACATTCAACAATGTATTCAATAGCTGGTTCTGCAAAGTGGTCGACCGGATTGAAAGGAGAAAAACTTGAACTTGAACTGGATATACAGGGAATGCTGTACAGATGAAGAACTTTCGTCTTGCAAAGTTCACTCATCGAGCCACTCACAGAGTTGATGCAAAGGTATTTTAATGTACAGAGAGCTTGATCATCTTCATACAGGAGATTTTAGACTTGACAGGACGTGGCTGCGTATTTATATTTCCCACATAGCCAAACGGGTGTTCTCTAAACCCGGGTTAACTGCCAGGCAAGAGAACGGTTTTGTCGTCTTTACTTAAAATAAAGAAGAAGATACTCAATAAAAGGTTATTTGTTCTTGACAGGTTTAGCACATTTGTCTTAAGAATAAGAATCAAATAAAAGCAAGCTGACCTAACTACGATTAAAGACTAATAATTCATCTCACATTTTATCATGTATTTACTTCTCTTTTCTAGTTAGTACGTTAAAATTGAGTCACTTCAGATGAAATTATGTCTGATGATTCTCTTCTTTACACAAGTCCATTAATGTAGTTAGAACCTTGGAAATTTATTGGTCTGGCAGGATTGTTCAAAAACATATAATATCAAATATTAAGAACTAAAGTGTCAAACACTTGACAATACATGCTATTCTGTCATTTGATAGGGTAGCCTAGAATGTGTTTTATCAATAATGATTTACTTTAAAAACTGATGACTATAAATATGTTTGCATGCGTTTAGAACGAAAATTTTAGTCTGTCTATTTCATTTGTTGTGTAGTTTGCGTTTATTTACGCAATGTAATTGTTCCATGAATTTCTTCTGGAACAACTTTCAAAAAACGCTAGATGTAAAAAAATAGGAAAATCGAATAGAAAAAACTTAATGACCGTAAACGTTTACCTTCTTCCATTTTAAAAGTCAATTCTACGTGACATCTTTCGAAAAATAAAAGTGGTGTTTCACAAAAGCTATTTTTATTATTTATATAGCAAAGGTATTAGAATTGTCTCTCAAATCTTTCAGCTTACACAAATAAGCCCTAATACATGTTATTAGTTATGCTTTTGCTGAGAGGTACTTAGCTGTCGGTATATTTTTGTGTAACTGCGAGTATTCTCAGATCTGTACTTTGTGTCTTTTTTGTTGTTTGGGGATATATAAATACCCTGCTACGTTCGGTCTTTGTTTTTGTCTGATGTTTTTCTGCTTTGTATCGATCTGATGAGTTATGCCCTTTTCAAATGATTTTTGTAGTTTTTTCTTATGTTTTGCTGTAACACCGCTATCACAGGGGAAGGTTGAGCGCTCACAAACATGTTTTACCCCGCCACATTCTTTATGTGCCTGTCCCAAGTCAGGAGCCTGTAGTTCAGTGGTTGTCGTTGGTTCACGTCTGTTATATTTGTTTTTCGTAAATTGTTTTGTTATAATTTAGACCGTTAGTTTTCTCAATTGAATTGTTTCATATTTTTCATGTCGGGGCCTTTTATAGCCGACTATACGGTATGGGTTTTTATCATTGTTGAAGGCCGTAAGGTTGCCTATTATTGATTACAGCCACTCCATTTGAACTTTGCTGGATAGTTGTCTCATTTGAAATCATATCCATCTCCTTATTTTTATATTCGTCTAGTAAGTGCATATCGTAGTTTAATGATTGATATTTATTCCATATTTACAGATTTTAACACGATTAAAATGTTTTATCCCTATCTTTTTTTTTGTATTGAAATGCCCGCATTGTCGTGCTAAGCATACTAGTATTACTCCTCAAAATTCAAGTTTCGGAAAAAAGGAAGAAGGTATTTGATAGATCCGTTCACACACGGCTCCAATCATGACTATTCATCACTGACCAAATATGAAGTCACCCTGTACATTAGTTAAGTCCATTCAACATATTGAGAAGTTCAAAGTATCGGAGAACAGGAAGTAAGTATCTCACAAATCCAAAAGTGCTATAATTTTATGTAGAAACTAATCAATGGTAGTAGTGTCGGAGAAAATAGAACGAACATGTTTGTAGGACGAACGGACGATCAAGGCTATTACATTTAAGACCACGTTTCTAGAGTTGGGTATAAAAACGACTATTGGCATAACATGATTCAGTTTTTCTGAATTATTTATTACTCGGAATCACAGCGAACGATATTAGAGGTAGAATGGCATGATAATAAATACTTTGAGCCCGCTGTCTAACCTGGTGCAAACATTTGTACGGTATTTATTATCATCGCTATTTTACGAAATTTTCCTTTGATCTTACTCATGTTACTGACTGATAATTTCCTTTCTCAGCACAGTAGTGTGATATGAAAAATTATCGCTAGAAACTAAGGGCGCACGTGCCGTTGTCAATGAAATTAAAAACGTCGTCATAGGTAAAATAGCGATAAACAGATTATCTTTGGTCATCTCAACCGGCTCAAGCGAGAAAATCAATCTCGTTGTTACTTATACCTGTTTGGATTAGTGCTATTGTAGTCCGAGTTGTTTGGATATATGAACTATCGATATTTTAGTCAGATATGTTAGATGTATGTAATATCAATATTGTAATCAGATTTGTTTGGTTGTCAGTAATCAGATCTGCTAAATTGTTTTAATATATTAAATAGCGATATTGTAATCAGTTGTTTGATTGTCTGTCATATCGATATTTTAATCAAGGTTGTTTGGTTGTATTTAATATTGATATTGCAATCAGAGGTATTGTATGTCTGTTATACCGATATTTTAATATAGCTACCTAGATGCATTTAAATCGATATTGTTAGAAGAATTGTTTGATTTTCTGTTTTATCGATATTGTAATTGGAGATGTTTGGGTGTCTGAAATATCGAAATTGTAATCAAAGTTGTTTGATTGTAGTAAGGAAGTAAGTAATTAGTTTATTATAGTGACATGTGAACATGTATCAATAAATATAACACAATTACAGAGTTTGTATAGTCAATGTTACACCCGGCCCATTGGACCTATAAGGCACCTATTTGACTTAATAACTTTATACAATATCACGGACTAAATGTTAATATAATACTTCTCAATTACTTCCAAATTAAAAGAAATGTTCAAATTATTAGATTAAATATATAAATAAAATATATAAATAAGTTAAATGTTATGTATTATACAGCAACTGACTTATATGAAATGCACGAACTATATATTTTGCTAAATTTTCTTATGTGGAAAGTTATTAAAAAGTTCAATTTTTCGGCATGATTCAAATCTGAGAAATTTTCCTCAGTTAAAAGTTCACCAAAAATGTTAGTTCGACATTCAATAAATAAAGGATAATCAAAGATAAAATGGATCTCAGTTTCAGATTCTTGATTTTTACAAAAATATGCATAGTCTTTCTTCTGCATTTTCGTTCGAGTATCTTCCAGTTTCCACTCTTAATGGTAAAATTCCACTTCTAAATTAGGCTAAGTGTGACCGCTCAGTTTTACTCAAGTTCAATTTAACGTAATTTTTAGTTTCAAAGACTGTTGTAAAGTTCCTATATGCCCGTAGTTTCTAAACGTTTTGGACGGAATTCCTGCAGATATATGAATAAAAGCGAAAAATGTTAGTTTCAACCAATAACAAGTCGACCTCTGATTTGAATTCATAAAAATGTCCTAATTCAAGTTGGTATAATGTGTCCTTAACTTCACTACACCAATTACTTTCACAACGATCATAGTCAATATTGAATGCTAGTTTGGTTATTCGAATGCTGTCAAATCGAATAAGTCTATTCCAGTATCTTACCATATTGATCCAACACCGATACTGACTCGGGATCCAACCGATATCTCCGTGTATAGCAAGGATAGATGCAAATAGTAGCGAATAGCTCTGTTCTGAACATTGTCTATTGACTGATATTTTCGGTATCCCCTACACACCAGACGAATAATCCAAGTATAGGAACAATACAAGAGTTAAACAATTTTTCATATGGTTTATATCCAAAGCCTTTAATATATGGATTTTAGCAATTATATTCCCAAATGCTCGTCTGCCACTTTTCGCAAGAATTTCCACATTCGACAAAAAACTGCCGTTGTAGCTAAATGTTACACCTAAGTACTTGTACTGGTTAACTTTTTCCAACTGATTCCTACCCACGGTGAAATTAAACTCAGTTTGAATGGATTTTCCTTTTCTAAAATGAATATATTTTGACTTATCAGTGTTAATCAATACTTGCCACCGCTTACACCATTGGTGAGGTTTATCCAACATACATTGAAGGTCCAAGTTCGATTTTGCTAATACAGCTATGTCATCTGCATACAGTAAAACCGACAATTTCCTATTATCTAAATCTATTCCTATGTTTAGATCGTTCAATTTCTTTACTAGATCATTGATAAATATTGAAAAAAGAGTCAGTGATAAATTAACCCCCTGTTTCACTCCCGATTTACAGTTAAACCAGCTTGTAAGTTCGCCATTTAATCGGACACAGGATTCAGAATTCTGATAAAGGCTTTTCACAGAGTTGTACAGTTTGCCATCATTGTTGTGTATGAGTAGTTTATACAGCATCATATCCCTGTCTATGAAGTCAAAACATTTTTTAGATCAATTAATGCTTCAAAAAGAGACTTATTATTTCGGACAATACTATTCAGCGTGTTAATGTGATCCTCGCAAGATCGATTTTTTCTGAAGCCGTTCTGTTCGTCTGCGAGTATATCCTGATTTTCTAAGTAATTCGTAATTCGCTTATTAATGAAAGCACTATACAGTTTACTTATACACGATAGCAGACTAACACCTCTGTAGGTCTTTGGCAGCCGTGCACCTGAAGAAGTATATCCTTTAGTATAGGACAAATAACAGCTTTCCTCCAAATTGATGGTATAAGGCTAGTGTGAAAAATGAGCAGAAACAGCTGTAATAATGTCTCAATCTCAATAGGGAATTTCAGAACACTGTAGGTTGCATTTCTGTAAATATCAACAATGCAATTTCCCATAGGAACTCCTTTCACGGGTAAAACTGTACCACTTTACTATGAAGTTTTGAAAAAAAATATATCCTAGAATGGAAAGTTTATATGCACTACTATTTTTTTCAAAGGTCAAGATATAGGGCTGTGCGGCATATTTTCAACGTTTATATGCCCCGAACTTCTAAGAGTTTAAACTTGCATTAAATTTCTATCCTACATTGTACCCCAACCTTGACTTAAGGATTTCCACAGACTTAAACTTGATCAATATGAATATGTATATTTACTGGTAACATTCCCAAGTTATGTCTCTATGAGATGAAACATAGCGATCATATCCGGGAACCAGTACGTAAACAAAATTAATTGTCTATGAATATTAAATATCTCCCCAAAAGAGGCGTGGTTTGAAAAACAGCTGTATTTACAAAGTGCAACCTGTATTGAATTTCATCAAAACCACTCGCATACTTTGATTTGGCGTGTATAACGATATTGTCAATTTCATCTAAAGTAATGTTACGGTTCAAATATTCATTCGGAAGAAATAGCGGGTCCTCCATGATACTTGTGAGACTTTACACGATCGTAATGTCCATCATCAAACTCGTCACTGTTTCTACAGGTATAGACTTTGAATTTCTCGGACCAAGGTTGCGAATTTTTTCCCTAAAGTCATTCGGATTCTTCGTAGTCATTGATTCAATATGTACAGCTTTCATTCTTCTATATGCTCGCTCGGTTCGCCGCAATGTTTTATCGAAAATATCTCGTGCTTGTATATAGTGGTTCCGTAATGCCGCTCTAATATTACGATTTATACCTTTCCATCGAGTAAATTCTTTCTCTTAGTTGTCATTTTGTTCCAGAGGTCCATTAAATGGTCATTTCAATACGTTTTTTTTCTGCTTGAAACGTTTCTTTGAGCTGTTAAACTCGACTTTCGGAACCTTGTCGGTCATTTCAGAAAAAATAATTGAGCACAATTCTGTGTAAATTTTATCAACATTGTCCTGAGTTTCTCTGCAACGTTCGATCTGTTCTATTAAATTCAGTAAGGCAGAACGTTTAATTGTATGTTATATCGATTATTTAATCTGATTTCTGTTTAATTGTATGTTATATCGATTACTTAATCTGATTTCTGTTTGATTGTATGTAGTATCGATATTGTGTTCTAGAGTTATTTTGGTTGTCTGTGATGTCTATATTGCATTCTGAGTTATTTTATTACATATGTAATATCAAAGTTATAATCAGTGGAAATGCAACAAGTGTTTTGTTAAATTAGCATTATACTGACCTACTTGAAGTAAGTGTATCTGATGGCTTTATGGTAATATCATCAATCTAACAGCTAAACGTTTGTTTTAATGAAGTACAAGGGTGACTTGGGTATAGAAATATAGTAACTTGGACTTCTTCCATCCGGCATTTTAACCCAGGGGAAGGTTGGTGCTGCGTTGATATGGTGATGAGGATGTATTAGCTGCGTCCGGTCGAAAGAGGAAATTAAACTCAAATCATTTAGGAACAGTGTCACACTCTCGATACATTAAAAATCAATTGCATCAAGTCTTTAAAGGGACATAAGGTTGTCTGTTGTGCATCCCTCTTTTTCCAGTGGCAACGCGAATGTACTGCTCTAATCCCGGTCATACCTCTTTGCAGAACTTATCTGTTGGATTTATTTTTATTTTGTTTCCATTCTGACTGTGGATGAAATATTTCCCACCGGAAAACCGAACCAATCTATCAGTATGTTTTCACGACCATAGAATTACTCTAAGCCTGGAAGATTTGTATATAGTATAGCATTCATAGTTCATTGAAAAACATGTTTTTTTTCTGATTAACAAGATTAAATTTCACGCCTTCAATGGCATCGTTATTTTTATTTATTGACTATGAAAAATGTATAGAGCTTGAGTATCCGGACTTCTCTGTATACAAAATATTATAAGATATTAGAAAAAATTGACATGTTGGCGCCTTATATGTTTTGATCTGAATTTGATATATTGACACAGTTTCATTAAGAGATGGAATTCGTGCATTCAGAGTGGTACTTTGATTGAAATAATGAACATCTATTTACTGATAAAAAATTTTTGAAAATCCAAAATTTTACAGAGTGGGAAAAAGAAACTGGTAAGTAATATGGTTTGATCTGGTGAACTGGTTAGGTCTAGTGCATTTAAATGAGCATAACTTAAGCCATGAATCAAACGTTCAAAGTCTGCTTTTCTTGTACTTTTAAAACGTTCATTACTATTGGTTTTCAAATAATATTGCTGAAAAGCAAATATATAACATTCATTGTACATTATTGGAAACTGGATGACAAAAACCAAATGATCTCACTCACTTGTCAATTTAACATAAAATTAGTACAATGAAATGGGAATATTTCAAATATTTTCCAGAAAAAAAAATACCACAAACAAATTGTATAATCCGTCAAAGGCAATAACTCCTATAAGAGATTTATAATAACTGTCGAAGTACGAGTACGAGCAAGACTACAAATCATGCAAGTAAGCTATAGGGGTAATCTCAAATTAATTTGTACCTTAATTAATTTTACCGTGTTCCATCTTTGCGTTGAAATGTTATAGCACAAAACCATTCATCAAATTGATTTTTTTACTGAAGGGTTGAAGATTGCTCTTTTTCATTTACTATTTCGGGCAGGATCTGTTTACCCTTCCGAAGCACCTGAGATCACCCTCAGTTTGTGGTGGGGTACGTGTTGCTCAGTCTTCAGTTTTCTATGTTGTGTTTTGTGTACTATTGTTTAGTCTGTTGGTGTTTTTCCTTTTTTTCTTTTTCAGCCATGGCGTTGTCAGTTTATTTTTGTCTTATGAGTTTGAATGTCGCTTTGGTATCTTACGCTTCTCTTTTCTAACAGATTTGTTCAGAATTTTAAGATTTTAACAAGAATCTGTTGCTCCTGTTATATTATCACTTATATCGGTGTACATTCTCTATTCTATTAAAACAAACATTTTCAAGTTAAATGGTCCTCTCCAAACTAATGAATAATTTAAAGGGAATTGAATAAAACTGTTGTAACCTTCATTGTAAGTAATTCCAATCATCCTCCCTGTCAAGTTAGGTTGCAATTGTTTGTCTGATTTAAGAAGTGTAAGAGAAAAAACTGACAGAGAACCAAACGACGCTTCTTTTTTCAAAGACACACATCTATAAGATGAATTAAGTTAACATTTCAGCTATTCAGTTCGGCTGTAGCCGTTTTAAACTTTTTGTTGACAAATCAATTGAAAGAGTGTCCTATGTTATCTTTCTTCAAACAATTTAAGAAAGAAATAATAAAATTCAGCCCAAACGATACAAACGGTTACTGACGCAAAACGATGACAACTTCACCCATTACGTAGATCAAAATGATAAAAAAAAAAAAAGGAAGAAGCTGTTTTGTTATAAATTTTTCATATGTTTCATGGTTCTTCCGAACTAATTGCATCAAAGGTTCCTTTTTCCCTTTCCCTTTTTTTTAACAGGATTTTTCTTTTGTTGCAGATTTGCAGGAACATTGATGTTATCTGCAGGAGAATTGATGTTATCTGCAGGAGCACTGATGTTATCTGCAGGAACATTGATGTTGTCTGCTATTGGAATTTCTGCAACGTCTGGAATGAAATCTGCATGTTTAGGCCCATTATCCACTTTGCAAGTTCATGTTCCGCTACTGCTCTTACATAAATAGGTACATGTATCCTGATCCTCATTACTGGACAGAGATTGGATAATTTCATCTTTTTTGTCTTGATGATAATCTATGAGCTTCTTTTCCATTGTTTTACTTTCTGACGTTCTTCCCTATCAAGAAAATTACTTTAAGTCGAAACAGTTATCACAACACACACAAACATAACACACACCACAGCACAACACAACGCACAAACACAAATACAGCCCTCAACATAAATAAAGGAAAATAACAAGAATTTTTGAACACGCTCAAATGTGAATAAAACAAAAAGGAGAGATTTTCTATAATAGCAAAAATATCTGATAAACCATTTTCATGTTAAAAGGATGTACTTATCACTTAACCAAAACAAATATGCCGAAAGAATTTAAAGAAACAGAGATAGCTGTTAATATAACCCCCCCCCAAAAATAAGAAAAAAATCAGGGAAATGAATATATATTAACTCTAAAGAAACATTGTTGAACTTTTCCTGTGGAGTAACCAAAAGTTTGCCAAATTTCGTCTGCAGACGAATTTTCAATTGTTTTACTGCTAATGTCATTTAAAGATGTTTTTTTTTTCTTCTGGTAATTCTAATTGGTTGGACCGCAACTCTGCTACAATTTATGCCAAAGCACATTGGGTCGACTGGCATGCCTTCGATAGACAAATGGTTTCGTCGACTGATATGGGGACAGGTTTCCTAAACTTTGTTTTTGATAATGACTTAAAAAAAATTGTATGACGTTTAAAAGTTACAATTTTTACAAGCTAACAGGAATGTGTCCGATGATAGAATCAAAGAAGCAGTGGTACAATGCCTCACTTTCCTCCCCCTTTTTTGTTATCTGTCTTGCCAATCGTCCTAAGGAGGCAACCGGACACTTCTTGTTTTTATGTGATGTAAGAAATTTTGGAAAAAAAATTATTTTCAAGGAGCAGGTATGTTTTTTTTTCGTGACAACGGGAGAGACTTCTGAAATTATGTTCGATATTTTGAGAGATGCAGGAGTGCAATTCCATCAAAGGTGAGGCCGACCTCATAAACTTTCACCGCTGAACAGAGTCATGCTTTTTGTTCTTTGTCTCCGCTCTTATCCGTCGTACCATTTTCTCTCTACTTTATTTGATGTCAGCGCATCGGCGGTGATGAACGAAATAACGATTTCTCTGCGAATATTAAAGAAACGTACATCCCATTTAATTCGCTGGCCAACATTAGAATAGTGGGGAAGTCTGGAGGGTACCTGGCATGAATTACCATCCGCGCTAGCTGGAATCGACGGAATGACTTCAGAAAAATATCGTCCTTAGCCAGACCCATAAGAACACTATTTTTCTGCTCACAGACACTTTCACTGTATTCACACACATGTTCTTATCAACAATCAATGTAACATAGTTTATTGGAGTCCTCAGAACGATGCCCAACAGGTTAGATAAAAAGTAAATGCGTCAAATCGGGGCAGACGAAAACCTTCCTTTCCCATTGAATATGTATATACTTGGTGATAACCTATATCCAAAACCGCTATCCTGTTGTGACGCCGTACGCTAGACAGCAGATAACCAGAAAGCCGGAACACTTAAAGAGAAAGTGTAGAAAGCTAAACAGAAAGAATACCGAGTTTCCGTTGAACATGTTATTGGCGAGTTGAAATGCTATAAAGTAATGGAAATTCTTTGGAGACATCCTCGTCACAAATTTAAAGCCGTTGTTGAAGTTTGTTGTAGTTTTGTCAATCGCCGAAAACAATTTCTCAATTAATGTTACAATAATTAAAGTACAATTTTTACAATATTTATATTATTTTGAGATCACCTAACATGTTTTCTTCTGATTCGAATTAGGACTCGGGTCGGAGTCATACACTTATTATCGTTTTCATAACAATTTGGACGAGACCATTTCTTTGCGCGCTCAGGTCATCAATTGACTGTGTCAGATTAGGTGAACGTTCGTCTGGAACGCCAACTTATTACGTCGTTCTTATTATAGACATTTTAACTGTAGGATCGCCAAAGGTTCTCAACGCCTAAATCAAATAATTCGAAAAACTAGCACAGGAATTATACTTGTGTTATGATTAATAGTGAATACTTAAACATTCTATATCTTTACTGGCGTGTTTGTTATGTTTTGATAAACAACTTTTGAATAGCTTTAAAAGTTGCAATGTATGTGTTGGCTATGAACTTTTTGTGAAGGCTAAACGATTTAACAATTGTGGTTGTCTAATTTTTTCACTTAGTATCTTTTAACTTTTATCTTGTCTAATTTTTTTATTTAGAACGAATGCATGATCAACTTTCAGTAGTTGTGCAATTACAAAATATAGACAAAATGTACTTTCGTACGGTCTTTTTCGTATTTGCAAGATATTGGACAGCAAAAAGCTATTTGGACTAAGCCTTATGAAATTTTAATTTACTTTATGAAATAGGAAACTGTATAGTTTGGTATATATCGGAAATTGGAACTTTTCTGCTAACTACTATACTAGTGAAAAACCCTTGGCAGCAGAAACATATTCATGATTATGCACCGACTATTCTTCCTTTTCTGAGTGTGTGTGTGTTGTTTTTTTTTTCTTTCTCACGCACATATATGAACATTACTTTTTTATATATTTAAATCACCACTGGAAGGTCTCTGACAGACTGAGTGAGCGTAAAATCATTGTTATCGGTAGCCAATGACAAAAATTTAAAGGTAAATAATTCAAATGATTCAGTATTTTTAACATCATAAGTATTACGGTTGTCCACACTGTTACGGGACTACCTCTATTGTAAATCTCTATTAGGAGTATCGACTGACGTTATCAGGTATGTTGACTGAAAAAAATAAAATAACAAAAATACCGAACTCCAAGGAAAATTCCAAACAAAAAGACCCTTATCAAAAGACAAAATCAAAAGCTCAAACATTTCAAACGAATGAAAAACAACTGTAATATTCCTGACTTGGTACAGGCATTTCCTTATGTAGGAAATGGTGGATTAAACATGGTTTTATAGCTAGCTAAACCTCTCACTTGTATGACTGTCATATGGAGTTCCATTATATTGACAACTATGTGTGAGCAAAACAAACAGACATTATTGGTAAAAATGTAATAAATTGGGGTACATTGTGTTATAATCTTAATATTTACAAAAACAAACAAATATGTCAACATAGAAAAACAAAATGGCATATAGACACTCTATAGACAAAGTACATACGCCAAAATGAAAGACACGAATGAATTGTAGTTCGTGTCCAGCTGATAACTATAGCTATTTACATTTTCTCTCCATCTACCGTAGTTTACGCAACAACAAAAACACTAAATGGTAAAAGTTTAGCATTCAAGGGCTAAAAATCATATGAAGCGTCAATTGCTAATTTTGGTCATGATGACTTAATAGTAGACCTTCTCCTGTTGATCAGTTTTGCTATATACAGTTTCTTAAAATCAACTAAAGAGTCAGCTCAAAACACAAAAACTTCTTAAGCTTTCCTAAAAACACAAATATGGTTAAAATGGGTCTTTCAAGGGCAATAATTCCAATAAGAAGTCGACTCTCGATTTTGGCAATGTTGAATTATTCGTAGATCCTGACCTCCCGGTTAATTTTGTGGCATCTGACCAAAGAGAAATTCTGATGAACAATCTAAGATGGCTCCCTGATGACCTTATATTGAATGTTACTAACATCTGGTAGTCAGAACCTCTCGTATGAACAAAACGTCCATATATTCAAACATGTATTCGAGTTTATTTAAAGGTCTGACAGTTTTTTGTCATATGATACTGAAAAGTGTATTTGCGGTACATTCATATCATCATCATCATTACCAATTTTTCCATTATTATTGTTTCATCTTTTTTCAATATCTAGACTCGTGAAGTATTGTTTATTTTGAGATATTGCATGCTCATATTAATATTGTATTGTTATTCATTGTTATTCGGAGCTGACTTCATAAGTATGGTTTACTTGTGTCCAATCCATTTTACTTTGAGTAAATAAAATATGTTTAAACCAACCAAATCTATAGCATCCAACTACTATAGCTTTCAAGATGATAACCATACTCGATCCAAAGGGTGAAAATGTTCATTCCTGTTAGAAGTCGTCTGGCAGTTTTGGTCTAAATAAATGGTAGATAGATGTTGAACTAGATACCAAAAGAGGATTATGGTCAATTTTTGTTCCATTTGACCCACTAGCTTCAGAGGAGAAAAGTTTTGTAAAAGTAAACGGACGCGAAGTGATTGGAAAAGCTCCAATTTGGTTCAGGTGTGCTAAAAATGGATAATTGTCTGTTAATGAAGGCCGACAATGGAAAAGAACCATTTCATGATGGCAATAAAGAACAAGGAGGTAGATTTATCATTTTCAATATATAGAAGCTCTGTCATTACTCACGCAAATAAGTCAATAAACGTAAGAATGAGCAAGGAGTAGAACACACATTTGTCAGTTTTCAAAGAACAAGATTCGTAATTATTAAAATGATAGGTCAACTTGAAAAAGCTATCATAAACTTTTAGCTACATATTACACAAGTAAACAATTAAAATCAGCTCAATATTTGTCAAGTATAATTTTATATAGTTGTCATTTAAACTACCATGGTGTTTCTTTATGTTTGAATGTCTTAACTTTGAAACAAGACAATGTATACTAATAAAAAAAGATTATGCGGGGTATACGTTAATGAGACAGCAGACCAGCGACACAAAAAAGCAATAAAACATCTATAGTTCAACATACAATTTTCGTCAGACGACAAGTTAGGGTTTATACAAAATTTCCCGATCACTCAAGTCCAGAAGCTTAACAACATCAAATTCGTTTAATGACAAAAACATTTATGACCATAAAAGGGCAAACTCTGAAAAGTGTATTTGCAAATATCATCATCATCATTACCAATTTTTCCATTATTATTGTTTCATCTTTTTCAATATCTAGACTCGTGAAGTATTGTTTATTTTGAGATATTGCATTCGACCATTTATCATCATCATCATTACCAAAAGTGTTTACATAAATATTGAATACATTGAATGACAATGTCTCAAAGATCTTGCTCATCACCGTATAACCTTCGACGATGTATGCTCATTGAGTTTATGAAAGTTTAGTCTTCATAAGAACTCTGACCAAGGTTCTTGACTTGGGGGAAATGCGCATGCGTGATTGAGGTCAGTGTTGTGTTCAATTGACCAAATAGTTTCAGATGGGATAGAGGAGAATTTTGATTTAAAAAAAAAATAACGGTGACAGGAGACATACGCAAATACATAAAATGGTGACATTAACCCTTCTGACCATGTTCGTTAAAATTGGCAAAAAAAAACCCAACTTTTTATACACTATTACGATTTAACGTATGTATCGACTACTTGCAGTTTAAAATGTCAAACGATAAAATCATATATGCGTCAAAACGAATACAACAAACAAAAAAATAAGTAGAGCTTAAGTGTTAGGTCTACAAAAATATCTTCATCAAGGTCAAGACAAAACTGGTTCAGATATCTTATTTCCGCTCATTTATAAAAAATGATATGAGAACGAACTATAACAATCCGTATTTGACAAGTGAACAACAAAATGCAAAAAAGAAATAAATTTTCTAAACGGGAAATGATTTACAGGAACAGTACTGATGATTAATTAACTCAAGTTATAGCACCTGCTACGGATAAATTGTCGTCAAAGAACGGACAGGTTGTCGACCTACACGTTTTATGTAAAGAAAACGTCTTTTAAAAAGAAAGGAAGAGAAGACACTAAGCGGACATAAAAGACCAAAAACCATTAACCTAATAAAATAGACAACACCGTGGCAAAAGGAAAATGAACGGAAAACCAAACAACAATAACAAAACATTACATAGAAAACTGAAGAATGAGCAACAAAAACCCCATGAAAAACAGGGTTGAACTCGTGTGCTCCGGAATGAACAGCAGCTTCTGTTAGAGAATATCTCCTTGTCGAACCACCATCAAAAGTTTGTATGACCTTCATATACATGTCGAATAAAAAAGAAGTTTAAACTAGAAACATCAATTATCAGTTAAAAGGATTGGATTATTGAAAACCGGCAAAAATGTTCATGTCATTGGGGATCCATGTATAGAAAATTATTATGCATTAATGATTTTTAAATGAAGAAGACAAAATCCTGCAGTTTTTTTAAGACGATGTTGAAACAAACACTATGATGTTAATAAAAATAATCAATGAACTGGGCCTAGGGCGATGCTTGGACTCCGACTAGGGTTAAAGTCTATTATAATCATAGTTAAAACTAATTTATGATTTATCTTCATTGTTTACATGTTCTTCAGATTAACTGGTAGCAATTTGCAATGAGAAAGTATATTCGATAGCTCAGTAAATCAATTAAGCTGATACAAATGCTGATAAAAGAAGGCCAGACACATATAATAAATGTAGTTATTTTACTAACGAATTTGAATTTGAATTACTTAAACCATAATTGCAGCGAAATTATGGATGCTATTTTGGTTCAGTTTGAATACTTCACATATGAATATTGGTTAAACGTCAATGGGACAATGTCTCAAAGATCTTGTTCACAAAGTCACCGTATAACCTTCGACGATGTATGCTCATTGAGTTTATGAAAGTTTAGTCTTCATAAGAAATGCTGACCAAAAGTATTTCAAAATACAACAGCGACCATGTTTTTTTTTCTGGTTTTCGTTTCCTAGTCAATAAGGTTTTCTAATAGCGATTTTACAAGTTTTAATCAAGTAGATTTCTCACTTTAACACATTTGCACAGATTAAATCGCCGTATCAGGTGAGTGGTAGTTCCATGTCTAGTTTACAAATTGTCGGCATCTTTATGTTGTAAATGTTAATGATTTATATTGACTTAATTTATTCGTTTCTACTGTTATTTAAAAAATCTCGTAAAATTTATAGCTGCCATTGTCTGGCTCAACAGTACTAATTAAGCACCACTACTCACCGACTTGTTTTTGTACTTGCATGCAGTAGAATTCATGATACAGAACCTTGTCAAAGACAAAAACACAAAAAGCATCTTGCAAAATTCTTATTAATTTCATTTTTAAATATATTTATAGTGCTCTGTCACTCAATAAACCATGTTTAAATGAGTGCTTACATCTCATATATCCCAGTGAATTAACGATACTGCAAAAAGTAGAAGGTCTGTTTCATATCTTTATATTACCTCATTATTTACACAGATGGACGACTTCAAACTAGAATCTATGAGAAACGTGGTGGTTTTATCTTTCCAATTGACAACTTCCCATTCTTCAGCAGCAACAAACCCTCTGTTCCATCGTGAGTTGACACTATATGGACTTCGTTAACAGGGGTGTGCATCTTACACAAAAACTGCTGCAATAAAATGATTGAGGATGAACAACTGAAATCGACACTAACTACACAAGTCTTACGGTCACCTCACGATTGGGTTGTCTGATACGATGTGTCGGTGTCTCAATTCGCTAGCGACATGTGTCGCCCAATAAAGTCATCTGATCTGTAATTTTACCGATAGTGACGTATTCCCGATTGCGAAATTTTGAATAAGCGTAAATTCGCATATATTTACTACTATTACAATTACTATTATATTATATATAACGGAAATACAAAAAGGAAATCCTAAGTGTTCTAAATAAAAACCAATTCCTTGCAAATCGGAAACAATATAACATAACGAGTTTTCTCATTTCTTTTGTTTATTGTTCATGAAATAATATTTCTTTAATGACCTTTTAAGAAGCATTCAAACATTATCATCTTTTGACAAACATTGAAAGGAGACTAATGTGAATAGAATTACCAATTTCGACAACTTCATTTATGAAAGTGTGAAAACAATAAGGAACTTGAAAAACGAATTACATCAAATGTGTTGTAGGCGAAAACAAGTGCTCTTTTATACCGTATTTAGTTGAATGTTCTACTCGCATGTCTTTATATTTGTTTACCTATCAATGCAAATAGTTATTACCAAAAATACTGAATTCCAAGTTAAATTCAAAAAGGGGAAGTCCTTAAAAACAGACAAAATAAGACTTTGGACTATATCAATTAACAAACGCAGTAGTATCTTTGGTGAATTTTACATTAAAGAATAATCTAGGGCAGCGCTTTGCTTGTAATACCAATGTAATGACCTTGATGATTTACCATGGTGTCAATACAATATATATCTTTCGATTGTTTACGTAGACCATCATCGTTTACAATAAACCAATGTCATCGGTTGACGGCAATTATGAAATAATTAAAATACGAAAACCACTGTAGTAACAAATTGAGATAATATTTTGCAATATTTACACCTGATCATTTCAACCCAACTGTATGGAATTTATGCAATGAAGAAATAAATAAAAAAAACTGTTTCTGCTACTATATCTATGGAGGAAAATAATAACTGTTAACCAATTGAAACGACTGAATATTTTTTCTATTCTCTAACGGGATTTATTTCGTTTCTTATTTGACCATTGAAAAATACATCTGTGGGACAGGAAATGCGTTTCCATTTGCAGCACCGTAAATTTTCTTATTTTACCTTTCCGAAGGATGCAAGTCGGGGTTTGTTTCGATTCTTTCAGTTTCAATAGTTATAAGCTTTTCTCCCACCCCCACCAATTTGACCATCCCGTCGTGTATCAGAACACTCTGATGTAATTTTAAAGGAATATAATGTAATTTATTAAGATTATGCTACCACCACTTTTATATAAATCGATGGTTATTATAGTTTCATCGTGTTTTAGGTGTTTTAATTAAAAAAAATATACATGTAATATAGTTTGTACACCTTCTATCGTTACCACTGTTCACCCAGAAGGAACTTTTGCTTCTCTGTTTCATATATCTACCAATTCAAATGATAAGATTTCGTCATTATTTCTTGTCGTGACTTTATTCGATCTGTGAGTCGGTTTTTTTATGCATTTTTGTCAGGATTGGATTGTTATTTCCTTCAAAACTCCCCTTGTTACAAGGTTTAAAACGACATTGTGTTTGCCCGACTGGAAAGATAGTCTTCTACAAATTCTAGATAATGAATTCGGATGACGTTCTCTATGATGATCGCAAAATCTGCCATGTATTTTCTTAAGTACAATGTTTATAGATATCCGATATCAAGTCCAATTGATTGATAACCAATACTTACAGTTTTTTATTATTTATTTTATTTGTTATATATTACTGACATTCACTGATCTTGTAGTCACAGTGCAGATATTCTTTAAATTATAACAGCAAATAAGAAACCATGAAGCCCAAAAAAGGAGCATAAATACAACTGAAAATCTGATTACTTTTACGAGACTTAATTGATTCGATGTGTGCGTCGCAGCGACATCTCACACTTCATGAAATTGTTATATTTTTACGGAGCACTGTTGATCTCGTACTAATTAAGATTTGTTTAAGTCAAGCGCTAGTGACATAATGTCTAGCGCTGAAGATCTTAAGTTCAGTGCTGTAGATATAAAGTCCAGCGCTGTAGATTTACACTAACTTCATTACTGCAAAATAAAAATGAAGTGCTGTAGATATACATTCAAGCGCTGTTGATATAAAGGTAGGATCTGTAGATTCGAAATCAAGCGCTGGAGATGTAAAGTATAGTGCTGTATATATAGAGTCCAGCGCTATAGATCTAAAGTCCAGCGCTGTAGATGTAACGTCAAGGGCTGTAGATTTAAAAAAAAAAAGCGCTGATGATGTAAAGTCCAGCGCTGTTGATGTGAAGTCCAGCCCTGTAGATTTAAAGTCCAGCGCTGTAGATGAAAGTCCAGCGATGGAGATATAGAATCAAGCATTTGACTTTATATCTCCAGCGCTTAACTTGATATCTACAGCGCTCGATTTTACATCTACAGCGCTCGATTATACATCTCCAAATTTATATTTGCAGCGCTGGAATTTATATCTACCGCGCTGGACTTGCAGAAACTTATTTTTGAAGAGGGATAAAAAAAAAGAACATTGTTCTTCGGGAGGATTTTTTGAAGCGACCCTTTGCGGAGTCGACGATACGATAGACTGCGTTTAAGTTAACATACTTTCTTGCAGAGGACACCAAAGACAAGGAAAACATGCCTAGCTTTTATTGTGAAATTTTGTCTTGCAACAGGTCATCTACCGACTTAAAAATGTTGTTGCAAGGGTTGTTACATGTGAACTCAGCGTTGCACAGTCTACACACAACGATATCGGGTTTAACTTTCCAAGTCCCATCGGGTGTGGCTGCTTATTTATACAAAAAAAGGAAGAGTTAAATAACAAAAAAATCGAACTCCAAGGAAAATGCAAAACGGAAAGTCCCTTATCAAATGGCAAAATTAAAAGCTCAAACACATCAAACGAATGGAAAACAACTGTCATATTCCTGACATGGTACAGACATTTCCTTATGTAGAAAATGGTGGATGAAACCTTTTTTATAGCTAGCCTAACCTCTCACTTGTATGATAGGCGAATAAAATTCCATTATATTGACAACAACGTGTGAACAAAACAAACAGATATAATAGGTAAAAATGTCAAAAATAGGGGTACAGCAGTCAATATTGTGTTATAATCCAAATCACTATAAAAACAAACAAATATGTCAACAAAGAAAAAAAAAGGCATATAGACAAAGCACATAAACATAAATGAAAGACAAGAATACAAAAAAGGATGATAGCACAATAACAACCCACAAAGCAAAACCAACCACACTATTAATCATGGTTTTTTCCCCTGCTGGATCAGGGAGTCCATGTGACCATATTCATATATTCTAGACACCATTACAGTTAAATGAAAGAAAAAAAATGCATAATAACTCCTGCTGTTAAAATAAATGCCAAAAGAACAATACTTAAAATGATTAAACCCACATTTAAACAACATGAAGATGAAGAATATGATCCATTTGTATCCTGGAGATATGCCGGACTGACCATCGAAGTTTCATATGGGAAAATAAGTAGAAATGATAAATATGAATAAACCTTTGAAAGAAGACAGTATATTGATGTAGCGCATTTAAAACTGAGAGAATTTTGAATCGACAGGGTAGAGAGACTCGTCACAAGAAATAGACAAGTAAGTATTAAATAAAAAAAAAAAAAAAAAAAAAAAAAAAAAAAAATACGCATACAACCGTTATGAATGAGATACAACCAACCACATATGCACATATGAAATAAACGCCCCAAATGAGTGTGGAAGATTTTCATAACACACACATGAACGATACCGTGACAACTAGACATCAACACAAAATACTACATTTTGGGCGAAGTTGAAATAGTTGAATACATGTACTCTTAAAACAGATGAAATCCAGTCAAAAACTGAACGGAACAAATATCCACTGTCGATTTTGTTGTTCGCAAAATTTTTGTGTGCTAAAATCTTGAAGCACGAAAACAATTATTTTTTTCTGCACCAAGAAAAAACTATCTGGAATATACAATTAGCACTTTGTCCGTAAATCTGTGCGCCCGAACAAATGATTTCCGGATGATAACTTGATTTTCCCTTGGTTGTTGATTCTAGATGACATCTCTTGAAAAATCTGTAAATTTTCTTGAATGATAGCATTTGTTGGCAGTGCAAGCTTTTCACTTGGTGGAATTTATAAATAAATGGTGAAGAGCCCAATTATTATGGTGAAGACGATTGTGTTTTACATTTACTTTTTTGACATGAAGCTATCTTGTTATTTCAAAAAAGTCCAGATCTGACAAAAATAGCAACACATTGAGAAAAAGTATAAATGATACATTGGAATTGAAAATTTAAAAAAAGTATGAAATTTAAGGAGCTTTAATTTGCTTTGACCTTCATTTGTCTAATGAATGACAACTGACTATTGACATTCATTACATTTCTTCCTATTTTACGGGATACACGTTTATTATCAACACAGATTCGACGCTGCGCTGGATTACAAGTTTTCCATTGCTTCCAATGGTGGCAAACCTGTGCCAGAGAGTCGCTTTATACCAATCACAGTTGCATCAGTTCTGTATTCTTCTAGACTTCTGAAAGGAGTTCATCAAAGGAAGTTTGGTGCAATAATGTACGTCCAATTATAAAAAAGACCACACAACAACAGATATAAATTTTGATTTAAATTCAGGATGAAATTAATCATTTCCTTTTCTACGTCAGAGTCATTGAATGCAGACATCCTGAAATTAGCAATAAGCAACAACATAAATGTTCTCACGAAATTCATATATAAAGCATGGGCAGATGATAGAAAGTAAGATTATACAGGAAACAATTCAGACAATGACTATAAATGTGAAACAAAGAAGCGGATATGAAACTGACATTGCTATTAAGATTGAGAAACATGTAAGTTTTCAACGTAGCTGCTTTCGTTAAATTTGACAGTCTTTTGCAGATAATATATAATGAACACTTACAGAAATGACATTTTCTAACTAAATACATATGATTGATTTTCATATTTTTCGTCAATGCATTTTTTTTTTATGTGAGAGTAGCGATTGTTCACGTCATTTGTTTACATTGTTAAATTTTATATTTGTAATGCTAATCAGTATTGCAAGATATGTAAACAAAACTGATATGTATTTCAAGAAGAATTGAATTTAAAAAAACCACTTTACTCTATAATAGCGCTAAAAAAGCAAACTTAACTCTATAAAACCGATATCACAAATATCACACAGGTTCTAAAAAAACTCAAAATTCATAGTTCATAAACAAAAATATAATTGTCTACCAAGTCGGATATGTTACGCAACGTACATCCTTGTTAAGCTACTTATTTTCACTGGGTCTTCCAAGTGCTCCACGAAACCTCTTTCTAAATTATTAACATCTATTTAATCAGCAATCAAAACCGGGCTCCAAAGTTATTGTGAAACTGCCTATTCTAGAGGTGGCGTGAATCAGATGTGGATACTAAAAAATTCCAAATATCTTTTAGAGTACATACAATCTAAGACTCTCTCATCTTGCAATAGTATTAAAACATTTGACTTTTCTACACTTTACACGAGTATTCCCTATTCCAAACTAAAAGACAAATTGAAAGAGTTGGTATTACTTTGTTTCATTAAAAAGAATGGCGAACGTAGATACACGTATCTTGTCTTGGGAAGGGATAAATCCTACTTTGTAAAGAATCACTCTGATTCAAACAAAAAATTCTCTGAAACTGACATTATCAAGATGCTTGATTTCTTGATTGACAACATATTTGTTACGTTTGGAGGACGTGTTTTTCAACAGACTGTCGGAATTCCAATGGGAACCAATTGTGCCCCTCTTCTTGCCGACTTGTTTCTTTATTATTATGAGGCTGACTTCATACAGGAACTTCTTAGGAAGAAAAATCAGAAGTTAGCAATATCCTTTAACTTTACGTTCCCGTATATAGATGATGTTCTCACACTAAATAATACAAAATTTGGTGACTATGTTGAACGAATCTATTCCATCGAACTAGAGATAAAGGGTACTACAGATACAGATAAGTCTGCCTCATATCTTGACTTACATCTAGAAATTGACAATGAGGGTCGGTTGAAAACAAAACTTTACGACAAAAGAAATGATTTCAGCTTCCCAATTGTGAGGTTTCCATTTCTATGTAGCAACATTCCAGCAGCGCCTGGATACGGAGTATATATCTCCCAATTGATACGATATTCCCGGGCTTGCATTTCCTACCATGATTTGATTGATAGAGGATTGCTGCTCACAAGGAAGCTATTAAACCAAGAGTTCCAAATGGTGAAGTAAATTTTACGGACGCCATCACGAGTTGGTTGACCGTTATGGAATAACCGTTTCACAGATGATATCGGATATGTTCCTTATGTCGTAACTACAATACCCTTCCCTTTTCACGAATGTGACCTACCGAATTAGACTATTTACTGGATTTGTAATAACATAAGCAACACGACGGGTGCCACATGTGGAGAGGATCTGCTTACCCTTCCGGAGCACCTGAGATTACCCCCAGTTTTTGGCGGGGTTCGTGTTGCTTAGCCTTTAGTTTTGTATGTTGTGTCTTGTGTACTATTATTTTTAGCCATGGCGTTGTCAGTTTATTTTCAATCTATGAGTTTGACTGTCCCTCTGCTATCTCTCGTCCTTCTTTCATCTGCAACATTCATTGACTAATTGAAAGTCCTTTCGCCAAAACAGTTGCCAGTTTACATGAACATGACTGTTTTTAAGAGTCATTCCCTGCAAGCATAACAATTCTAGTGATAAGGTTGGGAGGTGAGGACCTGAAATTTCAATAAAACTTTATTCCTTATACTTATATTTCACCCTTGTTTGAAATTTAATGTAAGATTGATACAGAGTTGCCGTTGTAATTGTGACCATACATCACCAAATAGGGAATTTTTCTTTGCATGTGAAACATAAAACATACTGTTCTGAAGTCTGAGGTCTTATTCTTTTTTGTCAACATAAAGACAATGCAATATATCTTCAAGTAGGTACATTGTACGTGCAATTGTTATCCCATTTTCGCCAGAGCGACATATGAATGTTAATTGGTTCTCAGAAAAACTGGTGATCATTAAATTCAAACATGAATAATCTACAAAAATAAATTAAAACACAATATCTAGCACATTTTGAATCAGTTCTAATCTCATTTAAAATATGTTCTAGATTACTCGGTAGACCAGTTCTCCTGACACCTTTAGAACAGTTTCTATATGAGTATCTCTATAGAATAGTTTGTGATAGGTTTATCTATTTATATATTAGTATTTAAATTATTTATTTAAATAATTGTTTAATCTTATTGATTTTACCGTTTTATTTTCTTATTTTTGTCTAAACCTTTACTTTGCCAACAAAGATCTCGATGCAATCAACTTGGGTAATATCCTTCATCATAAATTAGTTCACTCGAAAATACCTGCCTATTTCAAAAATCAGTCTGTATTTATCATTACTTGTACCAAACCAATCGCAACTAAAATTTACAATTACAAACCCGTGTTGAGGTATTGGTGACTTCAAGTCTAAACCTCCTGATTGCACCGGTGCTAGTTCCCGATTCATATAAGTTCGACTGGCCACGTTGTTACTGGTGACATAAACATTGTCAATAACACTTTCCTGCGAAATGGTATATCCAATCGCCAGAAATATCGTGAGCCTAAATCCATCAATTGAAAACACAACTTCAAAATACTGATGGATTCTGTCGAGGATTATGCCAGAACATGGATTAAAGCTGTATGGTCGTTGATACAAATCAGAACTGGATCTTCCTGCACTGTCTTGGATACTTATATATCATAAGTGTCCTAACAAACACCGTTAAATTGCTTGGTCTTCCAAGTGCTCCACGAAACCTCTTTCTTAATTATTTACATCAATGTTATCAGCAATCAAAGGCGGGCATAACATTATTGTGGAACTACTTATTCTAGAGGCGGTGTAAATCAGATGTGGATACTAAAAAAAATCCAAAGATATGCTAGAGTACATACAACCAAAGACTCTTTCATCTTGCAATATTATTGAAACATTTGACTATTCTAAACTTTACATCAGTATTTCCCATTCCAAACTAACAAAAAAAAAAAAAAAGAGTTGTTCCTGCTTTGTTTCATAAAAAAAAATGGCCAATGTAGATACAAATATCCTTTAACTTCACTTTTCGCTATACAGATCATGTCCTCTCAATAAATAATTCAAAATCTGGGGACTATGTTGAACGCGTCTATCTCATCTAACTTGAAAATGGATACAACAGATACAGTTTGCCTCATATCTAGAAATTAACAATGGTGGAAAACAAAACAAAACAAATGACTTCAGCTGGAGTGTATATTTCCCAGTTGATTTGTTTGTACCTACATGAGCAAAACAACAGGTGCCTCATGTGGAACAGGATCTGCTTATCCTTCCGGAGCACCGGAGATCACCCCTAGTTTTGTTTAAAAAGGTTTCGTGTTCCTCTTGATTTAGATTTTAGATGTTGTCTTTTGTCCTTTTATTTTATTAATGTCTGTGATGTTTATACCGGTAACAGTCTTGTATATCCTTTGTAATGAAAAATAGTTTCAATTTCAATATTTCACAGTCGGTCAAATTTCAGGGTTAGACAATTTTTATGACTGTTGGTTTATGAATTTTGTGATGGATTGGGGTTATATAAGAGTAACTTACTAATCCGCTATTGCCTGATGCCTACTCACTTTATATAACTTATCAACCTATTTAGTAGGAGTAACACGACGGGTTTCACATGTGGAGTAGTATCTGCTTACCCTTCCGGAGCACCTTTGATCACCCTGGTGTTGCTCAGTCTTGAGTTTTCTATGTTGTGTTTTGTATGCTGTTTTTTTTTTTTTGACGTGGCGTTGTCAGTTTATTGTCGACTTTTGAGTTTGGATGTCCCTTTGGTATTTCGCCTCTCTTATACAATGTCGGGTAAATTCGGGTTTACATGTATTCGTCAAATCTATGTCTAGCCTTAATTGTGTCCTTTTAAAAAAATCCATGTTATATTCTGTATAGACGAGAAATAGTAATTATCAATTAAATAATTAGGTGGTAAAAAATAATAGGGACTCGCAATATTGTCTTTGTGTTTTCAAATGATTTTGGTGTGACATGTAGTTATTAAGTAGTCGTATGTTTTCGAATTAGACTACACAGTGATTTATGGACTCATTGGAAAGGAATGATATGATATTAAAGACTATAAAAAGATAAATAAATTAACTTATTTTGGATTCATATAACCAAAACGAATCACAAAGAAAAGTGAATGTCGACGACTGTCTATGGAACATTTGTCTAGTTTTTCCATGCATTGCATAGTTTAAAAAGTACGCAGTCTTTGTATTTTTGCAACTTATGTTGCAGAAGGAATGGACGATTTCATGTAGTAAATTTGTAGTGTTTTGAATATTCTTGTAAGGCCTGCATCGTTTATTGTCATCTTTTCTGCGTAGACCTGTAGAGATCCTTTTCATTATTTATTTCATTGAATTCAGATGTTACTTTCAGGTGTACCTGATTCGAGTTCTTTTAATGCCAAAGCTGAGCGCCATCAACCATGTTCGAAAACCACATTAAAACCGTTTGTCATATATATAATATTAATGGAGTCACTAGGAAATGAATGTAAGTCCTAAATGGTCATTTTGATCTTAACATCATCTAAAAATTCTGAACAATAAATCATTTTAACCCATCATTTTCTTCTGAAAATGCCTATATCAAGTCAGGAAATTCGTTTTGATATTTGATAAAGTCTAATGTTTCATTTTTTCAGTTTTTATAGACTTTCCTTTTTGAATTTAACTTGAAATTATGTTTTTGTGATTTTTATTCAGTAACGTTCAGTCTTTCAGTTGGTTTACAGCCATATCCTCTGCAGTAAATTCAGTTCTGTTCAGCTAGCAGTCTGTTCAGTTATGTTCAGCACTTTTCCAGGCAATTCAGTATGACATTGATGTGTACAGGTAAATAATAACTACTTAACAGTCTGAAGATAGACTAAACAGGTCTTAATTGACTGCAAGCGAATAGTGTGAAAAGTACCGAATTTACCGCACGGATAAATCTAAAAATTGACTGAAAGACTGAAGATTGCTGAATAATTTATTGATCATTAATTTAATAGCGATTCAGATCATAATGACAGTTTCATATTAAGATTGGCTCTCTGGTGGAATATACGACATTTAATCAATCATTCAAATGGAAGCATTGTAATTTTAAATTTAACCATGAGAAAGGTGGGAAACATTATAAGACTTAATTCTAACATCATAATATCTCTTGTAGTAGTATTTTCATACAACTATGTGTAACATTTTATGAGTTCTATTTGGCGTTTCTTGAAAAGATGTGTCTCATTATTATTGATGTGGCACTTTTTGCTCTACGGATCAACATGTAAACATTTTCCATTTTATGTCATAACTTAAAAGTTTTACTGAAATTATTTTTTTTTAAGCGTCCAAATGACGACATATCAAATTTTAACATGTCTGATGACATCCGTCTTCGAAAGGTTACTGAAAGCGTTGAACAAAAGACATATTTGACATGTATTGCCAGGCAAAAATATATGTACCTCAATGTAACGCCTACAACTTTTAAAAACAAATCATAACAAATCTAATTGTGTTTTGTATGGGAAAGTCATTTGAAAACTATCAAGAAATTTAAAAGTAAATAAATTTAAAGACTGAGAGGGCAAATCAGCAATACAACAGCGTAGTCTAAATTAATGCATACAGTCATTCAATATTAATATTAAACAACCACCATTATACACATTGATACTATAAACTAATACGGTTTGCCTGTCTGACATGTTATGTTCGCTAATGTGGTTTTTCGGTGGCCTCCTTGTAATTGTATATGTCATATCTAAACATAGTTCAATACATACATTTATTAAACACTTAATATTTGAAGGTATCTGGTACTAGACCATTGTGTGAATTACTTTAAATGGAAGCTAAGAAGCGATTTGTCAATGTTGCAGAAAGACAGATTTGAAATTACACCCGATTCCATGAATCGATTGAAGCGAATAAAGTTTAAACAATCGATAAGGTTTCTGACTTGGGACCAGGAAATACACAGAAACTATTCCCACGTTTTTGTTTGTTTTCTTCATTGTTGATGTGTATTTTCTTTATCGATTTATGAGATTTGTACATCGATAAACTGCTCAGTGTTGCCTTTATTTACGTAATGTTCATTTCAGAATCAAATTGTTTTACTGAAATTAACATAATAACATCTGCAATACGTTTAGGGTTTTTAAACTCTTGCTATTATCATAGAAAAATGGTCATTTTGAGATTGTAACAATTGTGTTTTGAACATAATACTGTAATGTCCAACAACTCCCGCAGACAAATGCTATATCTAAATGGTGGTAGAGTATGGTAACCTAATTAAAACACCGCAAGAAACAATCGTAATAATTGGACTGAGAAGAGACACGAGACAACAACCCGACCAAAGAGCAGAAAACAACCCAACAATAGGTCTTCAACGTAGCGAGAAAATCCAGCACCCGCAAGTGGGCTTCAGCTGGCCCCTAAACTAATATTTTTGAAAGTATTCGGACAAACTGCCGAAGAGGAAATGCGATCACAATGTGTAGTTTTGCCACAATAGGCCAAAACCGAGCGCAGTTAGGCAGCCTTTACAGAAATAAAAAAAAAAAATCGGTATAGTAGGGTAAAGTCCAGATAATGAAAAACTCATTACAAGTGACTAATCCTCTTAAAGGAAACTTCAAATTGAGTGTTCTGTTAATGAATGAATATAAGCAATATCTCAATTCTTTTAATAACTATGATATAATTTGGTTAAGCTATTTCGGAATTGTAGTGTCTAATGCTCTTGAAAAAGTTTAACGGAAATACCGAACGCAAAGGAAATTAAAAAAAAGTCCAATAAAACTGATCAAATCAAACGCTATCAGTCAACGGATCAAGTGAAAAACAAATCTTACAGAAATATTTTACTTAAAGTTGTTTTGGTGAACAGAGAGTAATACCGCTTTATAACAAAAATATAACCAAATAAATAAGATACCAAATTCTGTATGTGCTTGTCCCAAGTCAGGAGCCTGTAATTCAGTGGTTGTCGTTTGTTGCTATATATCATTTTTTTTTCGTTCATTATTTTGTACATATATCAGGCCGTTAGATTTCTCGTTTGAATTTTTTTACATTTTTCATTTCGAAGCCTTTTATAGCTGACTATGCGGTATGGGTTTTGCTCATTGTTGAAGGCCGTACGGTGACCTATAGTTGTTAACTTCTATGTCATTTGTCTCTTGCGGAGAATTGTCAATCTTACCACATCTTACCACATCTTATTTTAATATAAACGAATGAAACTGTAATTAAAATCTTCTTCTATGGCCACCAACATTAATAAATCTTTTGTAAACCGTAATTGTAAACGAAATAAATACAGTAGCAAAAACTTGAAGATAAAATGATAACTTTGCGAATGTGTGTGTTGATCTAGAAAGACTTGGCATGCTTTTTTTTCGTCAACACAAAGATGAGTTTAGAAATGCAATTGCAAATTTTAGCACTTGTTATATTTCTATAGAAAGTTGGAATATACCGGGGATTACACTAGTGAACCATATTACAGGAAACGGTGTACAAGTCGAAGAAAGACAAACAACGCCACTGCCAAACATGCCAAAAGAACTTTTTGATAAACACATGTAAAATATACATGTTAGTTCATTTATTTAATTGTAACAAAGACGACAAAAAAAAAACAACAAAGTCAGACCCCAAAATACTGCACAGACACTTATAATTGAGCATGAACACGGTTTATCTCAGAATAAGTTAACCTTAAAAGCTTTGTCGTTTAACCTTATCCAGGTGCAGAATATTAACAGTTCTTAACAGGTGTCTTCTTTTCCGTCCGCAAATTTTGGGAGAGTAAAATCTAAATTTATAATCATAATTGAAAATAGCTGAACGTTTAATACATGTATTCAATGCAATCCATTTACATTATATACAGGCACTATTCTCTTAGCACGACACTAGACATATTCGTTTAGCATTACATTATGAACAGTCTCGTTGCAATCTTATATTCACTTGGTTATTTACTAATGAAAATTTGTCTGTCCTAAAATATTTAGAGAATTACATTACCAAATGTCAAGATGTTAGACCAAAGGTGATTTATTATACATAATAATGATGATTATTGTAGCTTATTTTATAGTTCTGGTCCTATCTTGAAAAAGTGTACATGATTTATATAATAAAAAAAAATATATGAAGGTATATAATTAATATATGAATATTTAATTTTTATTGCAATGTGAAAATATTTAACTAAATAATTGTGTAATGTTTGTGTATGTTAATGTCACACTGCCCATCAATGACCCTTATTTGGAACAATAAATATTCTTATTATAGCATTACACTAAGTGCATTTGTATATAGTATCACAATGGGTAAATTCTTATAGCTTCACAATGGGTACATTGTAATAGACTAGGTACATTTATAGCATAACACTAAGAATGACATTGTAGTAATATACTAGGTATGTCGATCTTATAGTATTGAATTAAGTGTTACTATGTCGTTTTGAATATGCATAAATTATATAACACTAGGTACTATGAACAGTGGTTGTCGTTTTTAGCTGCATATCATATCTGTTATTCATTTGTTGTTTTGTACGTAAATCAGGCCGTTGATTTTCTCGTTTGAATTGTTTTACATTTTTCCTTGTCTTGGCCTTTTATAGCTTGCTATGCGGTATGGGTTTGCTCATGGGTGAAAGCCGTACGGTGACCTAAAGTTGCTAACACAAGTTCTAACCGTTTTTTTATCAATAGACACGTATTTGGTATTTGAGACGTCCATTCTGTATTCGATTCGGCATTTCTTTTATGAAAAAGTATAGCGATTTTTAAATGTTCATATGATTCCTCAAAATCCATGGGTATTGCAGTGGTGAGAAATACATTATCGAAATTTTATTATATCGAAATACCAAAGCTAATTTGATGCCCCGTATACTAATTTATTTCTCGTCAGTAATCAAATATTGGAATAAACTACTTTGTTTTGAAATAGCTTTCGGTAGCAGCAAGAGCTCTTAGATAAGTGATTTGTGTTTTTTTGTCTTTTGGTTAAATGTTTAGATGGGATTCGTGCCGATCCATTGATTCGACCCGTTCCAAACTTACAACGCAATGACAATAAGAGAAACAAACCCACTAAAACGCTAAATAGAAAACTAAAAACTGAGCAACACCGTCACAGCAACATAAATAAAACCTTTGAAACCCGTATGGTATTTAGCCTATTTTAAGGATTCACTTGGTTTACTTAGCTTCAAGCACTATTGTTGAAAATTTGATAAGGTTATGTCAGATAGTTATCTCATTGGCAATAAAACCAAATCTCCTTATTTTAAATCAGCGTATAGCAATATTGCTTCTTCATTTAAAAAACATGTTTTGATTCAATATACAAAGAGGCGTTGTGAGATTGATAAATATTCTGTCTCAGTCAAGACATAAACGGCATCGATTAGAATATTTATTACATTCCACTATTTTCATATAAAAAGTTAATTTGCACTTTCTATGGTTCTGGTCTTTTTTTAAGAATTGCATCCTGTTCTTTGACATTTATGAAAATTATCGGTTTCTATTTTCTTGCAAATAAATTTTTAAAGAATAACACGATTTAAATTTAAACTGCTATTCTTATTGTTGTTCCATGCCGCCATTGTAAATTGTAAGTTGCTCAATCAACATGATCTTAATTTTTATTTAACACAAACCTAACGATTCTAGACAACGTTTAAAGTTTCATGAACCCAAGGCGTTAACCGATTTAATTAAAACGCTATCAAACTATTAGGAGTGCTGTTCAATGATTATTATTTTCATTTTCGTCGTTCAAGATCAGAGTTATTGGACATTAATCTTCAAAAAAAGTAAGCACTTCAAATATTTACATGTCGCGGATTAATCAAGTGTGCTTTTGGTGATTTACTTTCCACTTTTATTATCAATAGTATTTTGAGGGTCGTTATACATTTTGACAAAAATTGTCATACACTGAGCTTCTTTAAAAAAGAAAAAAAGTCCAACAGCTGTTGCTAAATATAAATCACATATTAAAATCCAAAGTTTACGAATTATGATCGAATTAAACTAAAACATTTATTTTATTTGCCTAGAAAGTAGCATAGTTTACCGATGAAAGTTCAAACTACAATTTATTTTATCTTAGAGAGAATAGTTACAAAAATTAGGAACTAACTGTACAAAACAGGCATGTAAAAAGGATCATGAGAGATATCGGAGATATGCATATTTTAAAAAATTTATATATGGTGTAAAAGCTGCTGTAAAAAAGTGATATGGTAATTTTATGGATGCATGTTGAAATCGAAACGCTTTTTCTTGTAACAACTTTAAAAATGGAGGGATGATGTTATAGTGTTACATGTATATTCAGTCACATTTTCAATGTAAATCTGAAGCATCAAATCATGAAGTTACTTTATCATTTTAATGAAAAGATGAAAATGTCTAAACAGTAGGTTGCACAATAACACTGAAGAAACATGCATTAGCGTGTCGAATGAAATGTAGACATTTTACCAAGTTACTGTTAGGTTCGAAAAAAATGAAAGCGTTCTTCCTTTGATATATTGTGTATGCTCAATTCTTTAAATTGTTGTCTCCTATACACCCACATATGAATAGCAATATTTCTTTTTTGTGTAACGTATTACAATATGATCACCAGCAGAAGATTTCTATGCAGTAGAAAAATAATAGTGCAAATTGCAAGTACATGAAGTTAGTGTCTTGAATTGTTCTATTTCCATTCCTTGAATACATCGCTCTCTTTTTTTCTAAGTTGATTATTTAGTTAATTTGATGTTTCGAAACATGTTGATGCGTTTAACATTAAATAGAAAATTTGTCGAATGAGTTAATAAAGTTGTACTTGGATATTATTTATGACTGACATTCGAACGAAGTAATGTAACGGAAATAAAACTTTAATAATGTAACTGTCCATTATAATCTTAAAAAACAACTTTCATCTACCGTGACATTTCATATTTTACACAAATGGAGTGCTTGGTATTACCATATTTCACTTTCATTAGATGTCATCACGGATTTACAACAAACATGTTAAACACTGTCGCTTTACTCAAGGTGTTGATGTCCTTTTGACTGGTCTTACTGCGTTGGCTTTTTGTTAATTAAAACTTGTATTTATTGGTTTGTTTTTGTAGCTGCGCGTCACCACTCTCACCCAACCTTCACCTTGGAATCCTGTATCTAGTTTTTCATCTATATTCACCATCACATTACGTCACTAAGAAATATCAGTAGGTGTACTCTGTTTTGGAAAGTGACCAAGGAAATATACTTGGGGTATAACGTGCGGATAAATGAAGATGGACAATAATAATTGTCACTATCGTGTTTAAGCTGAGTTTTGGGGTTAGTAAAATCAACCATATTGTAAATGATGTTTAAAATTGTAAAAATTTTAGCATCTTCGACTTTTAAAGTTGTGTTTGTTACCAAAAGAAGACTTCCCGATCATTTGATGCTGTACATTAAACATGTCGATCAAATAAATTAATAGACGAATATAAATAGGCGGTGAGACGTGCAGGTCAACATGTAATTATATTAAAGTGGCACTTCGAACTAAATACAGCGCAGCTTACATATATATATACAAACTGATTTGTGTGATTGAGTAAATATTTACGAGACTAGCTATATAATTTACTACATTTACTACGTGCGATTAGAAGTTTAAGCAGCCTACCTATTCATATACTTGTCGATACAATTGCTATATGTCTTTATGCTGTTTATTTTGTTAGATGTTTCTATGCTGTGTATCGATCTGATGAGTTAAACCCTTTTCAACTGATTTTTACAGTTTAATAGAATAGAAAAGAAAGGATTGTTCTCATGTTGTGCTGTAACACCACAGTCCCCTTAAAAACTGTCGATAAGTATTTATAACATTGTAAACGCCTTGCAAGTATGATTATGCAAATACTGTTACTTATTCATTATGTTAGGTTAAGACGGAGAGGAAATGATACGGCCCCTGGATATTGAAATCATAGATGATTGATTACGAATTAATCAAATAATATTCATCTGATGTTAACCAGACATTTATCTATAATAATTATATATTAGTATTTTTAAATTTTAAGTTTTGTATTACAAATTGCTTTAGACCTTCAAAGTCTTTGCATTCAAGGAAATACTGGGTCAATTTCCCTAGAATAGTCTCATTAAACATTGATATATATATGTGTGATCCGTTTATTTGGCAATCGCCAATGGCAGTCAGCAGGGTTTAAGAACATCAGTTGTTCGACCTGTTAGTCAAATGCGTGTTGTTAAAATATACTTTTTCACTTTTTTGGTCTTTTGGAAAATGTGGTTTTGTGCTGTATTTAGAACCCCTCTACCAAGAAATTTGTTTTGCATGTACAAGTATAAAAATTGCGGTTTTTATCCACCGCAATCATACGTTTGAACGTCGTTTTCAATTTAGACTTGTGTATATATATATATATACGAGCAATGTCTTAATGATTTTTAGTTTGTCGTTTAGGGAATTTGATGCTCACAACATATTGTTTCTGTTGAATTTGTTTACGGTTTTCTGGACTTTGTACTATTAAGAGCTTAAAATATTGTGCAGACACTAGGTTTTGTTGAGGACCGTAGTAAGATAAGTTTTTTGTTTGTCGCTTAGATATGTTAACAAATATTAAACATCGTCTTTAACTCAGAGGTAAAAGGAAACAATCTTTTTTCTAGTATTTCAAAAATATGAACTTTATCAACACAATGAAACATTTCTAAGTATTAAAGTTTGGCGCAGCAATATGTTGTTCTAAACAATTCTTAATATCTTACTTAAATAAATGATTGTTTGCAAACTGTTGAAACAAAACAGTTACGAAACTACATTACATTTGAACTATTATCTAACGACTGCCGCAAAATCTTTTTGTTTCCAATTCCCATAAATTGAAAATGAAAGGATACTATGTGGGTGTACAGAAGACTACGATCTAATGAATTGAGGAAACACTATATCAAAGTAATGTCTTGTGTTACTGTTTATCAAAGCAATTAGTAAACTTGTTCAATGAAAAATATACAACATCTGTTTATTGCAACAATAAATAATATGGCGAATGATTGTTTCCCTTTCATGATACGAAAGAAGTTATATAATTTATGAAATAATAATGTTTATTATGATTCGTTTCTGAAAAAGGGGAGCGAGAAACACATTTCGGTGTTTTTTCAATTAAAGGAGAAGGTAAGACAAGATCAATTTTGGCCTATTGAATTTGAAAATCAAAAGTTATAAAAATCTACTGATTTATATTTTTGAATTGAATTTTGTCTTGCATAATGGCATTAGGGTTCAAAACGTCTAACATTTTGTACAAAACAGCAACATGTGCTAAAATAGCCTCATTGTTAGATCTTGTCATTAATATTTTGACATGTGCAACACCTGTACCAAGGACGTATAACTAACAATACACTAATATACGTCCTTGCCTGTACTAAAAAAGACAATTTGACCAAAATATTTTTTACAAATATGTTAATGTGTGTAAAGTATCGTTTTGGTAAGGTTGTTGCCGTATATATTTTAACCCTAGTCGATGCCTGAAATTGTTATTTTAGGTTCAATACATAAATTTGGTTTATGCACTCATTCTCAATTTAGGGTCGCAACTCTATGTACCTCAGTGTAAAGACATATTCAACCACAGACTTGTACATTTCTGCATATAGTCGGATAAGGGATACCGGTGCGGAGATAAAAATTATTGTTTTCCACATTTAACTCTCACGATTTAAACAAAATCCATTGTAGAACGTCAAAAACAGTATTTACGTTACTGTCCACGGCGAGATATCAAATTATTAAAATCTCAGTCTCGTCTTATTTGAGTTATTTGAGTTATTTGTGCACAAAAAATTCTGCAGTAATTGGAAGAACTGATACTTGTAAAATGCATACACATAACACATTATAAGAATTAGATTGAGACGAACTTTAAATTTCAAGTGTCACCAAGTCCAAACTATTTGAATTAATGTGTTCCTTAAACGACGTTAGCACTGCATTACATGTATTGATAGTAAACAAAACCTACTTGTTGTATTCCTTAGACATATTGTTTTAGCTGACAAATGCCAAATATAAAGATATTGTTCCGTTCAGATTGATTTTGCATTTTTTTCCATACCAATGACCATGGTTATAAAAACAGGGATATTTACGTGTTGCACGACACAACAATAACTCATGTCTCAAATGTCAAAACCCTTAGTTATTGAAAAGGTGGAAGTCTATGTACAATTTCACATCTGTACCGTCTTCTACATAAACAGTTAGTATTAACAATGACTGACTATCCAGCCAAAAATATTTACGTTACGGATATTTACGATACAAAATATACCTTTGGAACGGACCCAGGTACTGATTATCATTTTAGCACTTTTCAAAAACAGCGTCTATGATGTCATTGTTTAACACGTTGTTTACAAAATTTCATGGCGTTATATATCCATACATTACAGTAGACAGATAGAAGCAAATAGAAGAGCAAGGTAACTATGACGATGTTTGATATTTATTTTTCTTACGTTTTGAAATAAACTGATGAAGTAGAAGTTAAATTGTATTCCATGCTGAGTTCTAGTCATTTTCAAATACACTTTTGTACTTATCATTTACACAAGTTAATTGAATGGGAAAGTATTTACGTTACGTTTGGGTAACGTAAATATTTTACTCATAAAACTGAATTATAGAGTGAATACAATAAAAAAGGTTGTCTTTGTGATTTTAGAGTTGGTTTATAGATATATGATGCTAGTTTCAGTGGTTAAAATTCATAGAAATGTATGTTTTTTACCGTAGCTGCATTAAAAGATGTATAGTAGTGCTAGAATTGTCGTGGAATTTCACCATTTATTAAGCATACAAATCAATAAATTGTGCTTAAAAGCATCTCAACATTTAAATTATGCTATATCAAGATAACAAAATGAACAACAACCAATACACAAGTTTACCAACCACTACAACTAACCTGCTTTTGGGTCTAATTGTAACGTAAATATCAAAATTTTATTATTGCTAAAGGTAAATTTTTCATTACATTATTATAACATACATTATGTTTACCTTACCAGACCTTCTTATTGTTCCTATCTTCGTTCAAAACTAAGTGTTTTGCTAATATAGTTCATATTTTGATATCGCTAAATTAACATAAAACTGGAACATTAGTTACAGTGTCAGATTGAAATGTTTAATGCAACATGTACTCCTTTTTCAGGTATAAATGGCTAAGTCACGTAGTCAAATCCAAAAAGAGTACAGAGAGAGAAAAAAGCTGAAAGAGGGAAAGAGTTACTTAAAGAAAGAATCAGCCAGGGTGATTAAATACTATGTTCCAGCAGCTGAATTGCCAACTAAGGAAAGAAAAAAAAAAGAAACGCAAGAGCAAAAGTCCACAACCAAACACATAGACGCAAAAGAAATGCCGCAGCGTTGGTTTTGAATGAATCTGTTACAGAAAGCAGTGGTTATGAAAGTATAAGTAGCCCATTGGTGGTAAAGTTGCCACTTGTTGGAAGGAGGAAAGGAGGAAAAAAGAAAAATACAAGAGCTTTAGCAAGAGCCCATGGTGCAATGAAGCGTTTGAAAGTAGAAAAGGAAAAGCTTCTTAAAAATTAAAAGCAAAGTCCAGACAACTGAAAAGGCTCAGCACTAAGATTAATTCTGAAACTAGAAGGCCATCTGAACCTTGTACACCTAACAGCAAAACAGAATTAGAAATGAGAGAATTAGATTTGACACCCAGAAGAAGAGAGAGGTAAAGCGAAAGTTAATGTTGAAGAATGTGGTGTTGCATGAAATTTCAGAAGCAAGAGCTTCAACTTCTTCCATGTATGAGAGACAGTCCATAGCTAGACTAGTATCTGGAAAGTTGCCAAAGAAATACAGACTCAATCTTGCTATAAGTAAAGGAACTGGTATATGTAGAAAGACTTTGAAAAAGTGTCCACAAAGAGGATAAGACCAGACAGACGTATTTGTGCAGTCAAACAGCTTGCTCTGGATGTCGAAGATTTCATGAGCAGAGAAGATAATAGTCGCATGCAACCAGGAAAAGGAGATGCAATTAAAATTTCGAAGGAGAAAAGAATCAAACAGTCATTCTTACAAATTATCTTGCTGATCTACACAAGAAATATTCTGCAGAAAACGCTCAAGTGAAAATTTCGTTGGCAACCTTTTGTCGTTTACGTCCACGCCATATCTTAACAGCAAAATTCATATCCCGAACATCATGCCTATGTATAAAACATCAGAATATGGCCCTCAAGTGTCAGACCCTTAAGAAATACAATATTTTCGTTAGAAAATCCTGAACATTTAATAGGTCAAAGTCTTGAAATAGAGCGTTCTATGGACCAGATGCTAGAAAATAGAGTTACTTATCGAGTATGGAAACAAGTCCCTGTTGAAGAAAAAAGAAAATGAAGATTATAGAAAATACAGTAGATAAGAATGAGTTTATAGAGATAATGAAAGTTGAAATGAATCAGTTTGCAAGTCACGTTGACAGAGTAAGGTGTCAATATAGAAATCAAAACACTTAAAGAAAGCCTTAAACAGAAAGAAATTTTAGTCCAAATGGACTTTGCAGAGAACTATTCGTGTAAGTCCCTAGCAGATGTACAGAGTGCATATTGGAACCAGACCCCAGTCACCATACACCCAGTAGTTGTATATTTCCGTGGCCAATCAAAATTAGAACACAAAAGCATCGCAATAATTTCTGATGAACTTTCTCATTCTACCAGTACAGTGTGCACATTTCTTGATTCTTTAATTCCAGTCTTGAAGGAAATCTGTCCAAATGTTGAGTGTGTCCACTACTTGACGGATAGTCCATCAAGCCAATACCGCAATAAAACCATTTTTGATCTCGTAGCAAATCATTCATCAGTTTATGGAATTCAGGCCCGTTGGAATTATTTTGAGTCTGGGCATGGCAAGGGCCTTGCGACGGTCTTGGTGGAACAATCAAAAGAATGGCTGACGAAGCAGTGAAGAGAGGAGCAGTTGTTATTCAAGATCCTAAAGAATTTTTGATTGGTCTATAACTTCAAACATGAAAGAAGTGAAGTTTTGTTTGTAAACAAAGAAGATTGCAAGAAGATGCTCGACCAACTAAATAAACTGAAGCTGAAGCCAATTAAAGGAACAATGAAGTTTCATGCTGTAGCCTATCACTTACAGACGGGCGAACTTTGCACAGAGAAACATCATGCTACTGTGACACATGCTTGAAAGGGAATTCTGTGAATCCTGGAATAGACAGACATATGAAGGTAACACAAATCATAACAGTCACACAAAACGAATTACAAGAAAGTAATGAGATCCAAAATGAAGATTATCATGAAATAATAATAGTAGAAGTGTCAGTGGATGACTTTATTGCATGTGTTTATGAAGGTCAGTGGTACATCGGGAAAATTTTAGATATGGACGACGAAGATGTACAGGTTACCTTTCTAGAAAGAGCCAAAGCTATGTTTAGGTGGCCAACTTCACCTGACACGATATGGTGCAAAAAATCAGACGTCTTCTATAAACTTGACCATCTAGAACCTTCCGGCAAGAGCAAAGATTTTGGAAAATCAGCCCAGAGGACAGAACTAGAATTGAGAACAACTTTGAAGCTCATGAAATGAACACAAATAAATAAAACATATTTGTTGAATTGTTTAACATGTTTGATGCATATTCTTTGCATTTTGATATTTACGTTACCAATTAAAATTTTGAAATTTTCGTCTTTTATTTGATGGTAGACATATGTCTGAGTTAATATATTCGTTTTTCATTCATTAAATAAACCTTCAATGTTTATAGTCAGAACTTCGGATTAAAATTTAATCAGTTAGATTATTGATTTTTACGTTACCTTTACACAGGTCTATGAAAAGTTTAAAATATCTACTATGCCAACATTTCTTTGGGAAAATCTTTTTCATATTTCATTATGATTATTCCAAAAAGTATCAGCCGTAATTTGTTTACTTACAATGAATTGAACAGAAAATAATTTAAATCAAAGAAAGTGATTTTATAGAGTTAAAGGAACATCTAAAGTTTAAAACGGACCCAGTTTTGATTTGTCTGATTCGGTCATATGAATTTCGGACCATGGTAATCAGAAGTGAATTTGAAAGTCAAAACTGTTGTTCTATTTAGACAACTCAATATTTCGAAGTATATGAATGAGCATTGGCTCTATTTAATATGTTTAAAACAGTCAGTTGCAAATCACGTAAATATTTTGTCACAAATTGGACATTAGAGGCACCAAAACTAAGAGCTGGTAATTTTTATCCATGTTTGTGAGTAGAAAAGAATAGCAGTTTTGATTAACAGGTTTATTTAGGTATAATGTATGAAAGGTTTTAATGTAATTTTGTAACCTTTATTATAATTGATTTGAATATATGCCTTAGCCACCGTAACTTGAGAATGAGTGTCTGACGTCATAGTGACATCACATATTATCTTTCTGCATTTAAGTGCCAAGTTTATATTAACCTGTTAATTTTTCCAAAAAATAACATAGTTTTGAAATTTGCTGCTTTTGCAATATTAAGACCCTCATAATGGCTTATCATATCTTCTCCTTCAGACGAAAATCAGAAATGTTTGCGATATAATACGGAAAAGCAATCTTCATTTAAAATGTCCTTCGTCGGAAATGTGGAAGTTATTTCACAATATAGAATAAACTTTTCTTAGATAACAAGTTTGATTAACTGAAAAATAGAGAGAAAAAAAATAAACTTGCGTGTAGTTAAAACCAGAAAAATCCTTTGACGCAGATTTTGTTTTCTACATCATATAATGTCTTCTTTCTTAAAAGCGCTGCTTTGGGATCTAAAATAAAGAAGGACGAATTTCAGTATTTAAAGGAAAAAAATAATAAATAAATGTAATTTAATGAATTTGTGAAACGAATCAGATATATGTATAAATATTCATAATTATTTTTTTCTTAACGTAACTATGATCAAAAATTTAACACATATAAATTACATTTTGTTTTCGAAATCACCGATAAATGATAATCCGTCTTAACTACTTGTGAAAGATAGTGGAAATGAAATTTGTTTAACATACATGTAAAATAATTCTAGGTGTACCGTATATTTTTTTCTTAGATTAGGAAATTATGCAAAATATTAGAAATGTCAAATCACATAATCCATAAAATACAAATGTATTTATATTCATTGGCACTTAAAGTTAACCAGCGAGAGACGTTAACCACCGATGGTCGGTTTTTAGACACGCCCAGTGCGACTATGCACGCCTACTTTTGGAGCTCTTTAGTATGAAGATAAGAAAAGTATACGGAATTGAGGGACTGTCGACAATGTTTTATCATTGTTCTTGGTTTACAGACGTTACCCGTAAATAAACTGGACCCCTGTTGTGTTTATTTATCGCTGCACTACGATGGAATGGCGGACCAGTTTAAACATGGTAAACAGATAAACAGCTGATTAAATTAACCTGTAAGAAGGAATAAGTTAACTATTGTTTATATTAGAGACGAGAATGCCTCGTGTTTTGTTCTGCTCAGAAAAGCAGGAACCTTGGAGTTTATGGTTAGATTGTAATTCTTTCTTGAATAAAAACTTGGTAAATTTGATATATGTAACAAACACTCCCCCTTTTTAAAAAAATAACTCGAGAACCACACATCGGCCATCGCGCTCGCTGCACAAAGTAACAATAGTCAATAAGAAATAATTATTGTTACTTTCAAGAATCATTAATTGTCAAAACGTATCATTATATTACAGTAAAAACCGATAGTTTGATGACATTGTTTATGCCTATTGACCTCAGGTCAGCCTAAACTGTAATTTATTCATTAATAAAAACCCAAGACATGAACCACTTGCAATGTGATTGCATCAAAATGACACCTAAGGCATATCATACTAATTGTGCAGGATGTGCCACCAAAATAAATACTGTCTTGTAAATTTAGATAATGATAGTCATACCTAGTAATTATAATAACTGATGAGTAAAAAGTTGATTTATATGTGCACATTCATGTTTTAATTAAAATATAAATTGAATCTTTTCTTTTATAATATTAAGATATTAAAATCACAATTATTTATTTGTACACTAAACATATTTTTTGTCCTTTTAAGAACATGACTGTACACAAACATTATACACACATAATTTTAATAATTCTGTCATGGTTTTTTTTATGTAGCCCCAGAATGGGCAGAACAGTGGCAAAAGACTAATCCAGATTACCAAAAAATAGAAATTGTTCAGCTACCATTCATGCCATAAGCATGATAAGAAAAATTTTGCAGTTTCTAGAATTTGAGGTAGAGTATAGTCAGGAATAGTTTAAATATGCAGATGTTTAGTTTGCAATAAACAATTATGTCCTTGATAGAAAAGTAGAGAAAAAAAAAGAGCATGAAAATAGTTGAAAAAAGTAATCATTATAACCTAGTCATAAATAATGTAAATAGAAAAGAGAAAGGCAATGGTTACGACTTAATTTTATTAAAAGCATTATCATTTGTCCATAATTTGGAATGGATCTTGACATTTTCATGTCACAATTTGATCTAAATGCATCTTCCTTTATAAAATAATATTTTTTTCAGTCTACTGAAACAGGTATTTTTTTTATTAAAAGAACAATGAAACAATCGTTGAACAATTTTACCTAGTCTGTTAAGCTGATAGCTTGTTGATTTATAAAATTGATTAACTCATGGGTTAACAGGTAGTAAAATTTTATACTACAATCCTGGTACCTGATACAGCCTTCAAAATCTGAAGGTTAGTTTCAACCCAGTCCTGATAAACTTATCAATGAAAACTAATCAACAGACCAAATAAAAATTCACTGGGTAAAATGATAATATTTTAAATAATAATACAATATTCATTCATACCATTTGTTGCGTAAAATAGTTGTGATACTTATCATACATATATGATTTACTCCTAATACTCTAACTGTGTTGTATGGTAACCACCGACATTAAGTATGGACAAATACTGTATATAGACTGTGTATAGGAGTACTGTATTGTATGGTAACCACCGACGGTAAGTATGGACAAATACTGTATATAGACTGTGTATAGGAGTACTGTATTGTATGGTAACCACCGACGGTAAGTATTCTTATACGTTCAGGTATTTCACATCCAATCTTTTATGGTAATATTCTTTACAAAGCACAAAAATGTCAGTATTCACCTCAGAAGCTAACAAAACCTTTAAATAGACTTATTAAGAAGGGATATAGTTACGATACTGTTGTCAGGTCATTAAAGATTGCATATTTTGGCTTTAATATTGATTCACTTATAGGGTCTTTGCATCGGAACTAAACACATTTATTTAAAAACCAGTTGTTGGCATGACACGGGTTATGCTCTTCTCATATATTTTATGATGGTATGATACTAAACCCCTAACGGGAGGGATTGTGCTTGATATTCATATGATGAAGACATAATCTTTCTATCAGTTTAATTGAGGTCTGGAGCTGGCATGTCAGTTAACTGCTAGTAGTCTGTTGTTATTTATGTATTATTGTCATTTTGTTTATTTTCTTTTGTTACATCTTCTGACATCGGACTCGGACTTCTCTTTAACTGACTTTTAATGTGCGTATTGTTATGCGTTTACTTTTCTACATTGGCTAGAGGTATAGGGGAGGTTGAGATCTCATAAACATGTTTAACCCGCCGCATTTTGCGCCTGTCCCAAGTCAGGAGCCTCTGGCCTTTGCTAGTCTTGTATTATTTTTACTTTTAGTTTCTTGTGTATAATTTGGAGTTTAGTATGACGTCCATTATCACTGAACTAGTATATATATTTGTTTAGGGGCCAGCTTAAGGACGCCTCCGGGTGCGGGAATTTCTCGCTGCATTGAAGACCTATTGGTGACCTTCTGTTGTTGTCTGTTCTGTGGTCGGGTTGTTGTCTCTTTGACATATTCCCCATTTCCATTCTCAATTTATGTGTATAGGAGTACTGTATTGTATGGTAACCACCGACGGTAGGTATAGACAAATACTGTATATAGACTGTGTATAGGAGTACTGTATTGTATGGTAACCACCGAAGGTAGGTTTTGACAAATACTGTATATAGACTGTGTATAGGAGTACTGTATTGTATGGTAACCACAAACAGTAGGTATGGACAAATACTGTATATAGACTGTAAAGGAGTACTGTATTGTATGGTAACCACCGATGGTAAGTATGGACAAATACTGTATATAGAATGTGTATAGGAGTACTGTATTGTATGGTAACCACCGACGGTAGGTATGGACAAATACTGTATATAGACTGTGTATAGGAGTACTGTATTGTATGGTAACAACCAACGGTAAGTATGGACAAATACTGTATATAGACTGTGTATAGGAGTACTGTATTGTATGGTTACCACCGACGATAGGTATAGACAAATACTGTATATAGACTGTGTATAGGAGTACTGTATTGTATGGTAACAACCGACGGTAAGTATGGACAAATACTGTTTATAGACTGTGTATAGGAATACTGTATTGTATGGTAACCACCGACATTAAGTATGGACAAATACCGTATATAGACTTTGTATAGGAGTACTGTATTGTATGGTAACAACCGACGGTAAGTATGGACAAATACTGTATATAGACTGTGTATAGGAGTACTGTATTGAATGGTAACAACCGACTGTAGGTATGGACAAATACTGTATATATAGACTGTGTATAGGAATACTGTATTGTATGGTAACCACTGACGGTAGGTTTGGACAAAAACTATATATAAACTGTGTATAGGAGTACTGTATTGTATGGTAACCACCGACGGTAGGTATTGACAAATACTGTATGTAGACTGTGTATAGGAGTCTTGTATTTTATGTTAACCACCGACGGTAGATTTGGACAAAAACTGTATATAGACTGTGTATAGGAGTACTGTATTGTATGGTAACCACCGACGGTAGGTATAGACAAATACTGTATGTAGACTGTGTATAGGAGTCTTGTATTTTATGTTAACCACCGACGGTAGGTATGGACAAATACTGTATATAGACTGTGTATATGAGTACTGTATTGTATGGTAACCACCGACGGTAGGTATAGACAAACACTGTATATAGAATGTGTATAGGAGTACTGTATTGATGGTAACCACCGACGGTAGGTATGGACAAATACTGTATATATAGACTGTGTATAAGAGTTCTGTATTGTATGGTAACCACCGACGGTAGGTATGGATAAATACTGTATATAGAATGTGCATAGGAGTACTATATTGTATGGTAACCACCGACGGTAGGTATGGACAAATACTGTATATAGACTGTGTACAGGAGTACTCTATTGTATGGTAACCACCGACGGTAGGTATAGACAAGTACTGTATATAGACTGTGTATAGGCGTACTGTATTGTATGTTAACCACGGGAGGTATGGACAAATACTGTATATGGACTTTGTGTAGGAGTACTATATTGTATAGTAACCACCGACGGTAGGTATAGACACATACTGTTGATAGTCTGTGTATAGGAATACTGTATTGTATGTTAACCACCGACGGTAGGTATAGACAAATACTTTTGATAGACTGTGTATAGGAGTACTGTATTGTCTGGTAACCACTTTCGGTAGGTATAGACAAAAACTGTATATAGACTTTGTATAGGAGTACTGTATTGTATGTTAACCACGGAGGGTATGGACAAATACTGTATATATAATGTGTATAGGAGTACTGTATTGTATGTTAACCACCGACGGTAGGTATGGACAAATACTGTATATAGACTTTGTAAAGGAGTCTTGTATTTTATGGTAACCATCGACGGTAGGTATAGACAAATACTGTATATAGACTTTGTATAGGAGTACTGTATTGTATGGTAACCACCGACGGTAGGGATAGACAAATACTGTGTGTAGAATTTATTTATTTAAATGAAAAGTGTTGCACATAAATTGTATTTCTGCATTGAAATTTTATGTAATCTGTCCATTTCGTTTTTTTCCCTTCAAATGGTGGAATGGTCCTATTTGTCCTTAAATGGCAAATAAAACTTACTGTTCTTGGCTTTTATGTTTGATATATTTTTGAATATTCTTCACGTGGAGATCTGATCTTGTCTATTAAATTTTGTCATTTTCCTTATTACATGTATGTTAATTGCAGCAACTGAATTGGACTTATTTATTAAAAGTGATAATATTTCTGTTGTAGGTAATCAAGATTTAGTGTTTCCATACAAGTGTCAAAGATTGAACGACAAAAACATCTAAAACTTTACAAGACAGAGTAGACTTTTTTCACTGTGCTTAGTTTTGTCTTTATGTCTAAATAATGATACCTTTTAAAAAACCAATAAAATATGGAATAAAAAAGATTGTTATCTTATAAAATGGAGTGAAGAAATAAGGGTGCATTGAAAACATAAGAATATATTGCTATCATATATGCAGATCAGCAGTACATGCATGTGCTATAGATGCACATAAATAAGGGCCAATAAATTCAAGTTGCCTGTTAAAAAGACTTTATTAATGTTATGCAAGATACCATCAAGAATCACTAGGTGTTAATCAAATAATATTGTGAATAAGAGGGTTGTCCAAAATATTTCCAACAGTTGTTTGATAAACACTACCTTAATCAAATTACACTGTTAAAAGCAGTTTTGGTCAGTATTAAGAAGCAAATATAATTTAGAAAAGTGCAAGCTGTTGATAAAAACTACAAATATCAGCCTTATTGCAAAGGAACTGCCAGTCATAAAGAGGGCGAAAGATACCAGAGGGACAAACTCATAGATCGAAAATAAACTGTCAACGCCATGCCTATCAAAGAAAAGACAAACAGACAAATAATAGTACACAAGACACAACATAGAAAACTAAAGACTAAGCAACATGAAAATGTGGGTGGAGATTACCATTTAGCACAAATGAGTTTCGGGACAAAAGAAAGTATTTTCGGCACAAACCGATTATACCCTTTCAAAACTATGTGTAGTCCCTTTTATAAAAGTGGCAGATGTTTTTTTTCCTATTTATACATGAGTATCTATGACAACTAACTGCTGCTCCTAGTAAAGTTAGTCTTTGGTTTTTGAAAGATTGGATCTATTGTTACAATTCTTTTCTTAGGCACCGGCCTCATAAACAGGAAGTAGCCAGATTTGTAGCAGTACTAATACAATACTGTAAAAATAAGGAGATGTGATATGATTGCCAATGAGACACCTATCCACTCAAGTTCAAATGAAGTGGATGTAAGCAGTTATATGCAACCATACAGCCTTCAACAATGAGCAAAAACATACCATATAGAACCTTGTAAAGACTAGTATGATTTACATCTGCAATAATCACTGAACAATCAGAGACAAGTTTGAGCCTAAATCAGTATGTCCTAACTCCCAATCAAATTAATCGAAGAGAGAGGCGAAAGATAACAAAGGCTCATTCAAACTCATAAGTCAATAATAAACTGACAAAACCACGACAAAAAAGAGAAAGATTAAAAGTCAATCAACAGTATGCAAAACACAACAAAGAACACTAAAGACTGAGCAAAACTAACTTCACCAAAAACTGGTGTGACCAATTGACTAATTAATCTCAGCCTTACATTATTTAGCAGACCCTTTATTATACCAAACCAAACAAAGTTCCTAAGGGTACAATGTTTTTGACCCATCAGTCTGTCTGTCATGTTCTCGTTATCTAAACTCCTCTGAAACCACATAACAGAATTTTATAAATCTTTGTAGATAATATCGACAGGAAATTATGAAATTATCGATTCATTGATTTTCTATTAGTTATCAGAATTTTGGCCTAAATATACTCCTACAACAGTTTGTCATCACAACTTTCTGAAAGTACACAACAGAGTTTCATGAATTTCTTTAGATATATAGGACATGCTATGTAGATGTGCATATCGACAGAAAATTATGATTATTTTTTTTATGCCCTACTCACGATAGTAGATGGGCATTACGTTTTCCGGTCTATGCGTCCTCCGCTCGTTCGTCCGTCTGTCCCGCTTCAGGTTAAATTATTTGGTCAAGGTAATTTTTGATGGAAGTTGAAGTCCGATCAACTTGAAACTTAGTACATATGTTTCCTATGATATGTTCTTTCTAGTTTTAATGCCAAATTAGAGTTTTTACCCCAATGTCACGGTCAACTGAACATAAAAAATGATAGTGCGAGTGGGGAAACGTGTACTGTGGACACAAGTCATTCTTGTTTTTGTCGAGCCTGCGACTTTCGTCGCAGAAAGCTCGACATAATGATAGTGATCCGGCTGCGGCGGCGGCGGCGGCGTTAGTTCACTTCTTAAAAGCTTTATATCTTAGAAGGTGGAAGACCTGAATGCTACATACTTTGAATATAGATGCCTTAGGTTAGGAAGTTTCCGTCTGTCACATGTCCATTGTCCTTGACCTCATTTTCATGGTTCAGTGACTACTTGAAAAAAGTTAAGATTTTTTGTAATGTTAATTTCTCTCTTTTTATGATTAATCGGGTAACTATATTTAGTATGTGCGTACCTTGCAAGGTCCTCATGCCCATCAAACAGTTTTCACTTGACCTCGATATCATTTCATGGATCAGTGCAAAAGGTTAAGTTTTGGTTGTCAAGTCTATATTTCAGATACTATAAGCAGTAGGTCTAGTATTTTTGGTTTATGGAAGGATTGTCAGGTGAACATGTCCAACTGGCAGGTTTCATCTCAGCTTGACCTCATTTTCATGGTTCAGTGGTTATAGTTAAGTTTTTGTGTTTTGGTCTGTTTTTGTTATACTGTATGCAATATGTCTACATATTTGTTGTATGGAATGATTGTAAGATGTACATTTCCAACTGACAGGTATCATCTGACCTTGACCCCATTTCCTTGGTTCAGTGATCAAAGTTAAGTTTTTGAGTTTTGTTCTTTTTTCTAATATTATATGCAATAGGTCAACTATATTTGGTGTATGGAAATATCTTATGATGTACATGTCAGTCTCGCAAGTTTTATTTGACCTTGACCTCATTTTCACGGTTCATTGCTCAGTGTTAAGTTTTTGTGTTTTGGTCTGTTTTGGTTACTTAAACTATAAGCAATAGGTCAACTATATTTGTTGTATGGAAGAATTGTAAGCTGTACATGTCTGCCTGGCATGGTTCATCTGACCATGACCTCATTTTGATGGTTTGTCAATGTTTAGTTTTCTTGGTTTAGTCTGTTTCTTAGAAAATACAAGCAATAGGTCAACTATATTTAGTGTATTGAATGATTGTAAGGTGTATATGTATTTCTCGTTTTGGTCATATGATTTTGACCTCATTTTCTTGGACATGATCCAATAAAATGAGGTCAAGGTCATATGATCCGCCACTGTCATGTTAAGTTTATAGTTGTAGTAAAGCTTTATATTTAGAACTATCAACATAATATCAATAGTTAGTAAAGAAGGCGAGACTTTTCAGCGTGCATGTGCACTCTTGTTTGGAATTAGGAATTATGTCTTTGAACTTTGTGCATATCCACAAGAAATTTGTATCAGTTGGCTTTTGAAGGAGTTATGCGTCTTTGAACTTAATAATCTGTTGAGATTTTGCTTGCTAAGTGACAATGTCGGGCTGTGGGGTATGTGAGCCTGCTCACAAAGGTTCTTTAATTAGACACAATCAATGCATTGTCTGTGCTTCCAAGATACAGTCTGTATGCATTGTCTTTTGTTGTAAGTTAAATTAAGTTTATGTATTGTTCGTGGTTCTTAGTCTATATACATTGTTTATATGCTTTGACTATGATTCTAAGATACAGTTTCTGTTGTCGGTATATCGGTATATCTTAGATTTAGTCGGTATACACTGTCTATGGATCAGATATAAAGTATGTATGCATTGTAAGTTGTTCTAAGTTGAAGATACAGTCTGTATGTTTTGCTTGTTACTGTACGATAAAGTGTGTGCATTGCCTGTGGTTCTTAAATACAGTCTGTATGCATTTTTTGTATGCTTTGTCTATGGGTCTAATTTTTACATACAGTCTGTATACAAACTGTATCTCTGACCCATATACATTGTCAAAATAATCTTTGGTTCTAAGATGCATTTTGTATGATTGCCGGAATGCTTAGTATATATTGGTTTCGATATATGGTCTGTATGTATTGTATGGATCTTATATATATTTTCTGTATACGTATTTTCCATGGTTAGATGATGCAATGAAAAAAAGAAGATATGTGGTATGATTGCCAATGAGAAAACTATCCACCGAAGACAAACGAACGTGAATCAACAATGAGTAACCCATACGTATACATGCACTAATATAGACTAGTACTATGCAATGATGTAGAATGTTATTAAAACCCATTCCTGACTAGATGTGACGAAATACGAAAACTAACAGCCCGAGTAATGCTGAAACAATAAACGCAAAACCAATATCAAAGACAGCAACCAACAACAACCACTGAATTAAAGACTACTTACTGACGTGGGAAAGGTACACACATAATGTGGCGGGTACAACGTTTCCATGATCACGAAAAGCATATCAACAGTCGATAATGTGTGTGTGGCTGAAAAAGGAAACAACAGATGAAAGTATAATGTAACCCATCCTCAGGGGTTAACATGCAATGCAGAACTTGTATAAATAGTCGATATAGAGTATACCGTCAGTGGTTACCATATATTACAGAACTTATATCTACAGTATACTAGTATATACAGTATATAGAGTATAACGTTATGCCCATACCAACCCTCAGTAGTTACCAAATATATTACAGTACTTGTATCTACAGTCTATATAGAGTATACCGTTATGTCCATACCAACCCTCAGTGGTTACCATATATATTATAGTACTTGTATCTACAGTCTATATAGAGTATACCGTTATGTCCATTACCAACCCTCGGTGGTTACAATATATCACAGTACTTGTATCTACAGTTTATATAGAGTATACCGTTATGTCCATACCAACCCTCAGTAGTTACCAAATATATAACAGTTCTTGTGTCTACAGTCTATTTAAAGTATACCGTTATAACCATACCTACTCTCAGTGGTTACCATATATAACAGTACTTGTATCTTCAGTCTCTATAGAGTATACCGTCATATCCAAACACCCTCTGTGGTAACCATATAAAATTGAGAATGGAAATGGTGAATGTGTCAAAGAGACAACAACCCGACCATAGAGCAGACAACAGCCGAAGGCCATCAATGGGTCTTCAATGCAGCGAGAAACTCCCGCACCCGGAGGCGTCCTTCAGCTTGCCCCTAAACAAATATGTATACTAGTTCAGTGATAATGGACGTCATACTAAACTCCAAATTATACACAAGAAACTAAAATTAAAAATGATACAAGACTAACAAAGGCGATAGGCTCCTGACTTGGGACAGGCGCAAAAATGCGGCGGGGTTAAACATTCTTTTTGAGATCTCAACCCTTCCCCTATACCTCTAGCCAATGTAGAAAAAACAAACGTACAACAGTACGCACAGTAAAACTCAGTTTAAGAGAAGTCCGAGTCCGATGTCAGAATAGGAAACAAAAGAAAATAAACAAAATGACAATAATACATAAATAACAACAGACTACTAGCAGTTACTGGCATGCCAGCTCCAGACCTCAATTAAACTGATTGAAAGATTATGTCTTCATCATACGAATATCAGGCACAATCCCTCCTGTTAGGGGTTTAGTATTATACCATCATAAAATATATGAGAAGAACATAACCCGTGTCATGCCAACAACTGGTTTTAGAATAAATATGTTTAATTCCGATGCAAAGACCCTATAAGTAAATCAATATTAAAGCCAAAATATGCAATCTTTAATGACCTGACAACAGTATCGTAACTATATCCCTTCTTAATAAGTCTGTTTCAAGGTTTTGTTAGCTTTTGAGGTGAATACTGACATTTTTGTGTTTTGTAAAGAATATTACCATAAAAGATTGGATGTGAAATACGCGAACGTATAAGATGTCTGCATGTTGAGTTATATTTACGAATGATGTCCTTATACCGATGATAAAATTTAGTAAATGTTTTGACTAGATTATGATATCGAAAACCCTGGTGTAATAATTTTTCAGTAATACATAAATTTCCCTCGCTAAAATCTAATACGTTGTTACATACACGAGCGAATCGTACAAGTTGAGATATATAAACAGCATAAGATGGTGTCAAGGGAACGTCACCATCTAAAAATCGATAATTAACGAAAGGAAATGAAAAATCATCTCTTTTATCAAAAATTTTTGTATTAAGCTTCCCGTTTATGATATAGATATCAAGATCGAGGAAAGGACAGTGGTCATTGATAGTATTAGCTTTATTTAAAGTTAGTTCAACAGGATAAATTTCTTTAGTATACATACTGAAGTCGTCATTATTCAGAGCCAATATATCATCCAAATATCTAAAAGTATTGTTAAATTTTATATTATAATCATACGCACTATCTATCAACAGTATTTTTCTATACCTACGGTCGGTAGTCAACATACAATACAGTGCTCCATTACACAGTCTATCAACAGTATATGTCTATACCTACCGTCGGTGGTTAACATACAATACCGTGCTCCATTACACATTCTATAAACAGTATATGTCTATACCTACCGTCGGTGGTTAACATACACTATAGTGCTCCTATATACCGTATATCAACAGTATTTGTCTATACCTACCGTCGGTGGTTAACATACAATACCGTGCTCCATTACACAGTCTATCAACAGTATATGTCTATACCTACTGTCGGTGGTTAACATACAATATAGTACTCAAATGCACTATCTATCAACAGTATTTTTCTATACCTACCGTCGGTGGTTAACATACAATATAGTACTCCTATATACCGTATATCAACAGTATTTGTCTATACATACCGTCGCTGGTTAACATACAATACAGTGCTCCATTACACAGTCTATACACAGTATATGTCTATACCTACCGTCGGTGGTTAACATACAATATAGTACTCCTATATACCGTATATCAACAGTATTTGTCTATACCTACCGTCGCTGGTTAACATACAATACAGTGCTCCATTACACAGTCTATCAACAGTATATGTCTATACCTACCGTCGGTGGTTAACATACAATATAGTACTCCTATATACCGTATATCAACAGTATGTGGTCGGTGGTTAACATACAATACAGTGCTCCATTACACAGTCTATCAACAGTATTTTTCTATACCTACCGTCGGTGGTTAAGTTATGTAGATACAATGGATAGCGTTGATTCTTGAAAAAGAAACCATGAGCCCGGAGGCGAATGGTTTGTTTTTCATGAATCAACGCTATCCATTGTATCTATAACTAAACTATTGTGTTAATGTCTTTTCAAAATTAAAGCCTTTTCTTAATTAGAAGGTATTGTGTGAGTTTAAATAACCATGTTATCGTGTCTAACGATGCATTAATAAATCTAAGATCACAATTAATTGGTTAAAATAATACAAATATGACACAACACGTCTGCCTTTAAAGATCTTTATATTTTCAGGCATCTGAATATTATCTGTTTTACAAAATAAGACATATTCGAACTTATTTCTAATTAAATTGAGAATGCAAACAGGGAATGTGTCAGAGAGACAACAACCCGACCAAAGAGCATATATGAAGTATATATAAGTATGTTACCGAAATTTCTAGCAAGAAGCATAATTCTAGGCACATCACGATTTTCTCGCATTGGAATTTGCGAATAAACATTCGTAAAATTATGTAGTAAAACAGATGAAATCATACTATATTTATAAAACAAAATGGACAATTAGAAAGTAATCATTTCGTTTTAAATATGTGAAATAGCCAATAATACTCTAAAATAAACGGTAAAACTCGCTATTATTACAAAATATCACAATAACATACAGAAGAGGAAGAAAAAAAAAAAACAACAGGAAAACTAAAGAATAGGAACAACAAAGAGAATACATGGATTCGAACCTAAATCGACAAGTCCCTACCTTTAACCCGTTGATCTAAAGCATGCTAACCTCGCGGCTACCATCTTATACTATACGATTGCCTATTATGTATATATAAAGGTACAAGCCCTTTGTGTTCTTTGTACCGATTTATATCATATGTTCATTTATATATATAAAAGACCTTTATATTGTAACCCATTGGTAGCCGAGAGGTTTCCTCGATATGTTGATGTCAGTCACATGACAAATTTCAGGGACGGGTTCGATTCCCAGGAAGGCATATAGAAATTAGAAAAATAAAGGTAAGTTTTAAATTAATTCCATTAGTGAACAGAAATCAGTAAATTAGCCAATTCAAACTTAATGAAATTAGGCACAAAAGGAAACAATTGAATATAATTTGGTGAGTCCATTTCAGCGACAGATTTAAGCGTTGATTCTAGAAAAAGAATCCACGGTAAATGAATAGGCTAACGTCACGACAATGGTTTAACATACCATATAGTACTCTTATATACCGTCTATCAACAGTATATATCTATACCTACCGTCGGTGGTTAACATACAATATAGTACTCCTATATACCGTATATCAACATTATTTGTCTATACCTACCGTCGGTGGTTAACATACAATACCGTGCTCCATTACACAGTCTATCAACAGTATATGTCTATACCTACCGTCGGTGGTTAACATACAATATAGTACTCATATGCACTATCTATCAACAGTATTTTTCTATACCTACCGTCGGTGGTTAACATACAATATAGTACTCCTATATACCGTATATCAACAGTATGTGTCTATACCTACCGTCGCTGGTTAACATACAATACAGTGCTCCATTACACAGTCTATCAACAGTTTTTTTCTGTACCTACCGTCAGTGGTTAACATACAATATAGTACTCCTAAATACCGTATATCAACAGTATATGTCTATACCTACCGTCGGTGGATAACATACAATACCGTGCTCCATTACACAGTCTATCAACAGTATTTTTCTATACCTACCGTCGGTGGTTAACATACCATATAGTACTCTTATATACCGTCTATCAACAGTATATGTCTATACCTACCGTCGGTGGTTAACATACAATACCGTGCTCCATTACACAGTCTATCAACAGTATATGTCTATACCTACCGTTGGTGGTTAACATACAATATAGTACTCATATGCACTATCTATCAACAGTATTTTTCTATACCTACCGTCGGTGGTTAACATACAATATAGTACTCCTATATACCGTATATCAACAGTATTTGTCTATACATACCGTCGCTGGTTAACATACAATACAGTGCTCCATTACACAGTCTATCAACAGTATTTTTCTATACCTACCGTCGGTGGTTAACATACCATATAGTACTCTTATATACCGTCTATCAACAGTATATGTCTATACCTACCGTCGGTGGTTAACATACAATACAGTGCTCCATTACACAGTCTATCAACAGTATTTTTCTGTACCTACCGTCAGTGGTTAACATACAATATAGTACTCCTATATACCGTATATCAACAGTATTTGTCTATACCTACCGTCGCTGGTTAACATACAATACAGTGCTCCATTACACAGTCTATCAACTGCCTTTAGGAAGCTAAGTCCCTATGTTTTCTGGAATCTAAGGAGCGCATTAATCCCTAATTTTAGATACAAACTGACAGACAAGTAACTTTTAGCTCAAAATAGTCTATATATATATTTATTTTTCTTTGACCAAAAGTTCATTTCTGGAATTTATTTGGTTAATTAAAGTACTAATAAACAATAACACCAAAAGCACTATTTTTTGTCAGAGTAGGGCTACTTTTACATACGTTCTAAATTTTAGGGAGTGAAATGGTTGTATCTGTTTATGCTTACCGTCGGATATGATACAATACAATACAGTACTCCAATATGCAGTCTATAAACAGCATCTGGCATTAACTACCCCTTGCTTATATATATTCGAAAATTAATTGATGTAGAAGCATCTACTTAAATAATACCGATAATTTAATTTTAAACTCAACAATTCTAAATCCTTTTGCATTGAAAAGTGTTATTACATTACAAATATAATTTTACGATATTCATAAACAGTTACATTTGTTTTAGTTTCTTGATTCTATTCAAATCCATGAGATGTCTTATTTTAGATTACTGTTACCTAACGCTGAAATGCAGGTTTCCATCTGTAAACGGTAAAGTCCAAATTAAAGTTAGAATACTCGGGGTTTTTAAATTTGCTGGTAAAAATATTTCCAAAGGGGATATCCTTTTGGCTGTACGGAATGTATACATACTTGTCCAAATTAAAGTAAAATAATCGGCATTCTAAATTTGCTGGTAAAATTATTTCCAAAGGGGGGTGTCCTTTTTGCTGTACAGGATGTATAAATACGTATCCACGTTAAATAAGGGATATGTCTAATCGTTAGCTTCGAGTAGAGAGAGTGCAATGAAATCCGCAATTAGAGAACCCTATCAATAAATCGTTGAGGTATCCGGAGGTCGCCTCTGGCAAGACTAAATTTCTTGTCAATCCAAAAAAGGGGGACGATTCCAAAGAGATATCCAAACAAACTATTAGCAAGTGGCAGTCCAAATTTCCGTATTTATCTCACTTCACTCCGATTGACCGATTACAGGAACATTATATCCCTATTGAATTAATTGTTTAGTTCTCTCCCCGAACTTGGCTGAAATATTTGCCACTGGACTGATGGCAAACAACAATTAATCAATTTCCTGAGGTGCTTTTAAATCTAAATATCATAATTTTTTTAATCTAACCAATTAAGTGTGATCGGTAAATTATGTGCGTATATCATTTGCGCCAATTTTGAAAATATCGAAATATCATATTTATTTTTCATTTGCGCCAATTATCAATTTTTTATTTGCGCCAAATTAATTCGAACGGGTTAGATCTGATACATTTTAGATAATTACATTCACTTAGGTTAACCAAACGCAGCAGTTCAATGAGTACATGTCTATGTTATAGATACATGTATATAGATACATGTTGAGCTCATTGATTTAATTATTAAACACTTCTGTTACCCGAACATTAATTTTACTTTAACTTATGGATGTCATAAAGAAAATCCAGACATTAATTTAATATATGTAAACATGATAATCAGATCTCTCAACGTGGCAGCAACCGTAACATAACATGAAAAGGGAAAAATGACTTTTTTTTAATAAAAAATATATGATATATTGTAAAGAAGATATCACAAGGTCGCAGTTCAACAGAAGTGATGCATGACAATACTCATTTAGGGAAGACTTGTAAATATGCAAATTTGCTTTTGATGTCAAACTGTTACTATCTTATTTTATAAATTGCTATTTTAAGTGTGATGTATACAGTTTTAGAACTTTTGCAATAAATATATCCTGCTCAAAATTCCACTTCCTCCTCCCCGTCACGGGTTAACAAGGGGCAGATGGCAGAAGGCCAGTAGGGATATTTTTGTTATTTTATCAATAAATTCTATACATCTTCTATGTCTCATGACTTGTGTTTACCTGTTAATTGGTGCAAATGAAGAAAAAAAAAAATGGCGCAAAGAAAAAAAATAGGCGCAAATGAAGTGCAGAGTGGACGCGATTATCAAATATCAAACAAATTTAGATCATTTTTGAAAAATGTAATTAAAATATTTTTTCTTAAAACATAAATATATTTATTGTTTTAAAATTCCGCTGATATGTCAACAGTTGCATAAGCATTTATTATGTATTTCGATTTTCGTTGCACACTCATGCAATTGAAAGTTGATTACTGATAAACAGTATTGTAGTATTAGTTTTCGTACATTATAAAATCGTTAATTGTATGATCCTGTATGAATCCACTTCATTTCTTTATATTAATCGTGTATAAATGTTTCACATATAGGTCTTATTTGAACATAAAACAGTATGGAAACAATGAGTACATAGTATAACCAAATATGCATGCAAAAAAGCATTTATCATGCAAAATATGCTAAGTGTCTACTGTTACTGTATTGTACATAGCTCAATTCAATTCAATTCAATTTCAATTTTAATTTCATTTTTGTTTTTTCAATTTTCATCAAAAACATGATTTCTAACAATTAAAATGAACTAATGTGCTCTGACGATGACACACAGTAATTGCAACTACTTCCGGCAATTACACTCATGTTTTTATTTACATCGATGTCCATCATCCAGTAAAGATGAATATTCATTACTACCCTCGGTGGTTAACGTCCCTCGCTGGTTAACTTTAAATGCCGATCATTTATATTACCCATGTTAGCGCTATCGTGAAACAATGCTTATAGACACACAAATAAGATTTTATCCTAAGACTGGCCAAATAAATATAGTTTTTCTTTTCTCTAATCTATTTACAGTAAATGTAACATTGTTTTTTTGTTAATTTGTTTTGATAGATTTATTCGTGTTTAATGTCACTTTCGGCAATATTGTGAGATTTCGTGGCGATCAGTTTTTATTGGTGGAGGCAGCCGGAGTGCCCTCGCTAGGAAAACTGACAATCCTAGTCAATTTAGATGCGAGTCAAATGCACCTGCCACGGGCAGGATTCGAACTCACAACCTCAGGGTTGACAGGCTAGTGATATAGTTGTTTGACTACTTTTTCTCTTCATAAAATGTTATTCAAATATATACAATAAAAATTCACCAAACAATACCTGGTGTCACTAACAAACAGTTACATGTAGTCAATTAAAACAATATCAAAATCAGGTCAACAAAAGTTTAAATACGATAATTCAATTATACAGTTTATAATTTCTGCATGATTATCTGTTATATTAATAACAGGATTGTCTGATATCAAATATTTTTCTTATTAGAAGTGTTCTTTTTCTCAGATTTAAAAGATAAAAAAGTGAGAGATGTATTTTTCTAACAATGTTTTAAAATAGTCTACTGAATTGAGTATAGCTTGAGGATCCAATAATGCAACATTTCATCTTTTATAGATACTTAATCTTTCGATACTCATAATGAAATTTGCGAAATACGAATTAAAAACCTTTCTTTCAGAAAATCAGTGAAGTGTGACAGATTGACACAATGAATAACATTTGTTATCAATCTTCTCTAGAATGTTAACATCGGAAAAGTGTAATTATACGACATGATACTTTTCATAACTCAGACCACTCGGCCACCGAGGCCCTGTTTGTTTTGTTTTCAATATATAATGTGTACTGAAGAGCTTGTCTCACAAAAACCATGCAAAAGTGTCCAGGAGTGAATCTCACAGTATCTCGTGAAATTTGGTACACACAACACTTTGGCCATGCCAGTTTCACTTGTAAAATTTTTTGCTCAAATTTTATCAGATAGCCGAGTTTTGCAGCGCCATCTTTTTTCACCCTTTTTAACGGGAAAATTGCCAAATTTAAGGTTTTGTAAAGCATCCATCATATAATCAGTTATAGCAAGATAAATATCTTTTTTTGACCAATTCGTGCGATAAAGCATTATTAAGGAAATAAAAAGGCAAAATAATAAATATATATTTCATTTTTTTTTTAGTAGGCCTTCTGTAGTTATAAAACTGGTGTTTGAGGAATTAGCTATTTTACCCAATTTAGGACCAGAAGAAATGCTAAAATATCGAAAAGGTGAAGCTGTACATGTAAAGATGAATATATCTAAATGAACTACTATAATAGATTAAAGAAATATAAAAAATCCACCAACGGCAAATATTTTGAAATATATTTAGTATATATCACTGTACGGCTATTTTCAATAGTATTTTGTACATTTTTTCATGTAATAAAATCATTTTCTCAACACAAAGCCAATATTTAGGGTGCAATTATTATCAAAACAAGTGATTTATTACTTCGGCTGCCGTTTTTTTTTTTTTTTTAATTCAAAACAAAATGATAATGAAAACAATAATAAAAGTACTAAAAGCACTCATGGAAAGCTCTATTATATAATTGAAAAAAAAGACGGTTTGGTTTGTATTCAAAATCAAAATTCTACAATTTGAAACTACTAATAGCAAGGAGGATTGATCCAAATCATTGTAAAAGGTCTAAGAGTAATGATTTCTTTTAAACTTAAAAAATATTTTACTTCATAATTGAACAAAGGTTTCTGAAAATGACCAAACGGAATAAGGCACTACCCATAAATAATCTCATTAAAGATAATTAATTGATTATATGAATTAAGGAAACTACACAATAAACAAAGACAACTAAAATAAGAGCTTAGCATGATAAAATACAGCACATCAAGACAATAGCTGATCATGAAACTTGCAAGATCCCTGTTAAGCTTGACAAATTGTAAATATAGGCAATCATACCACATCTCCTTATTTATATCTTGTTATCTCTATGTTGCCCTCTAGATGTCGTTTATGGTATGTTTTGTCTTAAAGTTGCTGTTTCCTTGAGTATATCTGGCACCTGCTTTTATTTGTACTTTAATAATTATAATGAAATATAAGTGGGGACATTTTGCACAGAAATGTGCTTGATCAGCATATTGCTGCAAATGTAATTTTGTTGAAAATCTCACATGCTACCCATGAATATTCTTTTGTGTGTAATTATGCCAGTTAATCAGTATTTTGGTCCAATGGTACATATACATGTACCTGATATGGATGCTGTGAAATTAGAAAAACACAAATCCCAACACTAGTCAAAATGAAATACTGTAATGTCCTATTATCTTCAAAATTAAAAGAGCTTGGTCAAGTCAGGTTTGAAAAGGTGATGACAGAATAATTTGTAAGACATTTTTAACCAGGAAAAGCCATCAAAATCATTTTTTTCAATGTAAATACACAAAATTTTAGCATTCTTTGTTTGTCTTTAAAAAATAAGACTGACACTGAATCCATTACATTTCTTTTTAATTGCATGTTATCACATTCAAATCATTATAAGATATAAAGTTCTTGAAATCATTGATACCAGCTGACTTTCCAGCTCTACACAAGCTTCACAGATTTTATATTAGTAGTTTTTCACTTGCGGTGTGAATCTTGATACTTTTCTCTAACTGCGATGTAGCCTTTCCAACTCCATTTTCTGGAAATCTGCTGACATTTTGTTCAGTATCTTATGTAACTGCTAAGTATATATTGACCATATCAACCTATGAATATTTGCACTTTGAAGCCTGGAAATTCACAGTTTTGTCCTAACATGTACTTTAATTTCTATCCAGTTGATACATGTTTTTTCAAAAATAAAATATTTTCTAAAACAACTTCTAACATGATGCATGCAGATCTGGCCAAACACAGAAACAAATGAACATTAGCATCATGCCCAGCAGTAAGTAGCTTTGACTGCTGAATTTTCATTGATAGGTGGCTGTGTTTTCTTGTACATATGGGTCATACTACTCTAGCAATGAATAGCTTCGGAAATATGTGCTCACGGAATAGCCTGTATGACCTGAAACATGAAAAATTACTTTGTTAAATAAATATATCCCTTTTGAACAGATACCAAATTATGACAGAAAGAAACAACATCTTAAAAACCATTTACAATGTACAGTCGGCAATAATGTTGGTTTGCTGTCCCATTGACATATAGCCTACATCTCCTTTTATTCATGTGTGCGAAAACACTGATTTAACTATACATGTATACATATATGTACTAATATGATAACTTTAAATTTGATTTCCAAGTCTTAACCTTAAAATTTCCATTTTTGTTCTCTTTTAAAAACATTGGAACATAAACGTAAAACAAAACAATACCTGACTTTCTTTTACATGTATAATGTTTTAATTTCTACCAAGATGTATAAATTTCTAGTTGAAATCTGTTAATAATGTTAGTTAAAGATGTGCAAGAGAAACATGAAATTACGATCACTTACACATCTATTACTTTTAAAATCTACTGGTTTAGTTTTTGAAATACAGGTACACGTTTACATTTATAAGAACATTTTACTTATTGTTGTTCATAATTGCAATTAGAAAATAAAAAAACTAATTAAAGACACTTCATAAAATAATTGGAGTTTTCACAAAGTCAAGATCAGCCAACAGAACTTGGGTAAAATGTTTTTGATTGATTGAGCAATTTCTGAGAACTTATTGTCTAGAGGCATACTTAGGAAGAAAGAATAAGGCATACTTAGGCAGAAAGAATATGATCTAGTTAGAACCCTCCATTCCACTTTAAATATTACGGAGAGAGGCTCATTCATTAAAATGAAGCCAAATACTGAAAATACATGGTATACAAATGTACCAAACATCAAGGTTGCACGTATCTAAAGTAAATGTCAGTCAAGGAGAAAAATTATAAGTTTTAAATAATGATGGATTATTTTTTTAAACCATAAGTGTACTTTTTGACAACTGAAAATTAGATAATATGTACAAAAGATATATCACTAATGTCTTTATTTTGGGTAACTTTTGTCATTAGGTTGCTGACTTTTACTCCCCCACATAATCTCCTTTTATTTATTTTCTTTGTTTGATTGTAAAATACTTGAGCTCTTTCCACAAAAAATCTTGCGACATAAAATGATCGAAAGTTATACTGAAACGTTAATGCCTTACTTGGGGTTTTGGTACATATGTCATGTATGTACATGTATGTATGCAATGTAAGAGACAATTGTGAATCGCTTTTTTTTAATATGGGGAAGGAAAGTTAAGAACTTTTTATACTGTACATGATGTAGTATTCTGAGCTGAAAGAATGCATTTGTATGTCTATCTACATATAAAGTGAAGCATGTAACTTGTGACCTACATTGTACAATCAAATTTAAATGTTTAGAAGTATTGGGCAGACATTTTAATATCTGACAATTTGTTACTCATTTGGGGAATAGTTTTATACAATTTGGCAGGTTTCCCCCACCTGTTGAAAGTAATGCAGACAACATTAAAAATTTGTTGAAAGCAAAAATTAAGACCTCTGGACTTAATAAATCTGTGGCAAGTTGGCCAAATTAAGCTTATAATGACTATTAATAACAAGGAGGTGTGAAAGGATTGCAAATAAGATAATACAATATGCAATGACATGTATCATAGAATTAATAATTTTGAAGGTGACTTTTAAGGGTAGTTAAATCCTGGCACAGATTTTTGATCAATTTCCTTAGCAACAAACTGAAAAAAAGTATTGGATATACATGTAAATACATGTATCATTATATATCTTGCCAAAATTACATTCATGATATTAGTGTACATGCATGGTTGTACATGTATTTGTCACAAAAATGTTTTGTGATTGTTGCCGGGGTAATCCCTTTTGGTAGTCAGGATAGCAACAGCAAACTTAAGAAGTGGACCTCGTATCATTTTGCAGAAAAAGACTGACACTTGTATCAGAACTTTCTCTATAGTGGCAGTTAACTACATAAATATATCCCGTTCGCGTCTTTATATACGAAAAAAAAACCAATTTCCTTCCAGGCTAGTCTAGATGACTAACATTTTCTGACTTGAGAGATATCTCTAACCGATAAACGATTGATGCACTTTAAGGGGAAATATAGAACAAGTATACCGATGTTAGTTATACCCCAGGTACAAACGGACATTGAATAGATTAGTAGGAATCACACATGTATCAAACGGATGGAGACCAGGGAAATCTACATCTCTCCATATATACGCATCACAATTAAAAGTGCATTTAAAGTCAAAAACATAACAAAACCGGTAATAATGTCATGGAATATAGTGAACATGTTAGATCTATGAAAAGAGTTCAAATACCCCTAGTTAGCTTGAAACTGAGACACTGTGTTAATCAACAAAGTCGTTCTGTCGACCGTAGATCATGTGCAACATCATTTTAGTCATTCTCATTGATAACACTACGGGAGTAGATGTAAAGTTACGTTAAGAACACAAATCTGATAATGCAATCGCCATAATGAAAAGATGAAGGCGCTTATTTTTGTGAGATAGATACATAAACGCCATAAGATTGGACAAATGGTATGTTACTATCTGAAGAAATAGTAGTTGCCAGTAGTAAAATTTGAAATCGTAACCAGTTGTGGGGCGTGAAAAGGCAACAGTGGATTGAAAAGGTTCTTGATATGACCTAATTGTCTCTGGAGAAATAAGTAAGTAAAGGGACATCATCAGTATATATATAATTGAAATGCAAGGTTTTTTGTGCGTCTTCAAAAAGATGTGTGTATACATTTTGCTTCATATCAGTGCAAAAATATGTCGCAAAGGGTGGAGCACAATTTGTATCCATCAGAATGCCAAAAATATGGTAGAATAGACATTAATACTAAATGATTTTAAAAGTTCAAGAAAAAAAAACCTCACTGATATGATGGTCTATCTGAATTTTTCGCAATACTAATGATTTTCTACCCCAGGAAGAGATTAGCATAGCTGTATTTGGCAAAACCTTTCTGAATATTTGGTCCTCAATGCCCTTCCATCGTCGTATTTTATTTGGACTTTTTAACTTTTTTATTCGAGCGTCAGTGATGAGTCTTTTGTTGACGAAACGCGCGTCTGTCGTACACAATATTTATCCTTGAATTTTGATGAGTTTATATGTAAACTATCAATAATCAGTTCTAAAATCCCGATAAATGCACACAACTTCCCTTGTATAATTCACAAAAAGTGATGAAATGGATTGTTTTAAAATACTATGATTGGTGAAGACATAACAGTTTCATACAAATTAGTTCAGCCACAAAATTAGAATTTCTGTAAATAAAAGGATTAAATATTATGTGCAAAATCAATGAACATTCTTTTCAAACGTTAATTTGATGTGAAAGTTGTGAAATTAAGCAGTGAGAAAAAACTAAAAGTGCAGATAATTAATTTCTATTAATATGTCTTAGGTATTAAATGTAACAGGAAACAACGGTAATACATCAATCATGTCAATAATCTCTGATGTCAATGTCTATCCTTTCAATCCTCCGGGAAGACAATTCTTATTGATAGTCAATTTCAGTTGTAAAGTAATGAATTTCAAACATTTATTCCTATAAAAAGTAATACATAATCCCATGATACTGCACCTATAAATTGTGGTCCTGACAGATGAAGTGTAATTTTTATAGCCTTTACTCCACCAGGACCTTCCATATTAATTTAAAGATGTTTGATATATATCGATATATATATATATGTAGACCAATCACTCACGGATGCAGCAAACAGTAAATTATGCCATAATATATCATTTGCACTTATCTTCTGTCAGTATATTTCATTTGATTGTATATATTTGTGAAATTTAAAGACCTTGCTAGAGGCTATCGCTTGATGTTGGATTCATTTAATAAATTCCTGTTCTATTAATATTTCTATCCCTTTACCTGGCATGTACCTACGTAAAGGGATTCTTTAACAATTAATTTATTAAAGAAAATTAAGCAGTTTCTGCTTCACTTCAGGTACCCGTCGTGTTACTTGTGCAAGTAAAATTCCGGTAATAAGCCGCACTCTAGAAAATGAAGAATTTGCGGAGAAGGGTTACAGAAATACGTCGTTTTACAGGTAAACCATAACGATTTAAAATGGCCGCTCATTTTTATTTAGCAGACGAAAAATTCACTGACGTTTTCCAGAGAAGACTTTATAAAGGCCTACATGTATGTTTGTTTTAGACCGTGCAAATGTGTATACATTATTACCATTTAATCAAACAGGATGTTTGATCATGTTGACTGAAACATTTGAAATGCTACCGCCATGCCCATTCAACTCCTCCTTCAATCCCAAAGTTATTCAGAGCTCCCTGGTGTAGTTGTAATTTTTTTTCATTAACGGGGTCTTTTGATTCGCCTGAAGGTCCACCACCAGTTGTTCTCGCGTGGACTGTCTCCTTGGCTGCGTCCTTCCTTGCTGCCCCACATGATTTTTCTATATTTTTTTTTATTGGCCATTCGTTGTGTCCTAGCCCTAGCATTTAACTGTGCAGCAATATCCTCCAGACCTGTGTTTTAAGCTGGTTTGTGACGGACCCTTTGAATTTAGCAAGCACTATATTAACTTTCTCCTCCACAAGTTAAGTGAGTAGGACCTTCTTCGCCTCACTGAAATTTGCATCCCTTTTCAGTCGTAAATGTGTCCATTCTGCAATTTGGCAGAAAGTATTACATGTATTAAGAGTAATGTGAATTATCCACTGAATAGTAGCTTGTCCAGTGTATATCTGGCCAATCACTATTCAGATTTTTGAACAACACAATATATCCACTGGATAGTATTCCATTGCATAAACAGTTATTCAGTGGACAAGCTTATCATGTGGATAACTTTATAGTCTTTTGAACAATCGGGCCCAGAGTATTTGTGATTAGAAACAAAACAAATAGATGTGTATCCTTTTTAGATAAATTGAAATTCACTTACTTATCTGATATACGGTCATACCTGCTTAAGAGACCACCTGTAATAAGCAAACACCTGTGTTATAAGACCGTTAATTTTAGGTTCATCTGTAGTGCAATTCATATTGATTGAACCTGTATTAAAAGACCATCTGTCTTATAAGACCACATTTTTGCTCTACTTTAAAAGAGGGACGAAAGATACCAGAGGGACAGTCAAACTCATAGATCGAAAACAAACTGACAACGCCATGGCCAAAAATAAAAAGACAAACAGACAAATAATAGTACAGATGACACAACACAGAAAACCAAAGACTAAGCAACACGAACCCCACCAAAAACTGGGGGTGATCTCAGGTGCTCCGGAAGGGTAAGCATATCCTGCTCCACATGTGGCACCCGTCGTGTTGCTTATGTTATTACAATAGTCTAATTCGGTAAGTCACATTCGTCAAAAGGGAGGGTATTGTAGTTACGACATAAGGAACATATCCGATATCATCTGTGAAACGGTTATTCCATAACGGTCAACCAACTCGTGATGGCGTCCGTAAAATTTACGAAGGGATGACGTCAACTTCACCATTTGGAACTCTTGGTTTAATAGCTTCCTTGTGAGCAGCAATCCTCTGTCAAGGAAATCATGATAGGAAACACAAGCCCGGAAATATCGTATCAATTGGGAGATATATACTCCGTATGCAGGCGCTGCTGGAATGTTGCTACATAGAAATGGAAGGTTCACAATTGGGAAGCTGAAATCATCTCTTTTGTCATAAAGTTTTGTTTTCAACCGACCCTCATTGTCAATTTCTAGATGTAAGTCAAGATATGAGGCAGACTTAACTGTATCTGTAGTATCCTTTATCTCTAGTTCGATGGGATAGATTCGTTCAACATAGTCACCAAATTTTGTATTATTTAGTGAGAGAACATCATCTATATAGCGGAACGTAGAGTTAAAGGATATTGCTAACTTCTTATCTTTCTTCCTAAGAAGTTCCTGTATGAAGTCAGCCTCATAATAATAAAGAAACAAGTCGGCAAGAAGAGGGGCACAATTGGTTCCCATTGGAATTCCGACAGTCTGTTGAAAAACACGTCCTCCAAACGTAACAAATACGTTGTCAATCAAGAAATCAAGCATCTTGATAATGTCAGTTTCAGAGAATTTTTTGTTTGAATCAGAGTGATTTTTTACAAAGTAGGATTTATCCCTCCCCAATACAAGATACTTGTAGTTACGTTCGCCATTCTTTTTAATGAAACAAAGTAATACCAACTCTTTCAATTTGTCTTTTAGTTTGGAATGGGGAATACTTCTGATTCACGCCACCTCTAGAATAGGCAGTTTCACAATAACTTTGGAGCCTGGCTTTGATTGCTGATAAAATAGATGTTAATAATTTAGAAAGAGGTTTCGTGGAGCACTTGGAAGACCCAGCAATATACCGTTGTTTGTAAGGACACTTATGTAGTTTAGGTATCCAATACAGTGATGGAAGATCCAGTTCTTCATCTTTGGTTGAAATTCCAAAGGAACATAGAACAGATCTATGATTATCGAGGATTTCCTCATTGGTAAGTGTCGTGAGGGTATATGTTGAGTTTCCAAGTGAATTGTCAATACCTAATTCATTTATCAAGCAGTCTATGTAATGATATTTACACACAAAAACGATGTTGTTTTGGGCTTTATCTGCGGGGACAACAACATATTTGTCATGGAGGTAGGACAAGTGTCTTGCAACATTTGGGTATTTAAAAATTGACGTAGCGTGGGTATTGATATGCCCATTTAAGTGGTCTCTTCAAACAGGTTTTGTTGTAGTAAGAAATTCCTATTAAAACAATTATATATTTCATTTGTTTATTAAAGGAGACTGACATGGTTGTCCTTACTTGTATTATATTCCCGTCGGACTGGGCAACTGCTAGTATGTTATACAAATAAAAGAAAGAGCTTTCTCTGTTAATATTATACAAAGTTTCAATATATCTGCTCACATGAACTTTTCATTGACAAAATAAATGTGTTTAACATACTCATTACTATATAACATACTCATTACTATGTATAACATACTCATTACTATGTATTACCGTAGATTTTTCCATTCTGCGATTTGCACAAAACAGCAAAATAATTCCTAAATTATATATATATTTATTTTCGTAATTAAAAATAAAAATCAAATAGAAATATTTAAGTAGAAATTAATATAGTGATAACCTAAAAGGTCCTAACTGATAAAACGTTTCATACATGTGCCTGGCCATACATTTACAGCAATCATTATAGTTGGCATGATGTTGAAATTAACAGTAATTGGACCATCCATGCATTACACGGAGTTGATCTGTGATGTATCATAGTCCAGAAATTTACCACAGATATATGACATAAATCAAATGCAAATCAGTTTTCATAAAATGAACAAGGTTTCCTGCTGAAAAAAAATGAGATTTTATTTCGAAGATCCATTACGGTCTTACAAGAGATCATTGAAGAAACCAAAAATCCAAAAAAAAAATTATTTTTACATTTTATAACACTCTGCATACATATGGTTTTTTTCTCGAAGGTTGACAAGACAATATAAGTTCTTATAAGTAGAAACAATAACGTAACATCAAGGTTTGAATTATATTAATGATGAAATTGTTCAAGGATGCATACGGAAAACATTGTTTCCCTGTATAAACCAAACTTCTATATAAAACATGATAGGAACAACCAATACACAAGGCCATCACGAAATGGCATAAACACATCACCATCATGACAAGGAATAACGATGCTGTTAACATCTATCGCTTAGATGGAAATCAGAGTTTAGCACTAAGACTAATAGCTCATCAAAATGAAAATTAACATTCTAATATGACGTGCTTCTTTCGCTTTGTAAACAACAGCGTGATAAAATTCTCGATATATCTATACTTAGCGCAGACTCAGACATGTTCATATTAATGGCTGTTACTATTTACCTCCCACGTAAATCTACATGTATCGTAACCTTTGTGCAAATACTATGTGGATTTCGTTGTGTTCAACTTGAAAATAACGCTAACGCTCGAGATAAAATTCGAACATAACGGTCCAGGCCATGTGAAAATTTCCAACCAATCTATGGCTTGCATGAATTATTTCTTAATTTACATTTGACTATTCCTAGCCACTATACCAACAGAGCTCAATATCATTGCAACAGAAGACAGACTTTTAGCAATGCGGGCCACATATTTGATCCAAGAGTTTGATCATCTCTGAATATCTGTACCAGCATCGTCAAAAATTACCAGTTTCGGCAAGAGCACGTTCAACATCTCATTTAACTAATTAAATTAAATATAATTGTATTTCAAAGGTTTCAACTCGCACCCAGCTTTCTTAAATATTTAATTAGTAATGATTATTACATATGAATAGAGATGACTATTTAAGTATAGGTTAATTTGCTACAATAACAGATTTTGCTTATTTATTTTGTATTGAGTTACACTGATATTATATGAAAAGAAGGATAACTCTTTCTGGATAGTTTCACGACATACAATTGAAATGTAATGTATAACTGTTTTGATGTCCAAATAAGGTCTGTTTTTTTATTGTGAATTCAATGTTCGGAGAATTCAAAAACATATTGTAATTTTAACAATTTTGTAAACAACAACAACAAACACAACAACAAAAAAACAGAGGCAAACAAGTTTGATCTGTAATATTAATATTACTTATTTACATGGATGTATCAGTGGGAAATCTACACCTCATCTTTTTTCAATACTTCTTGAAAGTTATGTTTTCATATTGGATGTAGGAATGTGTACAGCCTCTGGGAAGCGTCGCACCTTTTGCTGCTTATGACTTATACTTCGTTCATTAATGGTATACTTTAACTGAATACAAAGCAACAAGTAGAAATGAAGATTTATGCAAAAATTCAATATTTAATAAACGTAGTACTTTGAAAGACAGAGTTATCGTTTTTGCTTTCAATAAGACAGAAAGTTTGGTTTCAACTGAAAGATTTGTTCATAAAAATGTAACGAATACATTTGTCAAAAGTCACGGGTATTAAGTGTCAGTCTTTGTAAGAATCAGGTAATTTAGAAGACTTTCAAAACCTGGCCTAAAATAACCCGCCGACTTAATCATCCTGAGTTAGAAATGGTATGTCTTTCGTTTCTGCGTGTCTGGTTATTTGAGAAACCTCTTGATGATGTTTGGTTAGAATGATAGCAAATTACGCGGTTAGCTCCCCTTAATTGTTAATTTCTAGTACATTTCAACCAATTTTTATATTGAATCACCAGAATAGGAAAAGGAAACGAATGTTATTTTCGTGCACCATTATACATTTTGAACTTAAATCAATGTAAATTTGAGCGGGTCTTTGTTTGCCATGTTTTCACAAATGCCTGATTCTTAGGCAGATTGGCAACTAAGGGGTACTGAAAAAACCATTAATCGAAGACAGACACCACCTTTGAGAAACATAGAAAAAAAGACAAACAACAGTCCACTAGACTTTATAATCTAACGTTTGATTTTGTAAGTTTTTAGGGAATTACCCCTTTTTGATTTTAGCTTGGAGTTCGGTATTGTTGTTAACAATTTCTTTTAGACATTCCACAGAAAATTATTGGTAGTAAAATAAATTATAATAACAGATATTTATCATATATACTCGAATTGTGTACTTGGCAATGCAAAATTAAATTACATGTTTTGATCAGAAAGTGATACCAAGATAGAAAAATAATGATTATGTATGCTCAGAATACATGATGTAAAAACAGTAAAACACACGTCATTAAACACACATTCCCATTGAGGTTCAGAAATTTGTCAAATTATAAATGTTTCTTTACAATTAATAACATGTTTAATGTTAGCTATTCTGGTATTGAAGTAAACAATAAATAAATGAATGCATTAAAATGCGTAAAATGCTACCTTGATTGAAAGGGCGTTAATTGCGATTACATTTAATAACGATTGTTTGTATACCATGTAAATCTTTGGACGCACTTGATTTGTTGACATACCATTCATACATAAAAAGAAATGTAAGATGAAAAAAAAAAAAACTTACCCTATTAGAGTAATAAAGAACTGTACAGTTTCGAAAATTACTTATTTCAAGAAATAAGTGTTCCTATTAAAGTTTCGTTAGATTGATGCTGTATGATATCTTGTTATTAAATTGATTAGCATTCTCTTCTCGCTCCATTGAAGACCCATTGGTGGCCTTCGGCTGTTATCTGCTCTTTGGTCGGGTTGTTGTCTCTTTGACATATTCCCAATTTCCATTCTCAATTTTATCTCTAAAAGACAACCATTTCTAAATAAAAGTGAAAACAATTCGTCAAATAATTAACAGTAAATTGAAAGTTTGGTATCTGTTGAACGTATCTATACCATTGGACTGGATATAAAGGTGACCACAGATACAATTAAGCCTACCTCATATCTTTGCGTACATCTGGACATTGACAATGCGGGACAGTTGAGAACAACTTTTACAACAAGAGTTGATTTCGGCTTTCCGATTGTGAACCTTCCACTCGTTTTTATAGCATCATTCCTCCTGCATATGGAGTGAATATCTGTTATTTGATACGATATTCCAGAGCTTGCATTTTCTATCATGATTTCCTTGATAGAGGGTTGCTTTTTACAAGGAAACTATTTAACCAAAAGATCGTAATGGTAAAAGTGACGTCTTCCCTTCGAAAGTTATAAGGACGCCATCATGATTTGGGTGACGTTGACAATTTTGAAATATCTGTGTCCTAGTTGACAACGGATATGTTGCAATTGTCGTAGCGACAACCCCGTTTTGATTTACTTGATTGTGACATCACCGAATAAGACTTATCACGGAATTTGTAACTGTTATGCCCAACACTACAGGTATGTGGATAAGGATATGCTTACCCATCCGAAGAAGATGAGTTGGCGTGGTTCAAGCAGTCGTTTGTTTTCTAAGTTGTGTTACATAGACTATTAATTGTCTTGTTGTCGCTTTTCCCGTTCACTAGTGTAGTAAGTTTTTTCGACTGATGCTTTTTTATTTTCTCTTTGGTATTTTCTGTCTCTTAATTTAACAGTATAAATAACGAAATGGCTTCATAGATACTCTACCTAGTTGCCCAATGTAATACATTAAAATCTTGGAAGTTATACTCCTTATTGCGGAATGTGATAATAATAACTTTGTTTAAATGAGAAAACTAGTGTAACTTTATCGCTTTAACCATCAGTTACATTATTTTATTACTACTCACTCATGTATAAATAAGATTTAAATGCATGTAATATTGTTCATGTTAATTGATCATTTAAAATATAATAAGGCTGGTTTGACAATTCATTGTATTCATTTAATCTACCACTCATTTCTGAAAGACGGAGAGATTTCATGATTTGATAGATTTTGCATGTAATTGATTTACGTGAAATAAAAAGAAGCTGTGTACAGTAACAATATGTAATTTGTGAATTCGTAACGACCACTGGTAAATTACAAGTTTTCAATGTATTTATTTGTAGAATTTGTCAGGTTATTGATAAATAATATAAAAAATAGGAATCTTGAGTGTTTTCTCGCAACTCAATATGGTTGACATTGATACTAATAAATTACAGAAAGCACTACGGCATATACTGAGGAAAATGGGGGTTTTAGAAATTGTTTCTTTAATATACCCAGAAAGAGGACGTTATTTTTTATTTCTTTTCGTCTTTTTTTAACAACTTTTGAAAGATCATAGATTACTATATGTTAAGCACATATTAATTTTCCAAACGACTTAAGAAAAATGTTATTAACTCAAATATATGAATAAATACAATTTTTAGTTTTTATAATCAAAGACATTTGTTGTCTTTAACAGATTGTTAACTTTGTTAATTTTGATTTCAAACACAATAAAATCTGTTATATGTTGATTCTTTTGTAAACTACAACACACTATTTAAAACGGCCCGTTAATTGTAAACAATGCCGATGGTACGATAACAAAATCATGTGTATCAATAATTCAAACATTCAAAAAGGGGAAGTCCATTATAAAACCTGACAAAATCAAACGTAGACTATATAAACCAACGGAATAATTGGAAAGCAACTGTCATATTCCTGACTTAGTACATGATAACATAGCAGGCGTTGTTTACCCTGTCAACGCACCCGGTCTCGCACTGTTTGTGATTCCCACGGAGTATTTTGTGGTAAAAACAAGGCCATTATAGCCTATAGGTCAAAATTAACCTTAATGTATTTACATCCGCTAACGCACTTTCATGGTTTAACCTACATCAGTAGCAAAACACCGGTGGACCGTTAATAGTTCGTGTAACAATGGTTGAAAATATGGATGGAAAATGCATTACATGAATAAAGTTAACACATCTTATGTCAGTTAAAAGTTTAACATTGTGAAAATATAATCATAACGGACGTGGTGGTAGAATTACAAGTATAGGTTCACCATGTCCATCTATACATTCAGAGCAGAGAAAGAAATAGTAAAGTGGATTTCTTAAATATGCTTCTGTTTTGGTAACATGCAAATTGAATATAAGAAGAAATTGAAACTCTGAATTACATGTATGATCAAATTTTATCAGAAAGCCACGCACTATATAAAACTTTTAGGAGATGAGGTATATGCATGATTGGTAATGAGACAACTATCAACCAGAGCCCAAAAGACGGGACATAAACAACTACGTGACTGTATAGGTTAATGCTGGACTATCAAAAAAAGAGCAAAAACCCATACCGTATAGTAAGCTATAAAACCCCTTACATGACAGAATTTGCAACAAATTAAAAGAGAAAACCAACGCCCTACATTTTTATGCGTTGTAGCCTGTAGCAGTAATTGTATTACCTTGATTTACAATTGCCTAGAATCAAATGACGCATAACATGTTCTGGTAAAAGATCGCTTCATTTTAGGCCACAGTTTGAAAAAGTAAACATAATTTTAGTCATAATAATAACGCAACGAAAACGAAGGTCGAATTAAATTGCCTCAATTATATAAACAAAATTTCAAAAGAACGAATTTACGTTACGGTAGTAATTATACAAAAAATTTCTATCAAAACGTACATAACAGATGCCATATGCAAAATAACATTCTCTGCGACCAATATAGAGGTAAATCGATCGCTCTTCAAAATTTATTTCCATGACGCACACAGCTTTTTAGTTATAGATACATTTGTAGTTTACATTTGCTATTTGTCGTCAGATTATTAATGTAATTTATGTTTTCATTAACAAAATGTGATTGGATATGATTAGTAGGAATGTACATATTGTTATTTTAGATTAACCGGATATTACAACAAAAGACGTGCACTGACAAAACACATTTAAATTTATGGTTACTTTAAAAAGATATAATAAAATATCGATCAGCTTAGTTTTCGGAAAATCATTTAGCTTCTGCGTAACAATCAACAGTACATATTTGATCAAGTATACCTTTAATATCCGTCCGCGTTGTATTAAAAGACCGCCATAGACAGGGACAAATGTAACAAACGTAAGTCCAAAATTTTGTTATTCAACTATTACAGGTCAATTTAGAGTATAATAACTCATCAACGATACCAGGTTTATAATTTAGTGCGCAGGACGCGGTTAGAGTATATGCAAATCACAAAAAAAAAAAAAAAAAAAAAAAAAAAATTACAACGTATTTATGCGTTTTAATATTAAATTTCTAGATCGATACATGTATTTACTTCAGCTGTTAATGATTGTATCATTTTGCCAAATTATTTATATAAGGGAAGATCTCAGTTTTACTTACGCGTATTCGCGTTATTTTTCTACTCGCACTAGTAAATGCATATTTGTTTTTCGTAAATTGTATCATTATCAATTATGACGTAAGTAGTCTCTTCTGAATTGTTTCACATTTTTCATGTCAGAGCCTTTTATAGCTGACTATACCATACGGTTTGGTTTTTTCTTATGGTTAAAGTCCGTACGGTAACCTATAATTGCTTATATATTCGTCATTTTAACTCTAATGGATAGTTGTATCATGGGCAATATTACCACACCTCCTTATGTTTATACCAATTCGAGATCTTGTAATTAATATTACACAAAAAGACATTTTGTCAAACATTCTGTGACAAAAATATGGCAACGTTGGTAAATAACTTGCTAATGCACAAGGCATTGCCTCAGAACTATGTTTGTCATGAGCACTCTGCACAATGGTCGTTGTAAATAAACTTTTAACATATTCATTATATCATTGTGACATCGCAATGATCATTTCTTTTCTAAATTATCCAGATTATATCAGCCTAATTGTAGTAAGATACCTTTGAAATGATTGAAGAATATTACTATTTTTGTTGTTGCAGGGCTTAAAATGTGACTCTTACAAAATATATCATAACTTCTCCTTTTCAGTTCATTATCGTTAAAATCTTACTTAAATAAGCTTTTGCTTCGGTGCTATTCCGTTTTATTGTCTTTGCTCTCAAGCTTTCAGTATTCAGCGAGTCAAGGGTGATTAATACTTTTGTTATCATATTTTTGTAATAGAAAATATTTTACAATTTCAAAAGCGTGCATTCTTTTTGTATGTGTTCTGAATAAATTGCACAACAATGACTGTCATTGATAATTCTTTTAATCGGTCTCATACATGCAGCTATATTATGACATCGTCTTGTTTTGTTAATAAAATGAAATAGAAAACATTGATGGCATGATGGCATTTAAACATACATTTATTGTAAATTATTTATTACAAAAGAAATAATGCGTTTGTTCCTGTGTTCATAGGAAATAAAGATCAGGGTTTAAACTGTTTTAAAATTGACAACAATCAATTTTGGTTGCAGGTTTGAGCTCTTCAAGTACTTTATACATCAAATAGAAAATGAAAAATACAATGCAACTTTAAGCAGATTGCAAGTAGCTGCAGGCTATTGATATAATATGGTCTTTTAGAAATGATGTAATATGACCAAATTATGCTTAAATATATAAATTTCCTACAATGATTTATTTAAGATATCATTATAACACTAAATAGATTGTGTCCGTCCGATGCGCCTTTCTGGATTATCCTTCATCCTGAAAGCTTAAACCAAATGGTATGAGTATTTTAATGCGTGAGGGACTGCTAGACCAAAACGGACCCAACAAGAATAGCCAAATTCATGCAAGGTCATTTTCTCCTGAGGGATTTAGAAACTTAGTTTCTTAATCACTCCTTGTTATCGGCTGCCACTTCGGTAGATGCAATATAGGATATGTTCCAATTGCCACTGCATTACAATGGATTTTGCAATCGTGCAAAGCAGATGTTGATCGTTGTTTCTTATTACATAAACAACTTCGCATGTATTACCGAAAGCCAATAATAAGGCATGTAAAGTATTTATACATTCTCAACGGAGAATTCAAGAAAGGTATAAATCGTGCCGTTACCGAATCACTAACTACATTATTGATTTGTTGGTAGTACCTTCGGGGACTAGGTATGAAATATAAAGAAAAACTTTATTAATGTCATGTCTACGAAGCGCTTTTCTAGATTTACCATCATCAGGAACGCCCAAAGCCGAATATTAGAACAGTTGAAGAGGTAAAGGTAGTATAGTACGCATTTTAGTACTTCCTCTTTTTTTAATGATTTACTAATGCAAAAATTGAAAATAACCCGAGGGTACATCCCGTAGCGTATGGAATATTGATTTCAGTATTTCCAATCATGCAATAGGACTAAAAAGTTAAATCACAAACATACTGAACTCCGAGGAAAATTCAAAACGGAAAGTCCCTAATCAAATGGCAAAATCAAAAGCACAAACACATCAAACGAATGGACAACAACTGTCATAATCCTTACTTGGTACAGGCATTTTCTTATGTAGAAAATGGTGGATTGAACCTGGTTTTATAGCGCTAAACCTTTCACTTGTATGACAGTCGCAGCAAATTCCATTATATTGACAACGATGCGTAAATAAAATAAACAGATTAGAAAAACCAGATGCAGTGATTGTGCAACAACTACAGTGTAATTATAACGTTTATCAATTATAAGAGAATGATTTGAAGGTTAATTCTAAACTTGTAAGCTTCATTAATAATAATACTTTAATAAGTGGTAGCGAAATACTTCTCTCTAAAATACCTGTAGCTGGAATCATTCTTCTACAATAAATCGAATATTAGATACCAAAGCTTATATGCAAGACAAATTTGAACGTGTTTTATTCATGCTTCAATATTTGCCCTTCACTGACATTGTGTAGTGTGATCAGTATCATAACCTGTCGAAATAAACAACTAATTTGTTTTTTTTAAATAACTGATTTAAAAAAATACCATTTGTATTTACAAAATGACAAAACAGATATAATATTTCATACTTTAAGGAAAGTAATTTAATATTTTGAATATTTGAATATAAATTATTTACAAAATGAAAAACAGATTCAATGATATTTTAGACTTTAAGGAAGTAATTCAATATTTATAAACAGTTTTTTTGATAGTCCTTTAGCATACATAACACCCAAGTTTGAAAAAAGGATATGATTACCATTTTTATTTATTTAATTTAAGAAAATGTGTGTTTTTGCCAAACAAAAGCAATTATAAAGGTATTATGAAAACGTGCGTATACGTTACAGCTGACCTGAGTAAAAGCTTACAAAAAAAGTCATATAGCATAATTAATAAAAAGGAAAAAAGCGGACAAGATGAAATGTCCGTAACTAATAATGACTGGACAACATGTTAAACGCTTTCAGATCGCAGTAATACTACAGGTATATTATAACCTAAACACCGATCCATAAACCACAAAAAATAAGGTCAAGATCAGGCGAATTTTTGAAAATGGACACATACACCCAACACAGGTTCTATAGGGCATATGAGAAACTGAACATATTACGAAAAAATAAGTTAACATTGACTACAAAAATCAAACTGAGGTCAATGTTTGACGAAACAGCAATTTTATTGACCAAATACAGTTTAACTATCATTAATAGTAATCTGATGCCTTTGGGGCATGGACCCCTTTTCTTTCTTTCTGTTTCAGAATTTTTTATCAAATTTTCTTTATCAAATAAGCTTATTTAGCCTCATTTATGTGTTTTATCCAACCATGTGGCTCTTATCCATACAATCTTAGTTACATTAACTGTTAGTAGTTTATATCTTATTTTCTAATACAAAAGTATAGAAAGGGGAGTATATATAAACATATTGTCCCGATAAAGAAGATAATGTGATTAGGGGTCCACTGCCTCCAGGAGCTCATAAATTGACAACAAGTTATCATTGGAATCTTACAAGAACACGATTAAGGTGTTTACTATTTGATCAATTTTGAAAACAGGGATAAAATTTAAAACTTAACCTTGTGTCGACATAATCACTTTATAGTTACTTTATCAATAAGAAAAGGTCAGAGGTGTTATTCTTTTGGTTTGAAATTCATCATATACATTTTGTTGGGTTTTATGTATTTCTATAAAAGTATGTAATTATTATCAAAATGTTAATTGAGACAATTAATAATACGCCGCGTCAGCCCAAAAAGGCTATATCGTGGCGATATTTGTATTACACATGCAGAGCGTATAAGTAGGTTTAAAATTACATTCCTTAACGAGTACACATATCACACTTCTGCACTAAAATAGATAAAAAAAAAAAATAAGAAGTTATCAAAAGGCAAGAGAAGAATTCCTTGATGGAAGTAACACTTGTAATATATGGACGAAAAAATACAAATTTCATCAGAATAGTCCGACTTGATACAGGTACAAAATATATAAAACAAGAAGATGTGTTATGATTGACAATGAGACAACTTTCCACCAGAGACTAAATGGCGTAAAATAAAGCAGCTATAGGTCACTGTGCAGTCTTTAACAATGAGCAAAATACATACCGGATAGCTAGCTATAAAAGGCCCCGATATGAAAAATGTAAACCAATTCAAAACGACAAAACGGACTGATTTATGTACAACATAATTAACAAAAACAAATATCATGTACAGCAACAAACGACAACCACTGAATTATAGGCCCCTGACTTTGGAAAGCCACATAGAGAATGTGGTGGGGTTAACATGTTTGCGAACGTATAACTCTCGGGTTTAACCAGTTTTACATGAGGATTTACTGACGGTTCCCATCAAATGACAAATGTCTATATCATGTATTAAAGCTCTGAATTGTTATCATGGTTTCTTTTCTAGAGTGCTGTTATAATAATTTCTTCTGCTTAGTTCTCAACGGCTTTCGAAAAATCCCTACTACACCTTTTTATATTAATTTTGACCTTAAAACGGTTTGTTAATGATTTTAACATTATTTAGAACAACAAGTAGTTTAGAAGTAACATTTTGAATAATTTAGGAGCCTAGTAATGCATTAAAAGGTCTTAATTTTGATATTTAATTAATATGCTTACACCGAATTAAACAAAATTTAGATAAAATATGCATAGTCTTATATGATTGGCACAGTCCTAACTACAGTATAAAAAAAAAATGTTGGCAATCATTGTAATGAAACTTGAAAATTTGACCAATGACAGTTGTTGGCTGTCGTAATGTGTATTGTATCAAAATTAGTATTTGCCTATGACGAGAATAACATTGGTCTTTAACTACTGACAAATGAATTGGAAAAGAAATTCGGGACAGAGTGAAACAGGTTTTGTCCTTCTAAAAAGACATAAGAAAACATAGTAGCAAAGCATGTGTTCCAAATCCTCCTCCCCAAAAAAAAAAAAAAAAAAAGAAAAGAGATAAGCATATTAAACGGACTGATCTAAATAAAATAATACCGTAACATTTTTTACAGGAAGAGGAAGGCACACAGCGTTCCCAAGAACTAAACCAACATTAACAACTTCACCGACAAACCTTGTGATAAGAAGAATATGGAGTAAGTATTTTAGATATTAGTTTTACATGTGAATAAAATGAAATTTACATTTGAAAGAGAAAACACACATAAACACAGAGAGTGCAACATACGGACTTGAACAATCGACATGTGTTTATACCATATACATTTAAAAGAGAGGCGGATAATACCAATTGGATATTCACACTCATATTTACACGACAAAATGACAACGCCATGACAAAAAACGAAAAACTACCAAAATGCAAACAACAGTCTACAAAACACAACATAGAAAAGTAAAGACTGAGCAAGACGAACCCTGCCAAAAACAGGGTTTGATATTAGATCCTCAGCAATAGTTAGAAGATCCTGCTCAACATTTGGAGCTATATTAAGCTTTAAATTGACTGCAGTCTTGACAAACTGTCAACAGCTTTGACAGAGACTACTTAAGATCTGACAGCAGCACCTTACTGTCCAGAAGAAGGAAAGCAAAGAGCTAGAAGTATATATGAAATACTGGCGAAGTTTCTATCTCTTATATCGATCAGTAGTATTCCAAAGAGTACATGTAAAAAGATAGACGTTAACGTCCTTTTAATGGAGATGTTATTTTCTAAATTTTTCTAAGCAAGATAAGTTAACTGTGATACTAGAAGTAGTTAGCAATATCCGTTTTTGTGTCAAAACTTACAGAGACATTTTAATTAGACATTTTAGATTTGTATACACATGTAGTGTTTATTGTTCTATCTAATGGTTTAAGTCTTATTTAATATGTAATTTATCATCCCTGGTAATTCTACACAAATGGCTTTTACAAATTGTTGAATGATTTAAATACAATACCTGTCACAGACGATATTTAAATAAATAAATATCGTATTATTCAATGAAAAATCCAAATAAAGAAAAAAAAAAAAACTTCGCATTTATCAATTAGGTTTAAATAGACTTTAAACAAACAGATAAGTACTTGAAAATACCGTATCAAAGGATGACCTTACAGTACTAATTCTATAGTAACTCGAATAACTCATCACCCTCTATCTACTACAGTTTCTCTGGGGCGATCGTAGTGAGCGGAATATAACGACTGGATTATTCGGGTTTACGCTGTAGATACAGAAATTGTGTTCACCTAAATTTCAATGTCGGTCGCTGAATTTCCGAGAATATTTAATATTCATTCACTGCCATAAACAGTACAAGAAAAACATGTCATTGATCTTTTAGATCTTTGATTTAAAAAATTTCGGCATGAGGCGTCAACAAGATATATAAATTGTTGAAATGCGCATTTGTTGCAGAAAATTTGTACCGTTATGTAACTACAATGACCAAAGTAGATCTGTGTACATTTTGAACATGGGTACGGCCTTAAACAGTGAGAAAACCCGTTACGTATAATCAACTATAAAAAAAAATAACACGAACCAATGCTAACCTCTGAATTACAGTCCCCTGACTTGGGGTAGGAAAATAAAGAATGTGCCGAGTTAAAACACAGTCATGCTTGTGAGCGCTCAAACCTGGGATAGTTGTGTAACAACACAACAGAAGAAAGAACAAACTGTAAAAATCAGTTGTAAATGGCTGAACCCAATACAATGTAGATCGGTAAGAAGCACAAAAAACAATTAAAATAAAAAAAAAAATAATACACAAAAAAGCACTTATATAAGAATACTCGCAGTTACTGAAAACAAGTTTAAAACCAATTAAACTAATAAATAAATCATTATCTCCCAAACACAAGTCATCAGCATTTTATTTCAACGCACAAATTCCAGCGTTAAGTCACTAGACTGTGCTGCTTCGTTTTCTGCAGCAGCTAAAAAATCCGGGCGGGAAATTTAATATATTTTTTTCTCCAATATTCTGTTTATAGACCTATCATTGTTGACGTTAAAGTCACTGTAAAAATGAAGCAGAATGGCACAGATGATCAAAATGTAAACAGCATTGACGTTCCACCTCCGTTCTCATATGACAATGTACCTCAGCGTGAAATATGTATAAATGCAGATGGAAATGAACAACTGTGTAATCAGGAAAAACAGAACCATATCATTTGCAACACAGTCAAACTAATAAAAATGAAGATAAACAGGAAAAACTACCTTCCTATCCGGGACTTGTTTTGGCTGTTGTAGGCGACTCGGACAGTTTTGTTCCCCGACCGTGGAACACAGCAAAATTTACATCGGGACTTATAGATACAGTAAATGGTGCAAACAGTACGTACTTTTAAATTAATTTGTATATTGAACAAGCAGAAGTATCAACTGACAAACGGAAACAACTGTAAATTAAATTTGATCAAAAACATGGCAATAACAAATTATATGTATGTATGCTGGCTCTTTGTCATTAACAAAATGAACTATTTTCATTAGTTACCGTTTGGTTATAAATAAGCAAATATATTTATTCATAGCTTTAATACAAACTTTGTAAATTAAGAATAACAAACAAAAGAAATCATGAAGCATTATATTCACTAATATTCTGACGAAGACAAGACTATTCTGTTTAAAAATAATTATTTTAATTTTAGGTTTCAAAATGTAGACCGCACATTCATAACAAAAAAAAGATACATAGGAGTTTATATATTATATATATTCTTTCAGAATGCTGGATAATCTATCGGGGTGGAGAAGATGGGGTCAGTTCTTACATTGACAAAGCATTTGAGATGGGCGTGCAGAGTACAGACAAAGAATCGAACACTGACAAAAAAAATGCCCCTCAAAAACGAAAAGTTTATCTCCATCAAACCTGTACCAGATAACTATCAAGAAGTTTATAAAGTAATTAAGATGTTTTTTTTTACTGTTGTTTATTGAAAATGTGACGTGCAATTGAACTTTTCCATGAAAAAAAGTATCTCGACGTAAAATTGGTAACAATACTTATACTATTAGATATTTTAAGTTGCTGTTAGAAGCAAATCAATGACTAGTTAAAGAAAATGTATTTTTTTTTTGTCATATAAAAGACGAATAGTAACGTAATCTATCTATTTTAAACTCTATCTTTTAAAAATAAAAACAAAAATGGCATTTAGCATGCTTCATTATTCATGTTTGAATTAAACAAATCGTTTACAGGTAACTATTAGTGCTAAAGCTTCACAAATATTATAATCATTCTATCAGATCAGTAGCTCAGCACAAATCTACTTGGTAATCTGTGTGTAAAACGAAGTAACACTTATCGTTTTGCTGCGTTCCGTATGCATATCTGGGAAATTTTGCAGTATCCTCTATCTTCAATTTGTACACTCATTGTTTTCTTTTATAAGTATTAACCAATACTAATTATAACCATGCACCACCGATTGAAATATAAATACATGTATATGTAGTCGCTATGATTTTGTCCAAAAAAACGAAGAGTCAGCAATAATGGTACTTGTATACAATGTAACACGATAAACAGTGGAAGTTTTTTTTCACTCAAGAATAATAAAAAAAAACTAATGTTATATAGAAATAAGAAGATGAAGTATGATTTCCAATGAGACAACTACCCACCAGACACCAAAAGGGACGAGGATGTAAACAACTATTATATAGGTAACCGTAGGTCTTCAACAATGAGCAAAACCCAAACCGTATGATAAACTATAAAAGGTCCTGACATGACAACATGTGAAAAAAGAAAACCAACTTTATTGTTAAACAAAAAATGAAAACCAAATATGACGGACAGCAACCAACGACAGCCACTGAATCATATTTTATACAGCACAATTTCGAACGAGATTCACCGTTGGAACAATCACCCAGTATAAACTTACAGAAGGTTCCAAGCTGTAGCAACCAAAACCTGTTTCGTGAAAAAAAGTAATATTAGGCAGTGAAAGTGAAATGTGATCAACCAATTGCAAACTATTAATGTGCAATGTATTAAATGAGTCGCAATGCTATCGTATCGAATGAATTATGCATGAGTCAGACACATGCACATGTAGTAAGTATGAGGTAGTATTTATTTTTTTATCAATGATGTGCTTTTATTATTCAGGAAGACATAGAAAAAGGGAAGCCACTTCCACGATGGACATTTCTGGTGCGGCCTTCCTTTGATGCAAGTAAAGATGACTCAGAAGATATACAGAAATATAAATGGTTTAACGAATATTCAGCCAAACTTCTTTCCTTACTGTCAACGAAAACAACGCCCCTCTTATCGAAAAAAGAAGGAGACAAAGAAAGTACAGGTGACAAACTTGCCCATGAATATTATGGAATTGTAACATAACCACATGCTTGACGTGTAAATCATAAAACATGATAAATCTTAGGCATGGTACATTTAAATTATTCAATTTTGAGATAAATACTTTAATCGTATTGCTGGCTTGCAAAACAGTTATCCAAGTCACGACTATATCGAAATTTAATTGGTCCTAAAAAGTATTCGATACTTGACAAAATAAGATCAACTACACATTTTTTCTCACAGTAAAATATTTCTTAAATGAACTTAAAACAGTGAACAGGCTTGTTATAAAATGCCTCTATATTAAATGCAAGAAAATAATTTCGTGATTTTTCTTCATCTAAACCAATAGAACAAGATACACACAAAGGACGTTTTTTTGTTGTTGTCAAGAATAGGATCGAATACACATGTTAATTTTAGATGATTCATTTAACTTATTTCTAGTAATTCTAAGAACGAGACTTCTTGAAAGAAAAATAAATGTATTTTGCCGACTTCTACAAACATATTAAATAAGAACATACATCGTCATCAGATAGATGTCGTGCCAACAAAATTAATGGTTGAATAATTTGAAGTTTGTAAGATTATAATGACTAGGAATGTGTTTCTTTAGAATTTCATAAAAAATTTAACAACCGAGAACGGAAACCAATATATCTATATTAAGCAACAACTAATGTGATTTTTCGGAATGTCAATAGATATTTCAACAAAAGTTTAAATTCTGGTAGTCGGATTAGTTAGCAAGTGTACTGCGACTTCGCGTTCATAATCTGTAAGACGGTACTGTGTCTACACGTTTTTGTGTACTGTGGCTTCGTGTTTTAGTAACATATTATAGTTGAGCAGCTTACCACAAAAATCGTGCAAATGGTGATACAAGCATGAAACTTTGTAAGAACATGCCTTTAGGTGTGTTTAATCATATTAACGGATAAGCTACGAAAATATTACATCCGATCATGGCGGCCATATTTGACTTTCAAAATGGCGTCTATCCAGGTAAAGCACATCACATCTTTTTCCCTTTTGCATATATATTGCTTTTATTTTATACAAAACGTTACTAGGTTGAGTGAATGAAGGTTTATTCGTCTGAGTGTAGTAATAAAACATCACTTCCGGTCAAATATCGGTCGAAAACTCACTTCGGGTTTTATGAATATCTTACATTCGACCCATACTATCACACGCTTAAATCATAGTACTTTGATAGTTATTAATTTGAAGTATCTTTTGGGGTTGGTCTTCGGACCTTATCTATAATTAATTGTTAATGTTAAGTCTTTACTTGGCATCCGTCTATTGTGATGTTGCTTGACTTTGCCAAATGGCCTTCATTACCAGTCATTACTTAATGTTCATCAATTATCACTAGAAGTCTTTCAGAGAGTGATTTATTTGCACTACCAGGGCACACTGGTATAAATCACTGCCGATAATCTCGGCATGGGGTCCAGCAGTTATTAAGTCACGGAGTCATACCTGAATCAACAGGATTGTGCCAATGCGGGAGAGCCGAGCCAAGGAGGAGGGGTTTATTCCTCTGGATGATGAACAGATAGGACGGGAGTTAAATGATACTTGATGAACAATCGGGCTGAAGTAGGCAAACTTTTAATTGGGTTAACCGAATTCAGTTGTATCCCATACAACAAAGTGCTATACAGGTGGTAAAAGGATAATCACTAGGCCTGCATATCAGAAGTGTTCAGATTTTTTAATCGGACAATATTTGCGCTATTGTTCTAACGTTACATTGTTGATCTCTTTAGTTTATTTATATCATAGCTGACTTTTGAAATGGCGAAAAGAATTCGCTTGTCAGCTTCTTCGACAGATAGTTGGGAAAGTTATTGGACAAAATGTTGTTTGTGTCAAAAAGACACAACGGACATACTGAAATCGTCAGATGAAAGATATAAAATGTTGGGCAAAAACATCCCTCTTTTTCATGAAGTAAAAGGTAAAATCACATAAATACTGAACTCCGAGGAAAATTCAAAAAGGAAAGTCCCTAATCAAATGGCAAAATCAAAAGCTCAGACACATCAAACGAATGGATAACAACTGTCATATTCCTGACTTGGTACAGGCATTTTCTTATGTAGAAAATGGTGGATTGAACCTGGTTTTATAGCTAGCTAAACCTCTCACTTGTATGACAGTCGCATCAAATTCCATTATATTGACAACGATGCGTGAACAAAACAAACAGACACAATAGTAAAAATGTCAAAAATAGGGGTACAGCAGTCAACATTGTGTTATTATCTTAATCACTATACAAACAAACAAAAGTAACAGAAGCAAATGCACTCTCTATCCCTCTAGATATTCGACGATTAAACGACGGAGAGGGAATTTAAAGCACAATGAAAAGGAAAATGCTAAGTACCATAATTTATGCAGAATAAAGTTTAACAATACAAAACTTGAGAGAGCCCAGAAACGCCATATGTCACCAATGCCATCTGGAAGTTCGAGTGAATGTAAGTCCCCTAAACGTTTTAGAATTACTCCTCGTTCGAAAGACCAACAACCAGATCCCGTTGAAAATGTGCATAAATGTTTCATTTGGGATAAGGAGTCGCCTTTGTCCGCTTTAAGAGAGGCAATGACAATGAAACTGAACCAACGATTAGTTGATTGTGCAACAGTGCTACAGGATAAACAGCTGTTGGCAAAAGTAAGTAATGGTGATGTGATAGCACAAGAAATGAAGTATCACCCTTTTTGTCTCGCAGCTGTGTACAACAGAGAAAGAGAGCAAAGAAGAGACAAACCAGGACCGAAAGCAGTTGTACTCAGGAGGAAAATATGATGAAAGAAACTGCATTAGCCTAGCTGGTAACATACATCTTTGAAACTCAAAGAAAATCTGAAGAGTCAGTGGTGTTTCGATTAGCAGACCTGGCAAACCTATACGAAGAAAGATTGACACAACTTGGTTCTTCTTTTGCACAGGTACATTCTACGCGCCTGAAGGACAAGCTTTTGCAAGAGATGCCAGAACTAAGAAGCACACACAAAACGCAGAGATGTCCTCTTGATGTTTGAAAAAGATATAGGACCAGCTATCGCGTTTGCTTGTGATTACAATGACACCATGCATATGGCAAAGACGGCCGAAATGATTCGCTGCCAGTTAGCTACTAAGAAGACAACATTTTCTGAAAACCTTGGTCTCTGAAGAATAACAGAGAATTCATAAAAGGGCACTTCATTGTGAAAAACTCAAATCGCGTTTTCTCAAACATGGCGATAGACCAGGCTCATGAACAGAATAAAGCTATGGTTAAAGATGATGGGGGTGCTGTAGAGCTAACCTAGGATCCAGCTGTCTTGAGACGTTTGATGGTAGCCGGACCAGAAATCAGTAGACGGATAAGCCAGTTCGAAGAATGTTCGTCTAGAAAGGAACGCTGATGGCAGACATCATGACAATTCTGTGTCAATGCAACGAGATTTCATTGACAAAGTGAAAATACTGAAGACTGTCATGAATGATTATGGAAATCAATTTCTTGAGGATTCTGGAGATATCTACAAGATAGACAGCAAATATATTGTATAAGCAGACACATCGAAACTGTCGAAAATTAAACAAACTGAATGCAAAACAAGGCAAACATTTATGAATATATTAAGAAAACACGTTTCTGTTGTTCAGTTGACAACTTAAGAAAAGTTCCGGTGACATAAAAAGCAAGCTTGAATTCGCCCTAGAAGATTGCAGTCTGTTTTCAAGGCTTTTCGTATCCTGTCAAAGCAGAGAATGCAACTTGGGAGAGTTTTTCAGTCACGAAAATCAGAAATTTCCTTCTTCATTGTCTCAAAGTGGTAAAATCAATAAAGGCTTTAAATCACAAATAATTGTAGTTCTGAAAGCTAAGGGGGATATGCCAAGAGCCTCAGTCAGACATGGTAGTAGTTGTTGGTGCAGCTATGGTAAATTTGAGACCACCGCGTTGAACATACACTTTTGATGAATACGCATAAGATGTGATTTTGCCGTACATTAACCACCTTACTTCAAAACATTCAAGAGAAGACATTATATTTGATATTTACATAGGAGGCAGCCTAAAAGCACAAACACGTAACGCGAGCGGTGCTGGATCCAGGCGGAAAGTTGTCGGCGTCATTTAGACTTCGAAAGCTTGGGCGAGCTTCCTTGGAGTGGACGAAAACAAGACGGAATTGTTTCATTTCCTTGCCGATAAAATTTGCTCGATTCAATCTGACAAAATAATTTTTGTGACAAAAGGCGAAGATGTTATGACAAATTCTCATGATGACCATGATGATCTCAGTACGTGTAATCACGAGGAAGCAGACAAAAGGATATTTGTTCATATCAAAAGTGCAGCTGAAAGGAGATGGAAGTCGACACTGATAATCAGCTCAGCCACTGATGTAGTGGTTTTGGCAGTGTCTCTATTCAAGACACTACAAGTAGAAAAATTTTGGATTGCATTTGGAAAAGGAAAAAAAAACCGGCGATGGCTTCCGATTCACGAAATTGATCATACTCTTGGTCCTAAATCTGTGGCTTTGTCATTTTTTCATGCTTTAACCGGATGTGACACTTTCTTCGCTTTTCATGCAAAGGGAAAGAAGTCGGCATGGCAGATGTGGAAAATACTTGATGACATAACCGAGGTGTTTTGGCGATTGAGGAAGAAACCTGCATTGGTCAGTGAAGCTGATATGGAGTTGGATAGAGGCATTTGTTGTAGTTATGTACGACAGAACTACAACAACATTTGACATCAATGAATCTAGGCTTCAATTATTTGCACGCAAACAATTCTGCACAGAGCTGCACTAATTAAGCACACCAAGCGAGCTGCATATCAAGGTGGTCATGTATGGGGACAGGCAGTCACACATGAACAACATCTACCTAGTCCGGGCGATTGGGGTTGGGTTAAGGAGACAGCAGATGGGTTGTGGATTCCCAATTGGACACAATTAGCAGCCATTGCAGCATCGTGCCAGGAGTTACACAAATGGGGATGCAAGAAAACTTGTTCTGGTAGATTCAAATGTAATAAAGCTGGTTTGACCTGTACAAAATTGTGTTCTTGTAGCTGTTAGAACAAAATACATCGGAAAATATGGTAGAATAATACATAATTTGACCTTCCTGCATATCTTAAATAATTACCTATATATCAAACGGACATATTTATTGCATATCCTTACCCTCATTATTACACTCGATTGTATGAACTTTTACTACCCTAACCGGAAGTGGTGATTATTTTTACAATTCCTGTCTGTTTAACATGTTTTCAGGTTATTTTGTTGTATTCCAAATAGTTGTCATCACCTATATCACGTTAAAAAAGGTGTGGATCTGTTTTCAATCTCTACTATTGAACAAAATGATGTCGATTTTGAATTCAAGATGGCCGCCGTGAAAAAATAAAAAAATATGTTGGCTACCCCTCTAATATGCTAAAGAACACCCTAAAGAACGTATGAGCCAAATTCTATGCTTGTATCACCATTTGCATGATTTTGTCAAATTTCGGTACTAAGCCGCCCCGCTATTACAACCTCTATCCGTTTTCATATCCTCGGGTGATGACATTTGTTTGTAACTTTAGCTTTACCATATCATAACCCTGTAAACTTTGCACGAAACTATTGGTCGATGTATATGCTGTCATTATCTGACAAAAACTCCAGATAAACACACATGGGTGTTTTTGGTTTGCATGTGAAAAGTATCTCCTCTTCCAAACAACTTATTGGACTTTTGTACCAGTCTGCAGTCTAATACATTAATAAGCTTTCAGACTGTCATCCAAAGTCTCGTCCATTTGATACAAAATGGTATAAACAACACTTTCGTTAATCTCTTTTAGCTCCCTATGACTAAGGATTTTTTACTATTATTTGTCGTAAGTTCAAAATTCGTAAGATTATCAGTAACATCACTTCTTTTATAAAATGGAGAAGTTCGTTGTAATCTTTCGGGCACCTTGATAGACATGCATGCAAGTCAACTATATCTAATTCATAGAATTTCATCAAAATTTTATATGTTCGAAATACCACGGATTTTTATTTGCTTAATCTATTTGTCCGGTCATTTCCTGTTGGCTTGTCTTCAAAACCAAAGAGATGTACACCGTCGCACCGTCAGTTTTTTTGCCGTTTTAAATCTATGCGCTATGGGTTTTGCTCAATGTTTAAGGCAATACGATGACCTACAATTGTTAACTTCTATGTCATTCGGTCTCTAGTGGAGAGTTGTCTTATTGGCAATCACACCACATTTTCTTATTTTTATATCCTTTTCCCATATGTTTCAACGCCACATAACTTAAAGTTTGATTCCATAATGACCAGTGGTTGGAGATAATTCAACTGTTTTACATCTCAACTCTTTATTTAAATGATTGGCTATTGTATGCTCCAGTATGTTTTTCTGTACCAATTACCTCTGATCGCAGTAATAACAACTAAAGGGGTCCTTCGGATAGTGGACTCGACAAAACATACATTTATTTTTGGCATTGCACAAGTCATGTCTTCTTTGACTGTCCATGACGTTAAAATACTAAATCCCTGGGATGTGTTTTAGTTGATTTTAGTCTCTGAAGCATGATTTTTTATTATTAATTGTTTTTGGCTTTTAACTAGCTGTCAGTAACTGCGAGTACTCTCAAATCGTACTTTCTTGTTTATTTGACCTGTTGATACCAATTGTAATGCTTTTTTGTTATTTAATGTTTACTTATTCAGGGTTATATCTGGTCAATATACCAGCTTTGATAAGAGTTTGGCATTACTATAAATTTTCACTTCTTCGTACTATGAACATCAAAATTATTTATTTTGTAAAAATATTTCCTTTCTCCAATTGAACTGTACACGTATACCTAACAACTAAATTATTTTCATTTACCTGTGTTTAAAGTAATTGCAAATGGCTGATATTTATGTTCAAGCATATTGTTTTTCTTAAATTGTTTAACATTTCACAGCGGTATAACATGTTACTTTAGTTATTCTTCCCTTAGTTTATTTATTTTGTATTTACATTGTATCATAGATCAAATTTATTTGTTCAGTGTATGTTCACTGGTGTTAATATGTCTTTTGATTGAGTTAAGCCATTTAAATTGATATTTTATAGTGTGTCTTTCTATGTTGTGATGTTACACTATTGTTTCAGATAAGGGTGAAGGTTTGGTACCATTAAAATGTTTAAACCCGCTGCAATTGTTTGCACCCGTCCTAAGTCAGGAATCTGATGTTCAGTAGTTGTCGTTTGTTTATGTGGTTCATAAGTGTTTCTCGTTTTTCGTTTTTTATATAGATTAGACCGTTGGTTTTCCCGTTTGAATGGTTTTACGCTAGTAATTTTTGGGGCCCTTTATAGCTTGCTGTTCGGTGTGAGCTAAGGCTCCGTGTTGAAGACCGTACTTTGACCTATAATGGTTTACTTTTATATATTTTGACTTGGATAGAGAGTTGTCTCATTGGCACTCATACACATCTTCTTATATCTATTCAAAAAAATGAATAGACTCAATAGGTACAATGAATGCTTTAAGTCACAAAATACTGATTCTTCGTAAAACTAAGAAAGGTCAAACGAGAACAGCACCATAAAATGTCTCAAAGGCCTAGAGCTGCAAAAAACGAAACGGTTTTAAGAAACTAAAGTTACATTGCAGTTAGTTGAACATGAAGTCAAAGTACATTCACATTATCATAGTGCAAGAAGTCACAGTACACTGGACTGAAATGAACGCGAAGTCATAGCACACTTGCAAACTAAACAGACTATGTATATTCATTACATGTAAGAGTATACAGAAATGTAAGGGATCATGCTTGTTTTATATCAAAGCTAAATGATGTTGAAGAAGGGTTAATTCATGTTTTGGCAATTGTAACAATATTCTTTAACTAAAATCTTGAAATGTTATACATTCAGACAATACACACACATACTTTAAAATTGTATTATCATTCATATGTAAATATGCAACTAATGTTTTCAAAGTTCATTCTGTAATTATACATTATGTTATTAAAAGTGAAGAATCAATATAAAAACAAAATAAACATACCAAAACTAAATGCCTGTTGTTATTTGGTGTTAAAAATGGAAGTTACAGTACACCGAGAACGCGAAGGCACATTTCATAGAGGACACCGTTTATATAGTGTGGGATTTGCACGTTTTTAGACTTGTTTGTCTTTTCACCGATTTTCATTTTTGGTATATGCTTTCTTTTTTACTTCTAGTTATTTGTTTGGATTACATCCCCATTTCTTCTGCCTCCTTTTGCGCACCGACATTGAGTCATTTTACCATGTTTACCGAAATATGAAATAAAAGTTGTATTGAACATAAATCTACGGTTTGAACACATATAGACACACTAAATAAAGGCATAAATTGTCAGTTTCATATTAATAAAATGACAGACTTGAGAACTATTATTTTCAGAACTGTCAATGAAAGTTCCTGTTCTGTTGATAGTAGTAGAAGGTGACATAAGTACCATACATCAGGTGAAGACCGTGTTAGAAAAGAACATTCCTGTATTACTTATTAAGGGTTCTGGTAAAGCTGCTGATTTCATCGCAGAATATCTCCAGAGCAGGTAAGTAATAAAACATACCGGCAACCGTACTTAATTTAAAGTGTTTCCTGAGTTTACTTATTTAGGGACTGACTTACAAAATAGTGTCTCAAACACATTTGACAATTTACTCAAATAAATTTGAGGTACACAACACAATTTATGTTTAAACCTTAAGTTCAGTGATATTTGCTTTACAAATTAATTGAATAACTGTCTTACATGATTTGTTCCTTATATCAAATCGCCTACAAGGATGTTAGACTATCACCCTCATCGAAATGTCATAGAACAAACAGTCGGATGTTGAGGTTAAGCATATTGTTTCAAATGTCACTGTTAACGACCAACAAGAAAATATTCAAAATCAAAAGCGAGTCTAAATTTACAAATTTCAACTGCAGTGTGAAGTTTGGAGTATTTTGATGCAAAATACTAGACGTACAAAATTGCAATGATTATTCTGACTGTAAAAAGTCCCATAAATCTGAAATGACGAATCGGATTTTTTTTTCAGAATACGAACGTATCTTATTTTTACCTATTCCTACAATTATATAAAATTTCTAGTAAATCAACCCAAGCATACTCAAATAAAGGGGGCAACTTTCTAAATCGAAAGGGAGTTTACTTTTATCTATCCCAACAATAGCGTAACGTTTGAGGAAATCAGTTCAAGCATACATGAGATCATAGGTGGTATATGAAAAATTGCCTTCAATTTAATTTGATGGTTAAGGTCTCGCAAACTCTAGACAGACTCAACCAAACATTTAAAATCAAAAGAGAGCTTTCTTCTGTCAATTCTTATCATGTGTTAAAGTTAAATGAGAATTGATTAATGCAAATTGAGTTATCGCAAGAAGTGTTAACTGATGGATTGACCACGGTAAACTATAATATGTCCCGTCAAACACAAGCTTTCCTGAATAAGATTGTAAGTTGTTGCCTTTATCGTCCCTTCATTCTGCTACCTTTAGCTTGTTTACAATTCCTATTCGATAATTTGGCATTGCAAAGCATTTGAAGGCAATATTTTAAAATCGAGTTTTCCTTGCTGCTTGTACGTTAAACGATTCGGTACAACCTACGTAAGAAATAACACACCCCAAATATATGGATTTATGCACGTGCATGGTTTTGGCCATGCAATCCGACTAAAAAGACTAAAATACAAGTATATTGATAAAGAAAGTAATATTATTCCAATAAAAGTTTGAAAACACGTTCAAATGAGTGAACTTTCAAAACGCTTCTTTGTTGCCATTTTTGCATTTTTATTCTGTGCTTGTAGCGATACAGAACTGTTGTTGAAGAGAAAAGCTCCACTATTGTTTGGAATATATTTTAAAAAAGTGGTCTTCGAGCTTCTTCAGGAAATTATGAGACAAATAACCAAATATAATTACCTGGTTTGTATATTGTATTTTATTTTTAATCATTTGTAATATCCGCGATCATGATATGTCCTTTCTTTTGCGTAGTGTTTAGGATAACTTTTTCCGATATTGAATTGGCAAAGTCGATATTGAGTAAATTCCTTTCTTCACGAATGATTTTGTCAGTGAGACTACAAGGAAAAAGTTTAGACGCATTTGACCAATGCATACTTGCTCAAGAAATGCAAGTATTAAAAAGTATTTGAGGAGACGGAGTTATAGCAAAGAGTTATAGCATTGTTGCATAATTCACAGGAAGTGACCTCGTCTATGACGTCATACATTGAGGTACACGTTGCTCTATGCTCTTCTGATTAATATCCAATTTGCTCTAATTTTGTATTTCGTTTAGTTGCTTCCTCTTCCTCGTCTATGACACAATATATTTTTATTTACAAACAAGTATTTGCACAGCTTTTATAAACGATGTATGACAACCAAAGACATCTTTTTAAATAATTATATTGGCCCTTAAAAGGGCCTTTCGATGAAAATGTTCAGTCTCATTAAACATCGTCGGGTTTTGGTTTCTGTGCCATTACGTATACTCTTGAAATTCTACTGTTTATATATGGAAAAGCTGTTATGACAGGATTTATCTCCTTCAGATAAATGACAATAACTGATTACATTGCAAGGTTTCCTTCAAAAGGTCGTCCTTCCATCTAAAGCCAATTAAAATTTCTCCGAACTCTGGCTTTATAAAATCACGGAAGCCACCAGGTTATTTTGAGTCTGGATCAATTACAGTCTCTCCTACAATTGCACAAACAGCTTCTCCCCCTGGTGGCTGTCTAACATATTTGGAAAATATTTTCTTGATAAATGGTGGAATGTTAATTTCAAGTGTCAGAATAGTTTATCGTAAAGGTTCACCCTACAAACAAGCATATCTTAATCTGCCTTTTTTGTAGACCTAAATTTTCGATTATCAAATATTTTGCACTATTTTTGCATAATTCTTTGTTCATACTATCTTTTCATACTATCCGTAATATCCACACATGCACGTTTTAAATGTTGTGTTACCTCAATGAACGCGCTTTATTTACATTTTGTAATAATTAATACTTTTTCATTTTACCATGTCTAATTTTAAACCATTTGTTTTCCAAAAAGTCATGCATCTTTCGGAAATCTTTGCTTTCATATTGTAACACAAACAATTAAATCAAATCAAATCAATATTACAGATTACTGTATACGATGTTGATGACACCAATGAACCTAAACTAGAAGATGCTGTAGTTGAAGCAATTATCACAGGATGGTCACTTCAAGAAATAAACAGTATAACAATATTTGTATAAAAATAAATGAAAAACAATCTATAACAGACTAATATTCAAAAAGGAGCGAAGTATTTATTGTCAGTTTTATTGTATTTTATTATGTGTTCTTCCTTTGTTTTATTCTGGGATTATCAATCTCATGAATCTAATATTTTAATATATACATCCCAATTATTATCACAATAACCTATTCTGTCTGTATAGGTTACCCTCTCATTTTGTTAATATTACTGAACTATATAAAAAAAAAAAAAAAAAAACTGTCATACAAGTGGGAGATTTATACAACCAAGTTTAACCCACCATTTTCTTCGGAAAATTCCTGTACCAAGTCAGGGATATGGCAGTTGTTTTTTCACTTGTTCCGTTGATTGATAGCGTTTGTTTTTGTCAAGTTTATGGATTTCACTTTTTAATTAGTCTTGGAATTCGGTATTTTTTGTTATAAATTTTATACATATAAAGATGGATCAGACTTTGTCCTGACCGAGAAGCGGTATTTGGCAAAAATAAAATGTATTTCTGAATGATAAGTTATTGGTTTTAAAAGGATGAAAAACGATAAATGCAGAGAGGAATCCAACCTTACTACACACAACATTAATGTTTAAGTACACGAACCCGTGAAAACACGTGTGTAAACTTTCTCAAGCACTAGGGAATCTATCGTGATATGATGTTCAAGTAAATACAATAAACGACTACCAATCCAGTATACCCATTTACTAACGATTGTACGAGAGACTTTATGGAAGTTATACACATGTTAAGGCAAAATATGAGATACAAGTACGGATAGTACAAAATGTTTTTACCATTGGATTTTGTTTTCTCAAATTCTGTTCATGTGTACAATGGACTTTGCAATGTAAAATGAACTTGTTATCTCATTGTTTAAGGCCATACCATGAACTATGTATGCTTAAATCCGCTTCTTTTGGACTTTTTTGGATATTTCTTTCTTTGTCAACATACCAAATCTCTTTATTTTATCTTATTATTATCTTAGGACATGATCTATCAAAATTAATGGGAAGTACAACAGCAGGACAGCTTCATTGTTTAGCAGCGAAGTACTTCATTCTTTGATACTATACTACTAAGCATTGATTTACTTGTATTTTGGTCTTTGTTATTTATTATACTGGAATTATAGTGCTTATGAAATGGTTTTATTGTGCTTTCTTTTGTTTCAATTTTTTGTAGTCCCAATGATTGAGATATATGATAGTAGTATTGAATGACTAAATATTATTATTCGTTTGTGCTGTCTCATTGACCTATAACCAATATCTCATCTTGATTCAATTAAACAGTATCCTTGTTGGCTACAATAAGTTTGCTCAGATATTGGCTCTTATATGGTTGTATGCTTAAATGAGCTACCAACTGCAAGTTCAACTGGCAGCCACTATGAACAATTTTAGAGAACTCATTAAACCCATGGCTCTACCCCTAATGTAATGGATCACTCATTAAAACTGACACATTGTCAAAGTAAAACATTGTATTCCCTCAGATGTATGATGTCGCAATAGCAATTATGACTTTTAATGATATTTTTAAAACATGCTTAACATGACCGGAGTTACTAGTGAAGCCGAAACTCTTCCATATATACTAATATGTATCAGACTCTTCATTTTTTCCCTTGATATCTTTATTTTTGCATAAAACGAAATGATTAAGGAACGAAATACGGAAATTCACACGAAAAAGTAACTATTTATAACTTATAATACCATAAATTGTTGAAAATCTTTCAACAAATCAATTCAATAATATGCATATTTTTTAATGATAAATATCACTGTAATGAATTTGATAAACTAATGTTTTTTTTTATAGTTACCGATTAACAGAGAAAAATATCGATAATTTTAATGTACCAATAAAATAAATTCCTAAAGAGAAAAGTTGTTAAGCCCTAAAAAGCAGCCTCATAATTTTGTTTACGGATATATTCGATATTTTAATTTATCAGATCACAAGAATGGAAATGAACAGCCAGGCGAAAGCAGAAAGGCACAGACTATCACATCGAATGTTTTACAAGAGGGCAGCAAATCATCCGGTAAGATATTTCCAAGATTTTCAAGATGTTAAGGTTTTATTTTACATTCAGCAACACTATTTGTGCTAGAAGAGGAGCAAATACAGTAATAAACATTAAGACTTTGAAGACCATAATTACTATAACTTACCAAACCAAAAAATGGGTAATTTTATGTAAATGCATTCAGGATGGGTAACAGATCCTGCTCAACACGTGCCATCCATCATGTTGATCATACATAAGTACAACTTCGACAAAAAGTGTCGTTCAGTGATGTCACAATCAAGTAAAAAAACACATTGGTGGTCCTCTGTGACATAGATATTGCAGAACGGTCAACCAACTCGTAATGACGTTCGTTACACTTTCGAAGAGATGACTTCAACTTTACCACATGGAAACATTGGTTGAAAGCTTTTTTGTAAGCAGCGACCCTCTAGGAAATCATAATAGGAAACGCAAGCTCCGGTGGGAAATGTATACTCCATATGCAGGCCCTTATAATGATCCATTTTTTCGTTATGTTTTGTTCTCAACACACCCTCATTTTAATAATAATGCTCCTTCAACTTAAGCTTGAGCCTGTGAATCATAAAATTTTAAAGATTACACATGTATGCCTATGACTATGACAAGGGACCTCAATATTGTTCAAAAGCCGAGTGGTTAAAAACTTCCTGAACAAAGGACCAAATATAGTCAAATATAGTCATCCATCAAAATAGATTGGAAACAGTGTCATCTTGTCAGTAAAGACGCTCTTTCGTCCTATTATTAAAGTTGTTGCAAACGGGAAAAAAACAGATAAAAAATCTTTTGATAAACATTTCAATGCATGTATCTAAGCAAAGTTATTGTAGCCAACACGGATACTGTTTTATTTTAACCAAGAGGACATATAGGTTATAAGTTACTTAAAAAGTAGAATAACAAAACCGAACTCCAAGGAAAATTCAAAACGGAAAGTTCCTTAAGCTTAAAAAATAGCAAAATCAAAAGCTCAAACACATCAAACGAATGAAAACCAACTGTCATATTCCTAACTTGGTATAGACATTTCCTTATGTAGAAAATGGTGGATTAAGCCTGGTTTTATAGCTAGCTAATCTTTCACGAATTAACGAATTAATTTGTATATTTTTAAAATGGTAGTAATATAAAAATAAGGAGATTTTGTAGGATTGCCAATGAGACAACTATCCAAGTTAAACATAAGACCAAGGGAAAAGTGTGTGAATATCTTCAGGTCATCGTACAGCCTTCAATAATGAGCAAATTCTGTACTGTTTGGTAAGATAAAAAAGTCCCAGATAATAAATGTGAAACAACTCTACAGATAAAACTAACGGCCGCAATCGAGCTAATAGCAATAAAAACCATACTGACAGACGGCAACCGGTCTCTAGTTCAGGTGCTTCGCTTCATAGTTCACATGATTTTACTGCACCAGATGCGAACTTCGACAACTAATTCTCTTCAGTGATGCTCGTGGCCAAAATATTTGAAAATCTAAAACTTGATGCAATCGGTCTCTAGTTCATGTGCTTCGCGTCATAGTTCATTGTTTGTCTTTGTTGACATGTTTGCTTGTTTTTGTAGTGATTCATTTGACGTGGCTCGGTACTTGTACATCCTGTCATTGTGTTGTTGTGCTTTGGTAAATTTTTGTATTCCTGTCTTTCGTTTGTGCTAATATGCTTTGTCTATATGCCCTTTTTGTTTGTCTTTGTTGGCATATTTGCTTGTTTTTGTAGTGATTAAGATTATAACACAATGTTGACTGCTGTACCCCTATTTTTGACATTTTTACTTATTATGTCTGTTTATTTTGTTCACACATCGTTGTCAATATAATAGAAGTTTTTTGCGACTGTCATACAAGTGAGAGGTTTAGCTAGCTATAAAACCAGGTTTAATCCACCATTTTCTACATAAGAAAATGCCTGTAACAAGTCAGGAATATGACAGTTGTTATCCATTCGTTTGATATGTTTGAGCTTTTGATTTTGCTTATGGACTTTCCGTTTAGAATTTTCCTCGGAGTTCGGTATTTTTGTTATTTTACTTTTTACATAATTTTACTGCACCAGATGGGCACTTCGACAATCAATTCTCTTCAATGATGATCGGGTCCAAAATATTTGAAAATCTAAAACTTGATGCAAACGTTGAAGAGCTTAAAAAACCAAAAAAGACCCAAAGTAAAACCCGATTCGTACAAGTAATCAAAGCTTTGTATGAAAGGGATAAATTGCTTAATTTTAATGATTTCCAAAATTTAACAACAGTAAATTTCAATCAAACAATATCCGTATGTTCATGCTATTATCGAAGTAATTGCTATGTTTTGGTGATACACTCGGGAAGTAATAGCTCGTTAGCTGTATGCCTCAATGTACTACCAACTGCAAGTTCCTAGGATACCAACTGGAAGCTACTGTAAACCTTTTTAGATAAGTAACTAAATCCATATCGCAATGTAATGGATCACTCATTAAAATTGACAATTTATTGTATTCAAACTGATGTATGATATTACAATAGTAATTATGACTTTTATGGTATTTTTAAAATATACTAGTCAATCGGTGTATACTCATTCGACAGTAGACTTTTTATTCTCCTTTTTGATATCTAAGTTTTACATAAAAATGTGAGAAATGATTAAGGAACGATATACGAACATTTGATACAAAATTTGTATATACAAGTGTACCGTCGTAGTATAAAAATAAGGAGATCCGGTATGATTGCCAATGAGAAAACTATTAGCCAAAGACCAGCGGACAAAACTGTTAACTAGTAGAATTTAATATCATAAATTGTTGAAACACTTTTTGACAAATCAATTCACAAACATACCAACTCTTTATAATATTTATTGTCATTATCACTTGAATGAATTTGATAAACTATATTTCCAGAGTGTTTTTTTTAATAGTTATAGATTAACAGAGAACAAATGTCGATACTTTTAATGTACCAATAAGATCCATGTCTATGGAGAAGGGTTGTTTAGCTTCAAACAGCAGTCTCAAAACTTTGTTTAATAAACTAATTTGATATCTAAATTCAGAGGGTCCCAGTAGTGGAAATGGACAGGCACAGACGAACACATCGAAAGCTGTAAAAGAAGACAGCAAATCATCTGGTGAGAAATGCCAAGAGTTTCAAGATTTTATTGTACACTTAGTCCTACAAGAGAGAAATATAACAATAAACAAAAAGACGTTGAAGATCATACTATAACTTACCACATCAAAACAAAGGGAAATTTCTTGTATTCAGAAAGGGTAACAGACCCTGCTCCACACGTGCCATCCGTCATGTTGATCATGAAAGTACAAATTCGATTATTAGTCTCATTCGCTGGTATATATGATGAGTTTATGTTACAATTAAGTAAAAAAGGACGAGATTGTGTCTACGCCAATTATAACATATCTGTGGTCATCTGTGACTTAAATATTCCAGAATTGTCAACCAACTCGTGATGGCGTCCGTTTCGAAGATTATACTTGTTTGAAAAGTTTTCTTGTAAAAGAACCCTCAATATGATAGGAAACACAAGCTCTGGAATATCGTATAAAATGAGAGCAACGATATGCTCATATGAAGGCCCTGTATGTGATCCATTGTGTCTTTATGTTTTGTTTCCAACCAACCTTCGTTACAATAATAATTCTCCTTCAACTTGAGACTGTGAATCATCGAATCTTAAATATGATTCCTACGGTTATGTTACACATGTATTACAGGGGACATCAACATCGTTTAAGACCAAGTGGTTAAAAACTTTATGAAAAGGGACCAAATATCGTCCTCAATCGAAAATAAATTGGATACAGTGTCGTCAGATCAATAAACAAGCTTTTTTGTTCTATTGGAAAAAATTAATGGATACGGGAAAAATGTGTTAAACAAAATCTCTTGATTCTTATGTTAATACATGTATGAATATTGTGGTGTTCGAATATCAAATTCTGAAAATAATTGAGTAAATGACGAAAGGTACTTAATAGGACCATTGTCTAGAAAAGAAAAAAAACAAACCTTAAGTACTCGCAAAGGAGATCGTGTTCGTACCGGCATACAAAGCAGCCAACAATGTGGCGGTGGTATCACGCAAAAACTACACTGAAAATCTAAAGATCAAAAGAATACAATTAAAACTTCGTCTACATTCAGGTTCGTGCGCGAGAGACTCTAATTGTTAGTAATAATATCATTACCGCATCTCAGATTAAAACAACCTCCGAAGGTTGGAAGGTTTCTTCTATGTATTGATTACCAAAACCACACATAAAACCCGTTAAATGTCCTTTAATCTCGGTCTCCAGTGTTCTACAACTATTATGTCAGTGCTATCAAAGAACTTATCATTAACTTAAAATAATGGAATTAACTTTTTAGCGTTAAAAAATCCTTGGACGTTATGGATAAATAACATTCATTTGCTGAACTTTTAGTTCAGTTGATAATTAAGCCTTTTAGACTTTCAACACAATCGTTTCCCTATTTGATTAAATGGTCTGCTGCAACTTACATTAAACCTTTTTTTTAAAGAAAAAGGCAAATATGCAATGCGCGTTTCGGCAATAAAGTTTATTGACAGGCTGTGTATTTCTATGGCCACCAATTATTTCTCTTTAACAGCTCACTTGTTCTTGTATGGTTATGAATCACAGTATATGGCCAAAACTTATTAAAGATCCGCCTAGACTCTATTTAATCTATTTACTTAACTTGTTAGCTTATATGAATTGTTTTGCTATCTGGTGCTTATTTTAAAACTTTTCTATTTCTACCGATGCTTGGCTGCTTTTGGGTGACTCCGAGAGGCTCTTTCTACATGAACTGCTGGTTGTTATTGTCCGATAGTATTATCTAAATTTGTATACAGGCTGGTGGAATATTGACTCATTGGCAATCTCCTTATTTTTATAATGATGCTATGTTTTGTATACATTGTTATAATCGATATAAAGCCTACCTGAGATATTCATGTTTATATACCTACATGGAGCTATTTTCTTTCAGAACGATAGGTCATTCTTTCGAAGAATCAACCCGGACGATACAAAGTTTCAATGAAATATGCTTCAAGGCGTAAAATAATTATTTTCCCTGATTAAAATGCAAACTTTAATTTATTTAACAGTGAATTCGTTTGATAGTTATCGTGTGTAGTTGCCAATTGGGGGTTTACTTTTTAATATCTTTGATAGGTTTAAGGCAGAAACAACCATTTCCTCCGTTAATTAGACTGAAATTTCAAAAACCGTTGTTGATGCACATTTTAACTTTTGAAACAAATAATGTGAAGTTTGGTAAATGTATCGCTACAATTAAAGAACATTATGTGAGATGAATTGAATAATGCAAAACTTTTCACAACACTTTTATAGTGCATAACAAGATTTTGTGAGGTAGACGAAATTGACCTTAAAACGATCGTACTGAATTTTGATGTCCAAAAAAAGGCAGATCGGACATATTTCGACTTTATTAACTGACTACATTTGTTTGGGATTAGTTGTAATCATAACATTATAATGAGACTGAAAATTTTTATTTTTATTTTGTTAAGATAAACAAGAATTCTACATGTACCTGACGCAGCCGTGCGTAAGATGTACTTCGGCATTTCTCTTCGAAAAAGACTTAATTAATGGAATAAAACGTCTGATTTGTAAATTTTGTCTTTTTTTCTCGGGGTGTAAGGATTGCCCAAAAGAAAGACCTTCCTACGGTCGGACTTGTCATGATATGTAATTGACCATATTCTATCACCATTTTCATTTAACTATTTGTACGGCAGTTATGGTACCTTGATCATCTCTTTTTATAGAATTGTACCAATGACGCCTTGTAGAAGGGTTATTATAAGAGCTATTATACTTTGACTTTGCCAAATTTTGTAACTAACTTATCAGAAGTACACCACGTCTACGCAACTCCTCTGAGACCGTTAAACAAAAATTGCACATACTTTGCCACCATATATTATTGACCATATTGAAGTGTCATTTTGATTTGACCATTTTTATCGGAGTTACGGACATTTTTCACTTTCCTACAGTGCAAAAACTCCATTAACACAATGTCCACCATGATATGTCCATAATTAGACTACAAGTAGCTTAATCTATACATTAGGCATTGATCAAATCGCCATTTCTATTGTATTGAAGTGTTTAAATTAATTATTAATTTAAATGTTGAGTGTCAGGTAAATTATAAATGTGTTTGATGTGACTCGGTAAAATACAAATTGTACATTTAATTAAAATGATAAAATGAAAATTATAACAAAACAATAACACGAGTAGTTATAAACTGCCTGTTCCAGAACAATTAATTTTTACAGAACAAAAGAATCCACTTTGAATCCACCCTTATATTTTCCAGAACAAAAGAATCCACCCTTAATCCACCCTATTTTTCCAGAACAAAAGAATCCACCTTAAATCCACTTTGAAGGTTGAATGAACGTAATCCACCCTGAATGTTAATGTATAAAATCCACCCTCATTTAAAACATACACAAAATGCATACTTCTTTACGCGGCCACGTCCACTCTGTGTTTTGTTAGATGTATTTCTATTTGTATCCCTCTGATGAGTTAAGCTTTTTCAACTGATTTTGATAGTTTGTTCTTATGTTGTACTGTTACACCCACCACTGTCCCAGGTTAGGGGAGGTTGGGATCCCTTAACAAGTTTAACCCCGCCACATTCTGTATATATGTGCCTGTCCTAAGTCAGAAGCCTGCAATGCTGTGGTTGTCGTTTGTTGATAGTGTTACATATTTGTTTTTCGTTTATTTTTTTTTGTACATAAATTAGGCCGTTAGTTTTCTCGTTTGAATTGTTTTATATTTTGAGGCCTTTTAAAGTTGACTTTGCTGTATGGGCTTTGCTCATTGTTGAAGGCCGTTCGATGACTTATAGTTGTTAATTTCTGTGTCATTTGGTCTTTTGTGGGGAGTTATCTCATTGGCAATCATACCACATCTTCTTTTTAATATATTCTTTAATCCACTCATAAATTACTCATATATAATAGATTTCACTTGTAAAAGTAAATCATTTCAAAAATGTCTACCAATGCAACGTGTCACTTCCTCACATAAATTCTATTGAATATATACCTAAAAATGCAAGATTTTAAGACTAATCTTTATCTTCAAGTTATCTAACATCTATCAACACTACAACAACATTCATATAAATATCTTAAAATGGGTTAGTGACATATCTATATTAGTATTGATAGCATCTACTGTTACTGTTTCTAATTTATATAACTTCTCTACCTAATTCATCTAATAGCATAGATGCTCATAGTCTACCAAGTTTTAATGTCACCATATGTAGGTACATGCAATTGTTTAGATATCTTTAGACTTTCTGGTGAATATTTTGTGACCGTCTGCAAATATGATAACAATATTCTTCTAGACATTAGACAGCTGCTCAATAACAAACCCAACAATCAAAGGACTCTAACAATGGATCAATTGAAATATATAAATAGAGCCACTGAAGATTCAATACATCAATAGTTAAATCATTGAAATATTGCATTCATAGTTTGTGTAGGTAAATATATCATTTTTTTTCATATGTTAAAAGTTATGAAAGAGTGTCAATAACATCCACTTATCATAAGAAATATTACCTAACATTTAATGAATGCCAACATACATTTATCTATCATCATTGCAGGTACTTCTGTTACAACATCAAATACCTTTGTTCAAATTATATTCTTCTAAGATATAATAGTAATACATTAGTATCTATTTACCAACTATTATAATATTAATCTCCTTTGCCTTATACTGGAAGCAATCACTCTTTTATTTATCAATAACTAACACTTTAGAATCCAAGTGTGAGGATTATAATAAACCAAAACCAACACTAACCAACTACATTACTTAACAAGAAACTCACAAAACAATTTAACACCTTTATGCGTTGTCAAAAAAGACTGATCAACCAAATTTTTTTCACTAACTATTTCTTCTTTTTATCAAAATAACAAACAACAAAAATCAAATTTTAATTTTAAAACATAAAAAATATATATATAACAATTTATTGTAGCACCATATATTACATCACTCAAATTTTCTTCCTACATATTATTAAAATATATGAATTAAGTTAAGAAAAACTTCAACATTTGAGAAAGATAAATTTGTAAATAAAACTTTACTTGAAAGTACTACATACATGACATATAATATGTTAAATAAAACATAAACTGGATTGAGACAGTAAAACATCTCGTCTAATGACGAAACTATATTGAAGTAGTACTGTACACGTCTGAGATGATATGATATTACTATAATATAAAAGTATAAATGGAATGATTTGAAACATTATAACCTCATTCAAAAAATGCGCATATTAAAATTTATCACCTGAGATATATAGTTTTAACATTAAAATAAAACATTAAAAGATAATTTAAACATAATAAAAAAAAAGGAATGAAATCATATAATCTTTCCATATGATAATAGAAAGAAAAACAACAACATATAAACATTATATACATATTATTGAATCATCTTTAATAAGTTTCTTTTACTTTCAGCTGTTTGGAGTTTCTATTCACAATCATAAATTATAGTGTAAAAAATAATATCAGATATTTTCTTCTTTGAAATTCATCAAAATCAGACCTAAACATTGAAGACCTATTGGTGACCTTCTGTTGTTGTCTGTTCTGTGGTCGGGTTGTTGTCTCTTTGACACATTCCCCATTTCCATTCTCAATTTTATTAACAGGTTTTATCATCATAAAATTCAAAACTAATGACATAACTATGGAAATAATTCATACTATCATTATCAACTAAATATTGGATAAAATAATCTTTATTGTTCTTCACTGTAATATATCCAACAACAACAAAAAAAAAAAAAAAATAATATCTATATACATTTATACAAAATTGTTTAATTTATACTTTTCTCTTTCTCTCTAACTATATAAAATTTCTTATTTAACCATGTAAATTGATTATGATAAAACGGTTATACTTGAAAAAATTTATCATTTTGCACACCTATTTTAATCTTTTAGCCTTGAGCTGGGTTTTCAACCAACCCTTTTCACACATTTAAATCTAAATAAACAAATCAAGATATGATTTTTACCATATAGAGCAAAATTTCATGTATGTACCCATTCACTTCAAAACAATATTTAACATGGAATTAGAAAATCTGTGATTGGAGAGTTGAATCACTATCCATACTTGTTGATAACAAATCAGGAAACTTATTCTTGTAGTATATCTAAAGCAGATCCAGAAATAAGAATGGAGAAGGAAATTCTTAACAAACTTCCAATGGAGGACAATTCCTTAAGTATAAATTTAAAAGAAATGTATCACCAAATGCTACATTTGACAATTGTAGAATTAAAAAACTTTTACAATGGAGAAACCATCAGAATGTGAAATGCGAAATATTTGGCCAGAAGAAGAACGGAGAGATATGAATATGGCTTCGGATTAGGAACATATGTTCATGACACAATTTCGGACATGTTATTTGAAAAGTAACTTTACAAATTAAGTCTCACAACTGGAGTACGTCTACGCTGGGATCTTCTTAAGTTGGGTTGTTGTTCCATATTCTGTTGAGGTAATTGTTGAATTTCAGGACGTCGTTGAGGTAAAGCATGGTTGTTTTGTATTAAGTTGGATAAATTATTAGTATTTTGTAGGAGATTTTTCAGGTATTTAATGACTTGTAATATAGTTTCCAATTTTCTTCATCAATTTTATTTGCTCTATAAAAAAACCGTTTCAAAACAGCTATAACTTTTCAAAGAAAACAACGATTCATCTGAGCTAACACTTTCAGAACTATGAGAAGCATTACATATTAAATTTTGTTGTATGTCTTGTGATGAATTTTCAAGTCTTTGAAGATACAGTTCATAGGATTCTGGTGTGTGGGCAGTTCAAAATTTGGACTATTTGTAGGTTGTTGACGTTGTACTTTTTTAGCATACTTCTGCGGATGCTATAAAACCCAAAACCAATAACAGAGCAAACTAAAGACACTGAAATCAAACAAATTATACCTCCCCATTTATTTTAGATAAGAATTAACTTCCCTCGAGGTTATACAATTTTTGCAATCTTATCTATAAATATAAATAATGGATGAACCTAAAGATTAAAACTACGATTATTATTAATTTTTTTTTTCATTTTATTTTTATTATTATTTTTATTTTTATTTATTTTTTCTTTATTTAATTTTTCTCTTTATTTAATTTCTTTTAATTATCTTATTTATTTAATTTATTCTTATTTAATTTATTTATTTTATTTATTCCATTTATTTATTTTATTAATTTTTTATTAATTTTTTTATCATTTTATTATTTTATTTTTTCATTTATTTTATTTTATTTATTTTTATTATTTTTATTAATTTTTTTTATTTTGATTAAGTTTATTTATTTATTTTATTTTGATTAAGTTTATTTATTTATTTATTTTATTTATTTAATTTATTTAATTTATTTTCTTGTTATTTTGATTTTGAAGTATCATTTTCTACCCCAATTTTTTAACATAAGATATTTGAATTGACTTTAACATATTAAATAGTTAAATGAAATAAAATCTCACCTATTGTATAACTTATAACACTTGAAACCCATGCAGGTAGTTCTTCTGTGTTAGGTGTCTAAAATAAAAGATCATTTATTAATTCTAGGAAATAAATGTTTATCAAAAAGGAAACTTGGGGAAATAAGAAAGTTCCGTAAACGCAATTATTAACTTTTGAGTAATATTACCAACATGTTTTAATTTAAATATGAAATGAAATAATAAAATGATTTCTTTTGCATCGTTAAATCAAGGTAGCTTGTTTTAAAGTTTTCTATGATGAATTATTCTTTCTCTCTGTTGAAAATTCATTTTATGCAAAACAAAACCATAATCACATTGACAAGTAATCCGATTGTTTCTGTTTTACATTCCAAGTACTTCAGAAGGTGCTTTATGTACATATACATATGTATATATATAAGTATGTCTGAACCAGTGACGACTCTACAACAGATTTTATCCATCGGATCACCAGCAGTGATGGTGACACAAGGCTGAAAATAGATTCTGTATATATAATTCGTCTTAATAACAGCCCAACAATGTTAGATCTGTAAATTTGCGTTAGCAAATTTTTTGTTCTTCCCTCGCCGAGATTCGAACTCATGCTACTGAGATATCGAGGAACCAAATCGCCTTGCATTGTACCCGAAGCGCTTGACCACTCAGCCACCTAGGTTGAAAACATTAAACAAGAAATCCAAATGTTATTTTTTTACATTCCAAGTATTCAAGAAGGTGCTTTATGGTGTATATACGTTTTTATTTAAATGACTATGTTTATGATAAAAATCAATCATACAAACAAATATAGTTCATATCAGAAAAGAAAGCAATAAGATCAAATCACAAATTGTATAGTTAAAGTCTTTTGTGCTGATTTGTTTTCTCTGTTAAAAATACATTTTCGTTCAACAAAGCAAGATTTCATCTACAAGAAATTAAAATGTTTTGCTTTAATATACAATGCATGTATATATATTTTCTTTTAAAAATGTTTATGTTGAAATAAAGAATTATGGTAAAATAATTTCTAACAAAAAAGTTCATCAGTTAACGTGGGGTGAGGGGTCGTGGGATTGAAAATTTAAAGTGATTGATAATTAATATTTTATTTTTCGAATAAGGTTTTACTTTAAGTATGAAAAAAAATTAAGAAGATAATAGCTTTAAATGGATTTAACTCATTTATGGTTAAAGTACTTTGTGATGAATTTTTATTTTCTATAAGAATCTTTGATGCTATTGTTCTTTTTCTAAACTTATTGATCTTAAGATGTCTTATGATGTATACATTATATATTTCATTTTATACATGTTTTTTTTTTTGTTGTTGTTGAAATAAAAGAACACATTGATGGCGTGTCACTGTACTTATACATCCAATCATTGTGTTATTGTTCTATGGTAAATATTTTTATCCTTGTCTTTCATTTTTGCTAATGTGCTTTGTCTATATGCTTTTTTTGTGCTTCTTTGTTACATATTTGTTTGTTTTTATAGTGATTAAGATTATAACACAATGTTGACAGTTGTACCCCTATTTTTGCCATTTTTACCTATTATGTCTGTCTGTTTTGTTCGTACATCATTCTCAATATAATGGAATTTTATGGGACTGTCATACGAGTGAGAGGTTTAGCTAGCTAAAATCCAGTTTAAATTAACAATTTTTTACATAAGAACATGCCTGTACCATGTCAGGAATATTACAGTTGTTATCCATTCTTTTGATACGTTTGCGCTTTTGATTTTACTATCTGATTAGGAATTTTCTGTTTTGAATTTACATCGGAGTTCAGTACTTTTGTGATTTTCTTTTTTGTTTAAGTTTTTTTTTTAGATTGAAGGTGTGTGAATATCCTGGGTATTGCCTTATCGATTGTCAAATCGAATACCGTACTATAATACCAAAGGTGTTATTAGACATTAGTTTGTCAATAATTTTCTGTTTAAAAGTTTTCTTTTTTCTAACTTTAATCAGCCAAAACCTCATTTCTTTTATAATGGCTACTGTTTACTTTGATCTTTTAGCTTGCCTGACCATACTAGAAATTTTATGTCTCATTTGGTCTCTTGTGGAGAGTTGTCTCATTGGCAATCATACCACATCCTCTATGTATATGGACACGTGAGATATTGCAACATGTATAACTTATTGTTTGTTGAAGTGGTCATAAACTTTTTAAATCATCTCTTCTAAATCTCCTGGTCATATCCAATTTCAACCAAAGTTGGACTAAAAGATTTTAGAATATCTGAAGTTTAGAAAAGTATGTTATTTTATTTTGTTCCTTTCTATGGAAATAACAATAACAATTGCTCAAATTTCATAGTTAACATTTTCTGCGATGTGTTTTTTCTCTGTTAAACATTTATTTTCGTTCAACAAAGCCAGATCTCATTTACAAAAACATCTAAAGATTTTACATTTTACATTGTAAACATTTAAGAAGCTTCTTTAATTTTTGATGCATGTATGTATATATTTCTATAAATGTTTATGTTGAATTAAAATTATGGTAAAACATTCCTTACAAAATAGTTCATAAGTTAATGTAAAAGAAATGAGAGGAATTTGAAGTGACTGATATTTTATTTTTCGAGTAATGTTTTACTTAAGTATGAAAAAAGATTATAGCATTAAATGGGGTTAATTCGTTTATGATTAAAGTATTTTGTGATGAATTTTATTCTCTATTAATTATTCATTGTCATGTAAGAATCTTGGAGGCTTTTCTTTCTTTTTATATTACGGATTTTAAGAAGATGTCATACGATGTATATATATATAAATACATATTATACTTTAGTTTATAAATGGGTTTTCTTGAAGAAAAAACAGATAGCAGTTTTTATAATTTTTGGTTTAAAAGTTTTCTTTTTTTCTAACTTTAATCAGCCAAAACCTCGTTTCTTTTTATAATGGTTACTGTTAACTTTGATCTTTAATCTTGCCTGACCATACTAGACACGTGAGTTATTGTTAAACTTGTTGTTTGTTTAAGTGGTCATAAACGTTTTTAAATCATCTTTTCGAAATCCACTGGTTAGGCCCAATTACAACTAAAGTGGGACTAAAAGATCCTTGGCATTTCTGAAGGATAAGAAAATGTGTTACTTTTTTTTCTGTCTGTGAAAATAAACAATAACTGAACATTTTATTTTGCTCATATCTTGAGTAATATAGTTGAGAAACCAAGTTTAATATACTTTCTTCAAGATTTCTAATTAAAAGCATTGGAAGATATTGGCATTCTTTAAATATGCAGAAAAGATTAAGAACTTGACATATTATACAGATATCTAAAACATAACATACGAAATACAATTTATCCTAAGAAATGCTTATTTTCCAAATTCATTGGTTTTAATACTGGTACAAAATTGCAATCAAAAGAATGAATATTGTCCTTTTAAATAATGGAGTTAACAATGTTAATATATATTCAACTATGAGTAAAGACATTTATTCTTTATGTAAATAAGTTTTCAAATTTTCTAAACATAATCTATCATGCATTGACCACATAATCAATGTAACAATAGAACACAGAGAAGAAAAGATAATCATTTGATGTATAAGATTTCTTTTAAGTTATTCCCAAGTCAATTAATCCATATAAGTTTGCGCCTGAAAATTAGTGTTTATCAAATAATGAAAATACAAACAAATAAATAAAATAAAATGAAATAAAACTGAAAATATTTTGTACAAATGAAAATTTATGAAGTATTTGTTAAAAATAATCCTTCTGTGTATATTAAATGTACTTTCAGAAAGAAAAAGTACAAAAGCACACTAAATAGGCATAAATAATCTTAAGACTTATAACGCTGGAAAAACTGTGGATTAATTAAAGCGATAGCCCATATTTAGTTATAAAAATGCACACAGATGTCATAGAAGTAGATTGTTTTTTACACATTTCTATGCTTAGATGTCTTGATACTAGAAGCCCGAATGGAAAGATTTCTTAATTTATACTATTCTTCCAATCAGTATGGTCTGAGGCAAAGTTTTTCACTTTTCGATTGATTTTTGCTTAAAAGTTATCATAATATGAATATATTTTAACTGCTCGTTATCCTTCAGAAGTAAGCTGTGAAAGAAATGAGTCATGCAAAACAATCATTCTGAAGTTATTTTTATAAAAATTTTGTGAAAATTTTATGAAGGACTTCATCTTTTATGTGCATTAAGCACCTCACATTTAAATTGCTTGAAATACACCAGGACTATACAATAAATACATTTTGTTCACTGTTAATCTACTTTTCCTGTATTTCTTTTTTCTTTTTTAGAAACGATGAAAAAAAACTTGACGTCTGTCTAGCCACATGAAAATCAAACATCAAAACATTTCTGATAGAAAAAACAGCATTCTAGTTGTGGATAAAAACTTGAAATGAAACATTTTTGAGCCTGTATTTTGGGCAAATAATTCTACAATTATATACATTTCTACAATTTTCTATACAAAGGAGAAAAACCCTTATGTATTTGTCTTATTTTTATATTTATTGATAGCAACTCTTAAGTCTTGGAGAACGCAGTAAATTTAGTAGAAAATGCAATGAATTTCTATGTAAAGCGAATCAATTTACAATAAACACTATTCTTTTTTTAATATCAACTATACACAGGACCAAGATTTATTTTAAAACCCAATTTGTATTTATTGTTATCATAATTTTTTTGGGAAACTATTTTTTCACTTCCCTTTATAAATTAACTTATATTTCGGAAACTAGGAATCAAAAAAGAACTTAAAAGTGTGTGTAGTGACTCCTTTTATGATCTAAGCGTTAAGAAACATCATCCAGCTCAAACTCAAACATGGACAATTTATTCAGTATACCGACCATATATCAAATGAATATGATTTCATCTTTAACACATATATGAATAAATTGGGAATGTGTAAGAAAAATAGGAACAAATCAGTGGATTAATAACATTGTTCTGACTATATGGAGATCAGAGCCTCTGGATGGACGTGTCTGGTGCCTACACAATGTCAATAACATGAATAAATTAGAAATGTGTAAGAAAAATAGGAACAAATCAGTGGATTAAATACATTATTCTGAATATATGAAAATCAAAGCCATTAAGCAAAGCTCCTCCTGAATGAGGAAGGTCGGAGGAGAAACAAGTCTAAAAGCCTAAATATGACAATTACAGCTTTACAAAGGGATAGCATTCTTACTTTGAAATTGTTGCATTTCCTGGCGTAGATATTCCATTCGATTTTATTATAAATAGTAGGCCCAAGTTAAAAGTCGTTTTAATGTACGCTGTATTACTATGACAATCCATCAACTCATAACACATCCGAATATTTTTTAAACAGAAATACATTTATAAATGCATAAAAGCTGTTAAAGGAACACATAAGGTTTTTGTAACCGAACACATGGACACAATGATACATTATAAATACTAAATATAATAATTTTTTAATTTTATACAAATGATCGTTTTCTAAAGTAAGATGCAAGCAGTGTAAATTTTACTTGAATACAATTTTCTAAAACAAAATTTATACTGTATTTGCATATTGACATTGTGTAGGCACCGGACACGTCCATCCAGAGGCTTTGATCTCCATATAGTCAGAACAATGTTATTAATCCACTGATTTGTTCCTATTTTTCTTACACATTCCCAATTTATTCATATATGTGTTAAAGATGAAATCATATTCATTTGATATATGGTCGGTATACTGAATACATTGTTCGTATGACATACAATTGTCCATGTTTGAGTTTGAGCTGGATGATGTTTCTTAACGCTTAGATCATAAAAGGAGTCACTACACACACTTTTAAGTTCTTTTGATTACTAATTTCCGAAATATAAGTTAATTTATAAAGGAAGTGAAAAATTGTTTCCCAAGAAAATTATGATAACAATAAAAATACAAATTGAGTTTTAAAATAAATCTTGGTCCTGTGTATAGTTGATATAAAAAAAGAATAGTGTTTATTCTAAATTGATTCGCTTTACATAGAAATTCATTGCATTTTCTACTAAATTTACTGCGTTCTCCAAGACTTAAGAGTTGCTATCAATAAATATAAAATAAGACAAATACATAAGGGTTTTTCTCCTTTGTATAGAAAATTGTAGAAATGTATATAATTGTAGAATTATTTGCCCAAAATACAGGCTCAAAAATGTTTCATTTCAAGTTTTATCCACAACTAGAATGCTGTTTTTCTATCAGAAATGTTTTGATGTTTGATTTTCATGTGGCTAGACAGACGTCAAGTTTTTTCATCGTTTCTAAAAAGAAAAAGAAATACAGGAAAAGTAGATTAACAGTGAACAAAATGTATTTATTGTATAGTCCTGGTGTATTTCAAGCAATTTAAATGTGAGGTGCTTAATGCACATAAAAGATGAAGTCCTTCATAAAATTTTCACAAAATTTTTATAAAATAACTTCAGAATGATTGTTTTCATGACTCATTTCTTTCACAGCTTACTTCTGAAGGATAACGAGCAGTTAAAATATATTCATATTATGATAACTTTTAAGCAAGAATCAATCGCAAAGTGAAAACTTTGCCTCAGACCATACTGATTGGAAGAATAGTATAAATTAAGAAATCTTTCCATTCGGGCTTCTAGTATCAAGACATCTAAGCATAGAAATGTGTAAAAAAATCTACTTCTATGACATCTGTGTGCATTTTATAAGTAAATATGGACTATCGCTTTAATTGATCCACAGTTTTTCCAGCGTTATAAGTCTTAAGATTATTTATACTTATTTAGTGTACTTTTGTACTTTTTCTTTTGAAAGTACATTATATATACATTGAAGGATTATTTTAACAAATACTTCATAAATTTTCATTTGTACAAAATATTTTCAGTTTTATTTCATTTTATTTCATTTATTTGTTTCTATTTTTCATTATTTGATAAACACTCATTTTCAGGCGCAAACTTATATGGATTAATTGACTTGGGAATAACTTAACATTTCAAAACTTATTTACATGAAGAATAAATGTCTTTACTCATAGTTGAATATATATTAACATTGTTAACTCCATTATTTAAAAGGACAATATTCATTCTTTTGATTGCAATTTTGTACCAGTATTAAAACCAATGAATTTGGAAAATAAGCATTTCTTAGGATAAATTGTATTTCGTATGTTATGTTTTAGATATCTGTATAATATGTCAAGTTCTTAATCTTTTCTGCATATTTAAAAATGCCAATATCTTCCAATGCTTTTAATTAGAAATCTTGAAGAAAGTATATTAAACTTGGTTTCTCAACTATATTACTCAAGATATGAGCAAAATAAAATGTTCAGTTATTGTTTATTTTCACAGACAGAAAAAAAATAACACATTTTCTTATCCTTCAGAAATGCTAAGGATCTTTTAGTCCCACTTTAATTGTAATTGGGCCTAACCAGTGGATTTCGAAAAGATGATTTAAAAACGTTTATGACCACTTAAACAAACAACAAGTTTAACAATAACTCACGTGTCTAGTATGGTCAGGCAAGATTAAAGATCAAAGTTAACAGTAACCATTATAAAAGAAACAAGGTTTTGGCTGATTAAAGTTAGAAAAAGAAAACTTTTAAACCAAAATTATAAAACTGCTATCTATTTTTCTTCAAGAAAACCCATTTATAAACTAAAGTATAATATATATACAAAATACTTTAATCATAAACGAATTAACCCCATTTAATGCTATAATTTTTTTTTCATACTTAAGTAAAACATTACTCGAAAAATAAAATATCAGTCACTTCAAATTCCTCTCATTTCTTTTACATTAACTTATGAACTATTTTGTAAGGAATGTTTTTACCATAATTTTCAATTCAACATAAACATTTATAGAAATATATACATACATGCATCAAAAATTAAAGAAGCTTCTTAAATACTTACAATGTAAAATGTAAAACCTTTAGATGTTTTTGTAAATGAGATCTGGCTTTGTTGAACGAAAATAAATGTTTAACAGAGAAAAAAACACATCGCAGAAAATGTTAACTATGAAACTTGAGCAAAATAAAATGTTCAGTTATTGTTATTTCCATAGAAAGGAACAAAATAAAATAACATACTTTTCTAAACTTCAGATATTCTAAAAATCTTTTAGTCCAACTTTGGTTGAAATTGGATATGACCAGGAGATTTAGAAGAGATGATTTAAAAAAAGTTTATGACCACTTCAACAAACAATAAGTTATACATGTCGCAATATCTCACGTGTCCATATACATAGAAGATGTGGTATGATTGCCAATGAGACAACTCTCCACAAGAGACCAAATGAGACATAAAATTTCTAGTATGGTCAGGCAAGCTAAAAGATCAAAGTAAACAGTAGCCATTATAAAAGAAATGAGGTTTTGGCTGATTAAAGTTAGAAAAAAAGAAAACTTTTAAACAGAAAATTATTGACAAACTAATGTCTAATAACACCTTTGGTATTATAGTACGGTATTCGATTTGACAATCGATAAGGCAATACCCAGGATATTCACACACCTTCAATCTAAGAAAAAAACTTAAACAAAAAGAAAATCACAAAAGTACTGAACTCCGATGTAAATTCAAAACAGAAAGTTCCTAATCAGATAGTAAAATCAAAAGCGCAAACGTATCAAAAGAATGGATAACAACTGTAATATTCCTGACATGGTACAGGCATGTTCTTATGTAAAAGTTGTTGATTTAAACTGGATTTTAGCTAGCTAAACCTCTCACTCGTATGACAGTCCCATAAAATTCCATTATATTGAGAATGATGTACGAACAAAACAGACAGACATAATAGGTAAAAATGGCAAAAATAGGGGTACAACTGTCAACATTGTGTTATAATCTTAATCACTATAAAAACAAACAAATATGTAACAAAGAAGCACAAAAAGCATATAGACAAAGCACATTATCAAAATGAAAGACAAGGATAAAAACATTTACCATAGAACAATAACACAATGATTGGATGTATAAGTACAGTGACACGCCATCAATGTGTTCTTTTATTTCAACAACAACAAAAAAAACATGTATAAAATGAAATATATAATGTATACATCATAAGACATCTTAAGATCAATAAGTTTAGAAAAGAACAATAGCATCAAAGATTCTTATAGAAAATAAAAATTCTTCACTAAGTACTTTAATCTTAAATGAGTTAACTCCATTTAAAGCTATTATCTTCTTAATTTTTTTTCATACTTAAAGTAAAACCTTATTCGAAAATAAAATATTAATTATCAATCACTTTAAATTTTTCAATCCCCACGACCCCCTCACCCCACGTTAACTGATGAACTTTTTTGTTAGAAATTATTTTTACCATAATTCTTTATTTCAACATAAACATTTTTAAAAGAAAATATATATACATGCATTGTATATTAAAGCAAAACATTTTAATTTCTTGTAGATGAAATCTTGCTTTGTTGAACGAAAATGTATTTTTAACAGAGAAAACAAATCAGCACAAAAGACTTTAACTATACAATTTGTGATTTGATCTTATTGCTTTCTTTTCTGATATGAACTATATTTGTTTGTATGATTGATTTTTATCATAAACATAGTCATTTAAATAAAAACGTATATACACCATAAAGCACCTTCTTGAATACTTGGAATGTAAAAAAATAACATTTGGATTTCTTGTTTAATGTTTTTCAACCTAGGTGGCTGAGTGGTCTAGCGCTTCGGGTACAATGCAAGGCGATTTGGTTCCTCGATATCTCAGTAGCATGAGTTCGAATCTCGGCGAGGGAAGAACAAAAAATTTGCTAACGCAAATTTACAGATCTAACATTGTTGGGCTGTTATTAAGACGAATTATATATACAGAATCTATTTTCAGCCTTGTATCACCATCACTGCTGGTGATCCGATGGATAAAATCTGTTGTAGAGTCGTCACTGGTTCAGACATACTTATATATATACATATGTATATGTACATAAAGCACCTTCTGAAGTACTTGGAATGTAAAACAGAAACAATCGGATTACTTGTCAATGTGATTATGGTTTTGTTTTGCATAAAAATGAATTTTCAACAGAGAGAAAGAATAATTCATCATAGAAAACTTTTAAAACAAGCTACCTTGATTTAACGATGCAAAAAGAAATCATTTTATTATTTCATTTCATATTTAAATTAAAAACATGTTGGTAATATTACTCAAAAAGTTAATAATTGCGTTTACGGGAACTTTCTTATTTCCCCCCAAGTTTCCTTTTTTGATAAACATTTATTTCCTAGAATTAATAAATGATCTTTTATTTTAGACACCTAACACAGAAGAACTACCTGCATGGGTTTCAAGTGTTATAAGTTATACAATAGGTGAGATTTTATTTCATTTAACTATTTAATATGTTAAAGTCAATTCAAATATCTTATGTTAAAAAATTGGGGTAGAAAATGATACTTCAAAATCAAAATAACAAGAAAATAAATTAAATAAATTAAATAAATAAAATAAATAAATAAATAAACTTAATCAAAATAAAATAAACAAATAAACTTAATCAAAATAAAAAAAATTAATAAAAATAATAAAATAAATAAAATAAAAATAAATGAAAAAATAAAATAATAAAATGATAAAAAAATTAATAAAAATTAATAAAATAAATAAATGGAATAAATAAAATAAATAAATTAAATAAGAATAAATTAAATAAATAAGATAATTAAAAGAAATTAAATAAAGAGAAAAAATTAAATAAAGAAAAAAATAAATAAAAATAAAAAATAATAATAAAATTAAAATGAAAAAAAAAATTAATAATAATCGTAGTTTTAATCTTTAGGTTCATCCATTATTTATATTTATAGATAAGATTGCAAAAATTGTATAACCTCGAGGGAAGTTAATTCTTATCTAAAATAAATGGGGAGGTATAATTTGTTTGATTTCAGTGTCTTTAGTTTGCTCTGTTATTGGTTTTGGGTTTTATAGCATCCGCAGAAGTATGCTAAAAAAGTACAACGTCAACAACCTACAAATAGTCCAAATTTTGAACTGCCCACACACCAGAATCCTATGAACTGTATCTTCAAAGACTTGAAAATTCATCACAAGACATACAACAAAATTTAATATGTAATGCTTCTCATAGTTCTGAAAGTGTTAGCTCAGATGAATCGTTGTTTTCTTTGAAAAGTTATAGCTGTTTTTGAAACGTTTTTTTTTTTATAGAGCAAATAAAAATTGATGAAGAAAATTGGAAACTATATTACAAGTCATTAAATACCTGAAAAATCTCCTACAAAATAACAATAATTTATCCAACTTAATACAAAACAACCATGCTTTACCTCAACGACGTCCTGAAATTCAACAATTACCTCAACAGAATATGGAACAACAACCCAACTTAAGAAGATCCCAGCGTAGACGTACTCCAGTTGTGAGACTTAATTTGTAAAAGTTACTTTTCAAATAACATGTCCGAAATTGTGTCATGAACATATGTTCCTAATCCGAAGCCATATTCATATCTCTCCGTTCTTCTTCTGGCCAAATATTTCGCATTTCACATTCTGATGGTTTCTCCATTGTAAAAGTTTTTTTTAATTCTACAATTGTCAAATGTAGCATTTGGTGATACATTTCTTTTAAATTTATACTTAAGGAATTGTCCTCCATTGGAAGTTTGTTAAGAATTTCCTTCTCCATTCTTATTTCTGGATCTGCTTTAGATATACTACAAGAATAAGTTTCCTGATTTGTTATCAACAAGTATGGATAGTGATTCAACTCTCCAATCACAGATTTTCTAATTCCATGTTAAATATTGTTTTGAAGTGAATGGGTACATACATGAAATTTTGCTCTCTATATGGTAAAAATCATATCTTGATTTGTTTATTTAGATTTAAATGTGTGAAAAGGGTTGGTTAAAAAACCCAGCTCAAGGCTAAAAGATTAAAATAGGTGTGCAAAATGATAATTTTTTTCAAGTATAACCGTTTTTATCATAATCAATTTACATGGTTAAATAAGAAATTTTATATAGTTAGAGAGAAAGAGAAAAGTATAAATTAAACAATTTTGTATAAATGTATATAGATATTATTTTTTTTTTTTTTGTTGTTGTTCTTGTTGGATATATTACAGTGAAGAACAATAAAGATTATTTTTATCCAATATTTAGTTGATAATGATAGTATGAATTATTTCCATAGTTATGTCATTAGTTTTGAATTTTATGATGATAAAACCTGTTAATAAAATTGAGAATGGAAATGGGGAATGTGTCAAAGAGACAACAACCCGACCACAGAACAGACAACAACAGAAGGTCACCAATAGGTCTTCAATGTTTAGGTCTGATTTTGATGAATTTCAAAGAAGAAAATATCTGATATTATTTTTTTACACTATAATTTATGATTGTGAATAGAAACTCCAAACAGCTGAAAGTAAAAGAAACTTATTAAAGATGATTCAATAATATGTATATAATGTTTATATGTTGTTGTTTTTCTTTCTATTATCATATGGAAAGATTATATGATTTCATTCCTTTTTTTTATTATGTTTAAATTATCTTTTAATGTTTTATTTTAATGTTAAAACTATATATCTCAGGTGATAAATTTTAATATGCGCATTTTTTGAATGAGGTTATAATGTTTCAAATCATTCCATTTATACTTTTATATTATAGTAATATCATATCATCTCAGACGTGTACAGTACTACTTCAATATAGTTTCGTCATTAGACGAGATGTTTTACTGTCTCAATCCAGTTTATGTTTTATTTAACATATTATATGTCATGTATGTAGTACTTTCAAGTAAAGTTTTTATTTACAAATTTATCTTTCTCAAATGTTGAAGTTTTTCTTAACTTAATTCATATATTTTAATAATATGTAGGAAGAAAATTTGAGTGATGTAATATATGGTGCTACAATAAATTGTTATATATATATATTTTATGTTTTAAAATTAAAATTTGATTTTTGTTGTTTATTTTGATAAAAAGAAGAAATAGTTAGTGAAAAAAAATTTGGTTGATCAGTCTTTTTTGACAATGCATAAAGGTGTTAAATTGTTTTGTGAGTTTCCTGTTAAGTAATGTAGTTGGTTAGTGTTGGTTTTGGTTTATTATAATCCTCACACTTGGATTCTAAAGTGTTAGTTATTGATAAATAAAAGAGTGATTGCTTCCAGTATAAGGCAAAGGAGATTAATATTATAATAGTTGGTAAATAGATACTAATGTATTACTATTATATCTTAGAAGAATATAATTTGAACAAAGGTATTTGATGTTGTAACAGAAGTACCTGCAATGATGATAGATAAATGTATGTTGGCATTCATTAAATGTTAGGTAATATTTCTTATGATAAGTGGATGTTATTGACACTCTTTCATAACTTTTAACATATGATAAAAAAAATGATATATTTACCTACACAAACTATGAATGCAATATTTCAATGATTTAACTATTGATGTATTGAATCTTCAGTGGCTCTATTTATATATTGTCTTATAGATTGTAAATATTTCAATTGATCCATTGTTAGAGTCCTTTGATTGTTGGGTTTGTTATTGAGCAGCTGTCTAATGTCTAGAAGAATATTGTTATCATATTTGCAGACGGTCACAAAATATTCACCAGAAAGTCTAAAGATCTCTAAACAATTGCATGTACCTACATATGGTGACATTAAAACTTGGTAGACTATGAGCATCTATGCTATTAGATGAATTAGGTAGAGAAGTTATATAAATTAGAAACAGTAACAGTAGATGCTATCAATACTAATATAAATATGTCACTAACCCATTTTAAGATATTTATATGAATGTTGTTGTAGTGTTGATAGATGTTAGATAACTTGAAGATAAAGATTAGTCTTAAAATCTTGCATTTTTAGGTATATATTCAATAGAATTTATGTGAGGAAGTGACATTTTGCATTGGTAGACATTTTGAAATGATTTACTTTTACAAGTGAAATCTATTATATATGAGTAATTTATGAGTGGATTAAAGAATATATTAAAAAGAAGATGTGGTATGATTGCCAATGAGATAACTCCCCACAAAAGACCAAATGACACAGAAATTAACAACTATAAGTCATCGAACGGCCTTCAACAATGAGCAAAGCCCATACAGCAAAGTCAACTTTAAAAGGCCTCAAAATATAAAGCAATTCAAACGAGAAAACTAACGGCCTAATTTATGTACAAAAAAATAAACGAAAACAAATATGTAACACTATCAACAAACGACAACCACAGCATTGCAGGCTTCTGACTTAGGACAGGCACATATATACAGAATGTGGCGGGGTTAAACTTGTTAGCGGGATCCCAACCTCCCCTAACCTGGGACAGTGGTGGGTGTAACAGTACAACATAAGAACAAACTATCAAAATCAGTTGAAAAAGCTTAACTCATCAGAGGGATACAAATAGAAATACATCTAACAAAACACAGAGTGGACGTGGCCGCGTAAAGAAGTATGCATTTTGTGTATGTTTTAAATGAGGGTGGATTTTATACATTAACATTCAGGGTGGATTACGTTCATTCAACCTTCAAAGTGGATTTAAGGTGGATTCTTTTGTTCTGGAAAAATAGGGTGGATTTAGGGTGGATTCTTTTGTTCTGGAAAATATAAGGGTGGATTCAAAGTGGATTCTTTTGTTCTGTAAAAAAATTCTTTTGTTCTGGAACAGGCAGTTTATAACTACTAACACGATATAAAACAAATATACAACTAGTTGAAGATATAGCTTCATAATAATAATAATAATAATTATAATAATAATAATAGTAATAATAATAATAATAATATGCGAATCTCATGACCTCAGTTCAAATAACACCTTTATGAAGGAAACTGTTGTTTTCAATTTGATATGAGATTTGGGGTTTATTTATAAGAATTTACTTAAGTGGGCTTATTGCAACTGAATTTAGTTATTTGTTTTTAAAACCATAGATTATTTTCTTTATTTAACAAATGTTTAAGATTATCTTTAGGACTTTATTTACATACAATTTTGCCAATTTGTTCATTTCTCTATTGATGTTTCAAAATATATATGACAGCAAAATATAATAAACATTTTTGTTCTTTGGGATTAGCGGAGGTTTGTATCCAAATCGATTATTTGGATTCTGAAATTTATTTGATTCATACGAAGTAACAGAAATGCATGTATACAATGTGTATTTTCCTTCTGAATGCATATATATATATATATATATCTATAAAGAAAATCAGATTTTAAAAATCAGAATTGGTTCGTAATATTTTTTAGGATTATTTAATAATTCCTATTATAAATAGATAAACGGAAAAAGAGTCCAAGGAAAAACCTCACAAGAAAAAAAGTCACAAACTAGGTATGAAATAAATTCAGACATTTGATGAATGTTAATAAAAGGCTCAGAAAACAGATTTTAAATTTCTTGATAATTTGTGTCATGTATGTTGTTTGTATCAATTTGATAGTGTTTCAGCCCATGCTTTATGACCCTAAAATGGCCATCATTCCATTATTTATGACTCCAATAAAACGGTTACTACTTGATAGGGGACATAGCAGATGGTGGATATTTATCAGAGTATGCCCCGGGCTGGACTATTCCATAATGAAACATTCTGAACCCAACGCTCTTAAGACTGTTTGATAGAAAGATCTAATAGAAATGTTTTCCAACATTTGTAGTTGACGATATTTACAGACATTTTGAGTTGACCATTTTTCCGGGAGTTCCAGGACTTCGAACATTTTGTAAAATGTACTACAATGATTCCTTGTATTCGCAACTCCTTCTACATCGTTTGACAAAATCTCTCATAGTAAATAAACTCATCATAGATACCAGGATTGAAATTTAGTATTTGCGCCAGACGCGCGTTTCGTCTACAAAAGACTATCAGTGACGCTCGAATCAAAAAATGTAAGATTGTATGAAAATAATGTGTTGTTGGCAATAGTGTACTGTTGTTTTGGTTCTATCATTTCACCTTTTTTAACTATCATATCACAATAACACATGAAGAACACAATTTCTCTGAAACCGTTGAAACAAAATGCTCTTCTACTTGGAAGGATTGTTTGCCATCATGTATACATGTAGTTGACCATACTGTAACGTCCATTGAGTTACATTTTTAGACTCGGAGCATTTGTTTTATTATTGTACCACAATGACCTGGTTTGACCTATTGAAATCCTATTCCTTAATTTGCCAAAACTCCACATTTCCTTGAATTACAAAAATAACAGCAACACATACAAAAGGTTGAAATATACTTTATGATATGATATATGGTTCTGTGGTACAATTCTATAATTAAACACACTTGAACTCTTCATTACAGCACAGCGGTAGAGGACATTTCGCTATGGCGTAGCAATCTTGATATACATTTATTGATATTGAAATAAAAATGAAGAATTCAAAAAAAGAAAAGACAAACCAATCACACTAAAGACGAACTATGCTAATGAAAATTGAGACATGTATACAGGCTATAAATCTGTTTTAAAATATGTGACGAACAGAATATCCTGGAAAAAACGTGGACAAAACTCACATCCACCGAGTTGTAAATTATTGTCATTAGCTCGTCATATCCACTTTTACATTTGACAGTCGTAAATTAATAACAATATAAAATACGGCTTTAATCATTAAATAATGTTAGTATCATATTCTTTTGTATCTTTATGGCGACCAGAAATGTTTCGTGGTGATGATATCGGCTTTTGTCGAAAATAACCCTAAAAGCTGTATTTATTGAAAAATTTCATCAGTAAATAGATTTGTTAATATTTTCAGATACAACTGTCAGTAATGGCAAAGTACCATCGACAGGTTTGATGGAACGTTACCAAATAGCCTTAACGCCAGGCTCTTTGTCCCTCTACTTTTATATTGCCTACCAGTATATACAGGAAAACTACACGGATAGAAAACAGGTACCGTAAAGGAAAACATTCTATTCTCCTCCAAGTGGTCCCGAATGCACGCACTTCTACGTCTTGCACAAAAGATACTGTTAGTTCTTATACCATTTATTTGTAAATTTTAATGTTTTCACAGGTTTAAATCAAATATGAAAGTCTTGATGGATAACTACAGATTTAACAATTGACACAATTCTTTATTTCTCCATGTTTTTTTCTTTATAAAAGGAAGTTCATACATGTAGTATAGAAAGTATGATTTTACTTCTATTATTTAATTGTACAATGTATTCATATATTTGCAAATGTTCACCATATTTATCCCGCTGATATAATGAATTATGACCGCGGAGAACAATAATTTGCCGGCATATAATGTTAAAGGAATACATCCGAAATTACCATTAGCTATATAGGTTCAATAAAAAAAATCTCAACCTGTGTCAGTTTCATAGTCGCTATTGTTCTAATTGCGTGTTAATACTTTGCAATTAAGGATTCCTAGAAATATTTCTGTTAAATATATATATAATATTCCAACTGTGTGTATATGAAATATTATAGATATAATTATAAATAAAGAAAGCACAAAGAAAGGCCAAATCAGTCAAACCGTCTAAGGTCAAATTTTGCAAGAGAAATTACACCTTTAGTTTTAGTAAAATCACGTTACTTTTAGATACAAAATATGTCTAAATATTTCATTCGAATCATTTAACACCGTAGAATTGACTGATAGCTGAAGGTACTCTCGGTGAGATGGGCCAAGATGTGAAATTCATTTCAGGAAGGCGGTAATGATAGCCTTTTCTTCAATTCCTCTCTCCATATCGTAAACTTGGATATGTTTGATGGCTCGTTTCGAAGCTGAGAAATTTTCACATATGTGGTTGGATTTTGGGGTACGAAGTGAGATTCATTTTCCGTAATTTAGCACAACCCGAAAAGTCTTTTGAGAAGCGGCTTCTCGAGGTTTTCCACAGAATAATCATAATTTCTTTTAAAATTAAGTTCCTTGCATACATTTATAACTCCATAGTTTTTGCACCTTTATTTTATGGTCAGCACAAATGGTTAAGCTCGGTCACTTGTTAAAAATTGAAACATGTCAAATATAACTGCAAAGAGATTTATGTTTACGCACTACTTTTGAGTTCCTCAATTTGAGGCGCATTAGGGATATTTACCCAGAAACGATCGATTTTTCTAATACACTTCAGGTCAGAATCGAAGTTTGGACATCCAAATAAATATATTAACACGCCACAGTGAAGTTGACATTGAGGATAACACTGAAACTAAGATGTCTTCATATCTAGTTCTTTTTTTTTCGAAATTGACACAGTTAGCCCAGGCAACTGTAAAGTAGGGTTTATGACCAAAATGTATCATGTTTTACCAAGCACTTAGTCCTCGCTATACAGTCACAAATCTGGAAGCGATGTTAACATGATTAAGTCAATATATATCATTCCGTTCCTACACCGTGGTTACACTCTTGATCTTATTTAACTGTATAAAATCACAATCTGGTGTTCAATGTTAAATGTATGCACAGTGTAGTGGCGTGGTAATCACTGTGGTAAAAGGAGACACCAAATGCCTGATCTATCTTAGTCTTATGTTTTACGAGTCTTATTCATATATTAATCTTCTCTTTTTTCACATTAGGAACAACTGGAGTTACTCCTTTTGGAAGCAATCGTAGCCGATCGTGTCGATTATGTCTCCGCAATGATACAAAATGGCGTTAAGTTTAATCCTGCTTTTCTGGAAATTTTATACGATGAGGTAATTGTTTGCATATTAATAATCTTTATCTATATCTGTATCTTCTTTAAATTGGCTGTATACTGCAGATTCTTGACCAATGAATCATGACATTTTATATTGTACCCCAAGAGTTGACTGTGGTTTAGAAATATGATTACCGTGACAGGGCATTCCCAATGGCAACCCAAGGGCTGACTGGTTTAGAAATATGAACCCAATACACACACAGTAGAACTAGTTATGAGCAGGATGTATAAATACGCAGGCACGTTTGGTCAGACGTCATATCCTATGAAAGGAGGCCACGCTCCCTGTATGGTAAAGATCGAACGTTTTAACGAACTCTTTGAGGTTCCATGGGTGGCATGTAACAATACTATTTTATTGAACACGAACTCTTTTTCTACCCATTTTGCAGATCGTACCTATTTGATTGTTTTAACTGTCCTCGACCAGAATATGCATGAAATATTTGTCATTGGACGTTACGCGAACAACGTACATTCTATCAGTCAATCATTTTCAGTTGTCAGGCTGAACTAGAACTGCAGATTTTGTTTTCAAATCTTAAACTGCAAATAGTACAGGTTGTAGAAGGTTATGGATATAACGTGTAGATAATCTATAATACTAAAATAACGAGGTCCAATGTGTTAGCCGGCATGACGTTAAAACGACGATTCAAAGAATTCAACCTTATATATAACTAATATAGGACAATGGTGTTGATTAAAAATTACACCATTACGGGACCTTTTAATTGTTTTCCACATAATTAATATTACCAATAATTAACAAGTTCCGGATTGAATCCAATACCGATACCAATTGTATATGTCACCTGTTACCTAATCTGTACGTTCCGTCTCTATCAGGTACACCACCATACGGTGTATTCGGGGTTTGCTATGTACACAGGTCATATTCACACCCCTTTGTCATTATATAGGGATTGACACTACTAAATACTAAATTCAATCATTGCCACATGTACTTAGAAACCCCCGGTTGTAATAAAATATATACAGGACGGGTTCAAACAGAAAGAATTTGAAAGCAGGGGAAACTATGTACCGTATAATAAGCATGACTTTATCAGATGATAATACGAACACTAAAAATCCAGGCTTAAAATAAGGCGTGAGCACTTTTCAATTTGTTAGCCAGCATGACTTTAACACGACGAATAAAAAAATTCAACTTTATTTATAACTAATATAGGACAACGGTGCATGTTGATTAAAATTTACACCATTCCAGGCCCTTTTGTTTTTTCTTCATAATTAATATTAACAATAATTAACAAGTTCCGGGTCGACGGGTTCAAATAAAAAGATTTTGAAAGCAGAGAAAACTGTGCACCTTATAATCAGCACAACATTATTAGATGACAATACGAAAACTTAAAATCCAAGCTAAAAATAAGGCGTAGGTACTTTGATTCAGTCACGACCCCGCGATGTCGCGGGTGTGTTCTAGTATATAATACATTGAAACATTTTTATTTGTATCTTTCTTTTCAGACTATGAAATGTCCAAGTTGTGAGGCTAAAGATTGTCGAAAAATTCACTCAATTCATTACGTGAGTATGTCTTGAGCTGTTGGTGCTACGTAACACCAGCATACTTCATCGAATAATAATACATTAATGCAAAGCCAGAGACGTTCCCCTGTGAAATCATCAGTCTCGCTCTTTTAAGTGCATGCAATTTCATCAGTTTTTTTTTGCCTTGATTTGTCTTTTCTTAATGTATTTTCCGAAATATGAACTACTGTTGTCTCTAGCTTTGCAAGTTATTGATTTTTTTTTAATTTTTGACAGAAAACATTTTATAAACGTACATGTATCTTCACTTGTTTCGTTTTGACATTCATATTTTATCAACGAGTTTTAACAGTAATATAGCATCACGGGTTCATAAAATGGAACAGGAACTGCTCACACAAATGGAACAATCGAGTTTAGCTCCGTTTTTTTTTTTTGGTTAGATTCTTGTTAAACAAATCTTTTGTTTTCTGTGTAGTGCTTTATGAATTGATGTTTGTCTATATGTAGTTTTTCTATTGCTTTTTTCGACTTATGGTTTAAGATTGCCTCCTTGTTATCTTTTACTTCCTTTTAACGTACTGTGACCAATAAAACTAACCAATTCGACAGGTTTGATTTAAAAAAAAAAAAAGCTCTCCGTTTAAATGAATTCAATATTAACATTTATTTCAGCGTACATGCAAAAAGACATGCAAAAAGATTTGGTGTACATGCACAAACGAATGTTCTTTTGAGAGACGTAAATGTCAACGTAATAAAAAAGCAAAGACATCCCATGAATATGCAGTGCATGACAAAGACTACAAATGTACCTGCGTGAGACACGATCGGGACAAAAGACTAAAATCGAAGGGAAGAGATGGAAAATGCGTTGATGTCAGTAAGAAGGCACGATATCTTTGCCAGGAACTCTTGAATTACGCGAAAGGTAGATAAATAGTAGTAGTTTATCAGCTTGATTTTAATACGAATGACAAAAATATTAGGATAAATGTAGTAAGTGCAAAATTTTGATTTGCATTGGAATTCAGTATATTCTATACTGAAGATAAAACAAAGACTAAAACTGTAGGGAAAAGGACGTACTTCAATTTCCTGGCATTTGGTTGGCATTGTGTGTTCCTCCTCAAGTCAAGGAATTCAAATTTGGAGCTTTTTGATTGGCTGTGTGACAAAAATATAATTGTTTATTCATTTATGAATACTTGCAGTGTGAAAACACGGAAATCTATTTTTTGAAATTTTTTCGAAAAAGCTTCTGAACTTGATCAATTTTATGTTAAATGACGGGCGATATTGATACTATAAACAAGCTAACTAGAAAGATCGTCATTCCACCATTTGACTTCAATTTCTAAAACAGAATTATAAACTAATTGTATCACACACAACTGTCTGCTCATGTTTTAAATTATGAATTGATGTGAATTGACTGCAACGAAAATGTCTGACAAAACTACTGAATTCGATGAAAAAAAACTTGAAAATTATTTAGATTTGAATCAAAAGGATCTTTTGTTTTTTAAGACCTTTAAAAGCTACCGTTTTATTTGATACTCTATCGTATTACCTGTTTTCTGTTTTTATTTACTTTTAGTGAAAATAGAAAACCGTTCGTGCAAAGTAGAACCCGGAGATACAGGTAGCTCAGGTAAAGAAAATGAGTGTTACAGCACTATTGAAACACAGGTTAGCCGATTAACAAAACAATCGTAACATAGTTTACATACGTCATGAAATAATGTGTCACATTTTTTAATGAAACGCTTTCTAGTTTATTATTGTTGATTTCTATTTCTATTTGCCAATCGATGTTTTACAAGCTCATGAGCACAAACCCCAACGCTCTCACCTAAGATTATCTCCAATTACATTTTTTCCCTTAATATTGAATTCTTAAGAGAGTTGTTGGAGTTGAACAGTTCTTCCAAATTGGACGCACATTAATATTACATTATTTAACAAGTGTACTACTACCCCCAAAAAAAAAAAAAAAACGTTCCTCATCTTAGATTATTCTACTGATAGATCTAGAACTATTCTTAGATTTTGATAAGTGAAAATGTTCATACATATTTGAAGAGAAGAGGATCTGATTAAATGAAGGCTCTTTATCTCTTTAGAAGGAATTAACATTACTATTGTTATGTCCAGATCCGCAAAAATTTCCCCCAATTTCAGATTTTTATCAATGATTTAGCATAGCCGAGTAAAAACCTTCAGTGCAATTTGAAAAAAAAAAAATGATAAAAAATGAAAGCACTATATAACTATTTTTACGATTCTCCATTCCCTCAAGATGTTCAACAAAATCAGTTTTTTTCTGATTATCGAACTCATTCGCGATTTTGTTGGCTGAAAAAACGTCGTACAACATTGAAGAGGATCAATAAAAATGTGGGTACCAAACTGGCGACAACAATGTAATGACTGAAGGACGGGCCAACACAACTTTTGATGAATTGTTTAATAAACTAAATAAACAAATAAACTGGAAATAAGTTGTAATTAATTGTTGGAATATTTTTATGGTTCTTGTTTGAAACAGTGTTTTTTTTTGGCAGCCTAGAATAAAACATATAACTAGCTAAAGATATTCTTTATTACAGATATTTATCATGATTTACTGGTTTGGGCTATATTTGGAAACAAAACAAAGCTGGCTGGAGTATTTTGGACAAAATGTTCAAGTCCACTATGTATGTTGATTTTGTGATAAAGTTAGTATAGTAGAAACAAATCGTCACATTAATCGCGATATTGAAAATTCATTTCCGTTATACGTTATATTTTCAATCTATATTCTTTATTGATATATTTTTTAGATGACGATCATACATGTACATATATTCATGGTTTTTGACAGATATCATTGTATGTGTACTTGTGAATATAAACTTTGTTTGGTATGACACACAATCTAAATCTTGCAAAAATAGTGTCTGCACATCTTGTGTTTTTGTATTTACTTATTTTTAGTAAGACTAAGTGGCCGATTAGGGATATGCCTTTTAATTTAAAATAACTCTAGGTTAACTAGAAAAATAGTTTGCGTCTTTTACTTGTCGGCATTCACTAAAATTGTCCAAAATCGACATCGTTTCTTACTGTGGCAAATCTTTGATGACAAGAGGGTTTTTAGTTTATATTATAAGTGAATAGAATTTTGTTGTTTAGTGTTGACTTCGAATGTGTTGAACTTGTCGTAGTCACATACCCATCACCTGTTAACTTAGAAATGACAGCATGCCGGTTGCTACCAAAAGAGCGGAAACTGCTTACTTTTCCGTAGCACCTGGGTTCTTTCGGAATGGTTCTTGACGCTGAATTATTAGCTTTTGTAGTGTTGTTTTGATCTGTTGTTTGTTTGTTGGTCTTTCTTCCTTTTTTCGCAATGCTTTTGTAACTTTTTTGTTTTTAACGACTTTCTATATGTTGCATATGATTGCAATTGTTACATGAGCTTGCCAAATAAAATAAAAACCCGTTATATTTTCACAGTAACAGCCATTATGGCGAGTAGCATTCTTAAAAACATGGCCGACAAAGTAGAATCAGCAAAAGACAGAAAACTACACGAAGAACTATTACAACACTCAAAGTAATTATAATTGTATGGTTATACGAGTGACTTAGAGAGAAAATGTTATGTATAAAAATTCAGAAAATATGTATTTTGTTGACGCTTAATTTATTGGACATCGATATAATTTCACAAATCGTAGTAGTGAAGGTTAAATGATAGTAAGAATCAAAAGAGATATTAGATTGTAAAGTTGTAAATGTATGATTTATGTTAATGTTCAAGTCAACAAGAGTTTTCTTATCCAACGTCAGAATATTTTTTTTCTCCTCTTTTGTGTGTACTAGCAATAGCATTTTGTACACATGTGTTTATTCGTGGTCATAGAGTTATTTTAATTTATTTTTCAAGTTTTACGAAATTTTAAGAAAATAAGAGCATATGAAATGAAACACTATATAAATAAGAAGATGTGGTATGAGTGCCAATGAGATAACTCTTCATCCAAGTCACAACTGTATAAAAGTTAACAAATATAGGTCAAAGTACGGCCTTCAACACAGAGCCTAGGCTCACACCAAACAGCAAGATCTATAAATGGCCCCAAAATGACTAGGTAAAACAATTCAAACAGGAAAACCAACGGTCTAATCTATATAAGAAACGAGAAACACCTATGAATCACATCAACAATTCAAAGAGCCTTATTACAAAAAAAAATCTTTTAATTTGTATTTCCCAGACATTTATTTGTTTATAATTCAAAAACATAATTGAAATCTTGAAAAGAGCAGTGTAAGGTGAATGTGTTTTTAAACGTAAATGATTTAGAAAATATGGGCAAAATATGACAAAATTAAATATTAATGGACATGACTTTTTTTTTAAATAAAGTCCTTTGAACTGTTGTTTTGATATACTTCAGGGTCTATGCATTTCAATAATCATGTTAAATATTCTTATATTCTATGTATATCTTAACTTTCATATTTTCAGTTTCACTTTACATATGCGCCCCTAAATGTTTATACTAGACGCAAGGCAAACAACCGATTATTCCTATAATTTATAAATCAACTAAATGATAAATTAAAGCAGAGGATATTTGTATCTTAGATTATTTGAGGACAGGGTATTACGTATGCAGGATACATTGTATGACGAATGTGAAGACATTGCGATGATTTTAATGCAGCAGCCAGACAGAGTGTGGGGGATAACTGTATCACCAATGGCATGTGCATATGAAAACAACATGAAAGATGTCATAGGACATCCCTGCATCCAGAGACGTCTTAACAGAATATGGTACAACCACAGCCTCCATGAAGAATTAAAAACTGATGCAACTGCCAAAGCAGCTAAACTGACAGACTTTGGATGGGTAATATTGCTTTCATTGTCACTTTCTACATATTTTGGATGGGTTCAGTTGCTTTCATCGTCACTATTTGAAAAAAAAAAAATATTGTTGTTCCAGGAATCTGCGTCTGAATATCTAACACCGTCGGTTTCCTTGATGACTGAAATAAAGTTACTTCTGTGATTTATAACGCCTGAAATGTACTATGGTCTTGACCTCACAATTTTATTTGTATTCGAGCACCATTGATGAGTCTTATGAAGACACAAGGCGCATCTGGTGTAGCAAATTACACGCCTGGTATCTTAATTGAGTGCGTGTATCAACTTTTTGTTTCGTACCTGAAATATTGGCTGCAGATTATAGCCATCCAAATTTTATGAAAGTAAATGCGCTTCTAAGTAGATATTTGGAAGGTTAAGAATATTGTGTCAATATAACAGCATTTCACTGAAGGTCGATAAACAAGGAATAGGTTTGCTAAGGACCATATTCGGTATAGAATAATTAAACGATGTCAATTTTCGGTCAAAGAAGCAAACCATCAAATCTGTAAATTGGTTTTTTTTTTCTCTGTCTTTCTTTTTTTAGTCATGACACCGTCTGTCTTTCTTCGACTTATTGTGTTTATTTATTGCTACCCCAGTATCTTTTTACTTTAGGTCCTTTATCCTTTACAATTTCTTTTGAAATACATTGAAAGAATCACATAGCCTCGTGCTTTTTACTTTTATTTTATTAGCAGTCCTAGTTTAAAAATAAGAATAATAAATAGAGTTATTTCAATAAGTATCTATCATATATAACTTTATAATCATCAAAAACGTATAAGCTTTCATTATGATAAGACTAAACGTGTTGTTGTCGAAACTTAAGAGTAACTAGAAATAAACCTAACAAAATGTTATTCCGACCCCACAGTGGCAAAGTGTATAATTTGCCTTTGAATCCCAAGAATTATTTTTTTGAATCAAAAAATCTAAATACAAGGTGCAAAATGGCATTATCATGTTGATATGGTGGAGGAGGTATATAGGAGATCTAGAAGATACAAACGTGTACTGTCATGACTATATTGTGAATATGAAAAGTTCTTTGTCATGCCAATTTCCCCAAAGTCATTTGGATGAAGACTTAGAATGGCGATAAAAAGCTACATCATGGGGAATGGGAAAATATGAAAGTTTCACAAATGCTGTCGAGTAGATCAGAAGCAAGAGCGAATACAAAAGTGGGAAGATGGATGACCTGCATGATGAACAAACGGACTGACGACCAAATGGACTTAAAAAGCGGGATATAAAAAAAAACCAGAAACGCAGATTCCTATTACTTAATTTTCTTAGAATCGACATTTACAAGTAACTAGTTTTCCGCGATTGAAAGGTGACGACAAACCACACAGAAAGCGTTATTTCTCACTTATTCAATTGTCATGTACTAAAAGAAGATTTCTTGCATATAATTGTTCACAACTCTGTTATCTTTTGTCTTAACCCATCATTTATTTATTTTTAATAATTTGCTATTACGTAGACAATGTCAGTGAGCAAGGCTCCGATATAAAGTGAAGAGTATTCCGAAAATTATTCTTGTTTGTAACATACCACCTTCACAAAACTACATCATCCATCTGTCTCAAGTACGATTGTTAACAATAATTGCACTAACAAATGATTTTTTTTCTTTCAAATATTACTCCAATCAAGTTATGACGAATTACGACTTATCACTTGATCCCAAGTCGTCTTTTGATTATCTTTTAGTCGCCACGTTGTCGAAGTTACTCAACTTGACATTGTTAACCTACTATGAATCACTGTCATCCATTTACCATTATTACCGGTTTATCACCGGCGTCTCTATCTTTGATAAGATTTTTTATTATTATTTTCCATTCGATGCCGTAACTGTTTAACTGTCAGTGTATCGGTATCGACACGAATTAGTTTATACATTTTAAGTATTAATATTCAGTTTATAAAGTATGTAATGTTCTTCAACATAGCTTGGGACATCCTATGGAGACTTGACCATGTAGGATTTGAAAACTCTTGATACGCTGCATTTGTTTTGTTCTTCACTATTTTACGTACTCGACTTCTTAAACTTTTGGTTCATATCGTACCCCTCGAATGTGTTTTCAAAAAACACATGTCTTGCATAGTGAAATCTGTCTAAAGGTTTAAATATGACAACTACTGTTGTAAATAAATTGGAATCATACGATGGGTCAGGCATACGATGCATGAGAAGTTTCTTCTATCTTCTCATGAGGTCTCATTCAATCTTGATTTCTATGCGATTCGGCTTTTTTTATTGCACGTCTGTGTTTTTGTGCATGGGCATACTTATACTCAAGTTACTATGGAAAATGAAAAGATATGGAGTAAATGTACATGGGACAAAATCGCACACAATACATAGAAAATTATCAATGAACAGGGCTTTTATTCCTGTTCTTCATCTTGACAGTTGATGTAGGGTCTTCAACAATGAACAAATCATTCATACCCTACAACAAGGTCAAGACGGCCCCTAGCGTCGACTTAAGCGGTACTATTGATAAAAATAAAGTAATTTTGAAAGACATCGATCGCCGCTAAAATATGCCTTGAAGTTACACATGTCGGGAGCGGTCAATGAATTACATAATTTATAAATACGGGCGAGGTTACTAACATTGATATGCTCCCTTCACATCAATTTATTATAGTAGTAGGTATCTTTACACAAAAATCACAGAAAATAATAATAATAATGTAACACTTGCTTTAGATTGGTTAATAAATTTGGTACCTAATCCATTTCAGTGGTTGTACACTGTAGTTTATCTGGATAGTATGTGATTTACTTCATATGATTTTTTCAAGATCTTTTGTGTTGATCTTTAAAAAATTATTCATATTATGTATATTAGTTATTTTGCTTGGGCCTCAAAAAGCTTTAGTCAGAATTTGATATATTTTATTTTAGAATTTGATTTTTTACAACGGAAGAAAAAATGCCAAAGAGGCTTGGTTCTCGCCACTAATGGTATTTTTATTCCATTACGTAAGTATCATGAATTTACGAAGTTCAATTTTCTGAAAATATGTGAACATTTTACATGTTTTAGACATGCAGTCACGTAGAGTAGGTAGATAAATTAAGCAAAAACCGTTGCTATTAGTATACAGTAAAATAATGATTTGAAAGGGCATCACGATTAGTAAACACATGTATCCTTCACCATCAGATACAAAAGTTTATTTAACAAATTTAAGAAAGTCTCGTTACACTTCTGTACGTTGGTAGGTATTTTTCGTATTATTATAGCCATAAATAAGTCTGCAATGTTTTGCTATTCATCAAAAAATCATCCTGTGAATCTTATAATGATGTATATCCCATTTTTTTAGTTGTTGGACAATTTAATATCAACTTTAAAAGCGTACTATCATAAATATTTGACTGAGACATAACCAGTTATTTATGGAATCGAATGTACGTACATGAAGAGTAACTCGTTGTTCGTTTGTCTTACTTAATCATGTTAATAGACAGACAAGCATCTTAGATAAATAAAGCATCCTCTATTCTGGAAACAATGTTGTTTTAGAAGTTTATCCCTTTATTTCTATTGTAAGAAAAGTATAACAAAAATACTGTACTCCAAGGAAAATTCAAAGGAATTAAAAAAAAAAAAACATTTACGCATAGTACTACTAAGATAATTTTGATAATAACTATTTAGAAAAAAATAGGGAGATCGACCATTGTACTTGGATATCAAATATATAGCTATCTCTTTATTTTTATCATAAGTGGACATAAAACACCATAAGATTCACACGACTTCATATTTATTAAATCCGGTAGAATATTGTATTTTCTAGTACCTTTATAGTCGTGAATTTTCATTAGAATTTCGTCGAATTGGTGTTCATTCAAGAAATCCTTTTGTTTATGCAGTAGTTATTGTAGCATGTGGAGTGTTAAGATATTTTGATTTAGCCATGAAATCGACAAAAATAAGTGTTTGATGTGTTGTAAAGTATTGCGTCGTATATATTTACTTACAATACTACTACATTTATTTTCATTTCATTTAATAAAGTTCGAGGGCTCATAACTTATTTTTTATTTCTTTTTACTGAATAATTTTAGCTTTTTGTAATGGCTGTCATTGTTGGATTCAGTGCCTTTATTCTAACGGATCTGAACATAATCGACAGTTACAAAGACATAGGAGTGTACGAATGGCTCTTATATGGTTGGTTGATTGCCGATATTACAGAGGAGTATTTAATACCGGTATGATTTAATATAAAGTGAAAGAGATAACGCATAAAAAATCAAGGCAACAGCATGAATTTTTTTAAACAGGGTTTTGGCTGCTGCGTCCTTAGTATTGTCACATTAACCTTATATGTCGCTTTGTGTTGCTCATCCAATTTTGTCAAACGAACGGAACTATAAACAACTGTTATACAAGTGGGAAGTTTAGCTAGCAATAAAACAAGGTTTAACCGACCATTTCTTCGGAAATCCTTGTACCAAGTCAGGAATATGCCAGTTGTTTTCTTTTCCTGCTGTTGGTTAATATAGTCTGACGTTTGATATTGTCAGTTTTTATAGACTTCTGCTTTTTTGAATGTGCATTTGCATTCGATATTTTGTTAATAATTTTTTTAATAGCTAAACATTTATAACAAGCAAGAAGTCTGTTGTTTGCTTTCACACACATCACTCCTGGCTTATAATTTGACATACATAAGGCTGAGAACACTACACTTACATTTTTGAGATTGATTAAAACACAAACCAAATCGATTGCTGAGATGAACGCATGTCCTCCAGAAGTTTAAGCACTTCCTGCTCCTGTATTTGCACCCGTCATGTCGATAAAGAACAGAAATGATCTTATACTATATTTATTGAATATATCATTTTATCAAAGTAATTTATTTGATGTACATTACCCGAATATTATAATTTATACGAACATACGCCTTGATTTGATTTGATTTTTGGTGTTTTAACGCCACTTTTAAGCACCGCTTTTGGGCTATTTCGTAGCGGCCAGTTTTTATTGGTGAAGGAAGCCGGAGTGCCGGGAGAAAACCACCGACCTTCGATAGGAAAACTGACAATCCTAGTTAATTACAGTGGAGATCACTTCTAACCTCTCATTAGAACTGTCAGAATAATCTGTCATAGAACTGTTCTAACCTGTCCTAGAACAGTTCTACCTAGAACAGTTATACCCTAGAACTGTTCTAAGTAGAACTGTCAGAATCAGTTCTAGGTACAACTGTCAGGATCAGTTCTAGGGTAGAACTGTCTAAAACTGTTCTAGGTAGAACTGTCCAAATCAGTTCTAACCGTAGAACTGTCAGCAGAACTGACTAAATCAGTCAGGACTGTAGAACAGTTCTAAATGACGTCACTGCAGTAAGGGCACTTTAGAATTTAGAAGAAAAAAATCAGTTCCAATTACTTTACTATATAATAGCAGATTTTCTATATTTTTTACTGATCAAACGTTACATGTACAAATATCGAAGTGGATAGAAAGGTTATCCAACTCATCGGAGAAATATTTTTATAAGATTGCATATAAACATCATTGTTTACGTTTCTTCGTTCCCCGTTTTTAACAGTCTCTTCCTAAATATAACTCTGCATTTATTCATGGAATTTTAATCGTAATTTACCTTGTTTGCCTTGGATTTACATTCATGATTTAAGATTCTGTTTTGACAAATGTTCAAACGAAAATTGTACAGTGGATGAATTATGGAATATTAATGAAAAAGTGTTGTATAACGTAAAAAAACTATGTACATTTGCACCATCTCGTCAATTTAGCCAGACTTATCCATAACGATTATAAATGATATCTGGGAGTCTGGAACGTCAGAAAACTATACTCGATCTGAACATGAATGAAACATTTGCCCCTGGACGTTAGGTTACAAACAAAATCAATCATTTTTCTTTGCCTGCTTCAAATTATATTAACAGTATACTATTCCAAGAAGAGAACTTCTCATACATGTACTCAGGAACATATATACTGACTGTTCCCAGATGTACTTTTCATTTTAAAATAATATATATGAATCAGTCATGTGAGTGTTGGATGATGCCGTTTAATAGTTTTGTTTAAAAAACAAACCATCAGGAACTACTGACTTAAAAAGTCACTTTAGTGACGGTTCATTATTATGGATACAGAGAGGAAATAATGGCACGCTAAATTGATGTGGACAAAATTTTTAGATATGGTATACATTGTGTTCCAAAGTTGGTGTCATCTTTATCATACGATCTGTCCTGACATAGAAATATTATTGGTTTACAATGAGGCCATATATATATATTTATTTGATAAAGTGTAAATATGTTCAGTTTTGGTTGATGCGGTCAAATAATTTTGTTAAAACGAATCAGTCTGATATATTGAAACTACTGAAATTTGTTTACGATTCAATATTTTGAGTAAAAAGAGGACATGCTGGTACTCTAAATTGATGTGGAAATTTTTCCAATATTGCTGTCATTTGAATTATACAATCCATCGTGATATGTAACTATAAGTGATTTACTATGCGTCTATATATATATATTAAGATTTACATAATAAAGTGTAAATATGGTCAGTTTTGGTTGATGCTGTCACATATGGTCAGTTTTGGTTGATGCTGTCAAATATGGTCAGTTTTGGTTGATGCGGACAAATAATTTTGTTATATGAGTCAGTCTGAGATATCAAAAGTACTGAAATTAGTTTACGATTCAAAATTTTGAATAAAAAGAGGACATGCTGGCACTATAAACTGATGCGAGCATGATTTTGTAGTCATTGTTTTCCAATATTGCTTTCATTTATATTAAACAATCCATCCTGATATAAAAATATAAGTGATTTACTTTGCGGCTATTAAGATTTACATCATGTACATAATAAAGTGCAAATATGGTCAGTTTTGGTTGATGCGGACAAATAATTTTGTTATACCAGTCAGTCTGAGGTATGAAAACTACTAATATTTGTTTATGATGCAATATTTTGAATAAAAGAGGACATGCTGGCACTCTAAATTGATGCAAACGAAATTAGGTAGCATTGTGTTCCAATATTTCTATCATTTGTATCATACAATCCATCCTTGCATAAAAATATTACAGATTTACTATGCGACTATAAGAGTTACATAAAAAAGAGCAAATATGGTTAGTTTTGGTTGATGCGGTCAAATATGGTCAGTTTTGGTTGATGCTGTCAAATATGGTCAGTTTTGATTGATGCAGACAAATAATTTTGTTATATGAGTCAGTCTGAGATATGAAAACTACTGATATTTGTTTCTGATGCGATATTTTGAATAAAATAGGAAATGCTGGCACTCTCAATTGATGCGAAAAAATTGTGGTCATTGATTTCCAATATTGCAGTTATTTGTATGCTACAGTCCCTCTTGACCTAAAATTATAACTGAATTACTGTGCAGCTATATAGATTTACATAAAAAAGCAAATGTGGTCAGTTTTGGTTGATGCGGTCAAAAGATTTTATTACACGACTCAGTCTGAAGTATGAAAACTACTGATATTTGTTTACGATTCAATATTTTGAATAAAAGAGGACATGCTGGCACTATAAATTGATGCGAACAAAATTTTGTGGTCATTGTTTTCCAATATTGCTGTAACTTGTAGTATATTACAGTCCCTCTTGACCTAAAATTATAACTGAACTACTGTGCAGCTATATAGGTTTGCAGAAAAAAAGAGCAAATAATGTCAGTTTAGATTGATGCGGTCAAAAGATTTGTGTTAAACAGGTCCGTCCGAGGTATGAAAACTACTCGTAAACAGATATCGCATTTGTTTGCGATTCAATATTTTGAATAAAACATTTGTAAAAAGGACATGCTAGTACTATAAATTGAGTGCAAACAAAATTTTGAAGTCATTGTTTTCCAATATAATTGCTGTCATTTGTACAATACATCCTTGCCTAAAAATATAACTGGATTACTGCAGTGTGCGGCTAAATGTATATAGATTTACATGATGAAGAGCAAATATGATCAGTTTAAGTTTAATTTAAAAACATATTTATTTATAATACATGTAATAGTGGATTGGGAAACAAGTTATTACATTTGGTTAGTGAGGTCAGATAATTTTGTTATGTGAAACGAGCCACCCTGACTCCCGGAATGACAAATGTAAAACAATTCAAATAATAATGCCCCCAATACTAACGACCTAATTTATGTACAAAAATGAACGAAAAACAAATAATTTATGTAACACGTCAACCAAGGATTTGTATAGTTAGAAGGATTGGAATCTCGTGGACTTTTGCATAGACTGTAGTATAATGTCTTATGCAGCGCGAGATTTTGTGTGATTACCCGTGATGCATCTGGAAGATGCTCAACGTGCCTTGATTAATGGCGGACATTTGCATCACCTAAACAAATAGACATACGATATGTAAGTATTACAATCCATATTTATCAAATGTTATAATTGAAATAAGAAGTTTAAAATGGTTCTGGTGTAATTAATGACTTTTACGATTGCAGTACGAATACACGGCTCCATAGAATGAATTTGCATATTGACCGAAGTGACCCCACCCTATCCCGCCTATTGGGTGGTCCTAACATCATTTTTATTTTGACACTTCTTCCTCAAAAAACGGAGATGAGTGATAAAATTTATATTTTCTGATAGATATATGATTTCTTCATGTATTGAGTAAATTTCGTAGTGGTTTATGCATTAGTTTTCCTAATTTTTCTGTTTCTTTGAGTTGATTCCAACAAAAATGGCGTTCTGGAGCGAAAATGGGGATGGCTTAGGAAAAATCAATAAAGTTCTACAATGGGCCTAGATTAATGTTCAAACATGTTTACAAACGTAAAACATTGGTGATTAAGTGTATAGAAGAAAGCTCAAATCGCTAAATAAGGGAATTGTGATACTTTTCTGTCTTTAAAATCAATGTGGTTCTCAGATGAATCGCAATTTACCAGGCCTAAATGGGTAACACGAATGACCGAATAACACCGTTATTATCCGAATAACACTTGTAATGACCGAATAACACTTGAAATTTTAATATTAGCACATATTGGTGACTTTTAAACATTGATTATTAAATAGTATTATATTATAAGTGTTTTTATAACTTAAAATGATTTACAGAAAGCAGGTAAGTTCATAAAGATCATTATAAATATAGTGTGTACATCCAACATGGCGACCAATGAAAACACAATGGAAGAATAAAGAATGATTGCATATGCATTCAAAGAGAAATGCTATGAAAATAAAGTATTAGTTTATGTACTGTATATACATAGTATTGTCCAATAATTGTTTTTCAGTAAGGTTTTGAAAAGTTAACAAGTACATCAAAGCCATGAAATTACTCCAATCACCTATTAGTTTTCTTAACGATTTACTCAATATTGAATGAAACGTAATTCAGAATTTTCACATATTTAATTTAAATTTAATAAAAAATTGATTATACTTGATTGTTTTATAATAAAAACAAAGCAGCTGAATGGATGATTCGTATGTTTGTTGTAATAACATTTTCTCAAAAGAAATTAAAGATTTTCAGAAATAAAAGTAAGGAAAAAAAATAATAATGTAAGTATTGACGTTTTAATTTTTATTGCTATGTTCATCCATTTTAATACATTAAGTAAGTTTAATAATGAAATCCCTAGATGTAGAGTATTAAAGTATTATCAGTTTCACCCCAAGAAAGTATTCATTTTTAATAACATAATCTTAGCAGTTAATCAAAATGAAAATCTTACTGTCTATAAATAACAATGAAATGTAATGTTTCCCGAATTTTCCCGCCAAGAAGCACCTGGCTTTCAACAAATGTAAACAAAGCATTCAATTTGTGATCATGGATTACAGCTTTAATTAGTTTAATTTGGATATAGATATTCAATTAAAGGTACAGTCAAGCATTGTTTTTACTTTCTTCTGGATTAAAACTAGTTTGAAAGATCAGTTTAAAAATAAAATAAACTTTGACATCATAACAACAGACGATCTGAAATATACTGTGAATATATATATTCAGTGACCAGAACAGAATTTTGAACTCTGCTACGGAAGTCGAAGTTACATCATGCTTTTTGTCCATAATCGATAAAACTGTCAATTTTCATAATACCCGAGACAATTATTATTATTTTTTGAAATATTTCAGTAAATTAACGATGTCAAACACGATTTCAAAAGGTAAAATTTATACTTCAAAGGTTTACACTTTTATTTTCACGGAGATATTTTAAAGCTGTGTCAGGCTATAATATTTATCATTTAAACTCCCGATTTGTATTATCAGATATATATATACACAGAGATTGGCAACTCCGTGAAATCCCGTTAAAAACGCGGCCCGGAATGAGATTCTCGTCGATAATTTTGCCATGTTGGATGTACACATTATATTTATAATGATCTTTATGAACTTACCTGCTTTCTGTAAATCATTTTAAGTTATAAAAGTTCACTACATATAGAGAAAAGAAAGAGCGTGCAGAAAAACTATTAAAGCTGCACAAGCTATGTATTGGGAGAGCTACTGTAACTCGCTCAATAATGATACTAAATTATCAGATGTATGGAAAAAAGTAAAATCAATGTTGGGTAAAACATTTAAAAAATTAAATTTACCAAACCTGTTATATAACAACACCAAATATGAATGTACTCAAGACAAAGCTGATATACTTGCTACAAATTATGCCCAAGTCAGTAGTGATGATAATTACTCTAAAAAATTTAAAATTCAGAAACAAGATTTAGAACAAAAGGAGTACTGTAAATTATTACACTATTATAAGGATAACTCTGATAGTTATAATGAACCATATACTATACAAGAATTAAAAGATGCTATCAGTGATACATCTGATACCTCCCTGGAAAGATAGAATTACATATTCTATGTTTAAACAATTTACAGACAAATCACTGTCTGTGTTATTACTTTTATTAATAGGGTATGGTTTTACAAAACTCCCAAGTGAATGGAAACATTCTATTATATCACCAGTACTTAAACCTGGAAAAAACCCCACAAACCCACAGTCATATAGACCAATAGCCCTTACATCTAATTTTGTAAAAATAATGGAGAAAATGGTTAATAATAGACTACGGTGGTATCTAGAAAAAAATAATTTCTACACACCAAATCAGAGTGGATTTAGGAAAAATAGAAATACTATGGAACAGATAATTAGAATTGATAATGATATTCACAAAGCATTTCTCAAAAAACATTTTACAGTTGGTGTATTTATAGACTTCCAAAAGGCATTTGATATGCTTTGGAAAAATGGGTTATTAATAAAATGGCTTCACTAGGTATAAGGGGTAATATGTTGGGATGGGTAAAGGATTTTCTTAGTGACAGAACAATACAAGTTAAAGTTAACAATACTTACTCTGAAATATTTATAATTCAGAATGGTACACCACAGGGCAGTTGTATAAGTCCTACACTATTTAACATCATGGTGAATGATATATCCAATAATTTAAAGTACTGTGCTATGTCACAGTTTGCTGATGACAGTGCCATATGGTTATCTGGTAAAAGCACTAAATATCTACAAAAAAGAATACAAGAGGATATAGATACAATTAGTACTTGGTGTGATACATGGGGTTTCCTCATATCACAAACAAAAACTGTAGCTATGATATTTAGTAAGAGTAGTTCCCCTTGTATTAAACTTAAACTTGGAGAAACCATATTGTCATTTGTTAAAGAAGTCAAGTTTCTAGGCATGATTTTTGATTCAAAGCTAACATGGTTAAAACATGTACAATATATAGAAAGTAGATGTTCAAGAGTGTTGAACTGCATGAAATTATTAACTGGTACCAAATGGGGTGCAAACTGTTCTACCCTGAGAACAATATATATATCAATGATAAGGTCAAAGATTGATTATGGCTGCGAAGTGTATAACTCAGCCTCCCACTCTGTCAAGAAAAAACTAGATAGTATACAAGCCCAAGCATTAATAATATGTGCAGGTGCTCATAAAACTGCTAGTATAAGTGGATTACAGACTGAAATTGGTGACCCCCATATGAGTTGAGAAGAAAAGTCTTATTACTAAGTCTTTTTGAATATATTTAGTCTCAATGACACAAACCCAACTAAAAGAGTTTACAAGAAAACGCTATATATGAATTTAATAAGGAAAAATTAAGGAAAATCAAAACCATATTGTGTTACTGCACATGATACTATGAATAAATTTAATGTAGATACTAATACTGTATACAAATGTAAAGAGTTCCCAACTCCACCATGGCATGTTCTAAAACCACAGGTCAGAACTGAACTTACAAAATTATTACTAAAAGGATAGTCCTCACCTCATTAAAAGTGAAGGAAATATCCTCATTGATAACAAGTATAGTCATTTTTTAAAAATATATACAGATGGATCTAAGAATCCAGAAAACAACACAAATGCATGTGCTTTTGTAGTACCAGAACTTAAAGTAAATAAAGGTTTTAAATTGCAAAACCATGTTTCAATATTTATGTGTGAATTGACAGCCATACTTTTATCTTTATATTGGTTAGAAGAATTTCAACCAGAAAATACTGTAATATTTGTAGATTCACTGTCAGCACTACAAGCTATCACAGGAAGTATATTCAAAGTTAAAACACAAATAATATATGACATTCAATATATATACAGTAAACTTTCCAAATTAGGTTTGAATATCCTTTTCGAATGGATACCCAGTCATGTGGGTTTAAGTGGTAATGAAATGGCAGACACAGCAGCTAAAAAGGCTCTATCAATAGAGACATGTATAACAAATATACCGCTTTACAAAGAAGATATCAAATGTTTATGTAAAATTTACTAAAGAAAATGTGGCAACAATACTGGGAAAATAACACAAAAGTAAACAACTACACACTATTCAAAATAATGTTAACTTTTGTATTACTATACCAAAGAGTACTAGAGAAAGAGAAAGAACTCTATTTAAACTTAGATCAAGTTATATATTCACTAATAAATTCAAATACACAATGGGTAAATGTAATAGTGAACTGTGTGACACATGTTTAGTAGTGGACGACATGCAACACTACCTGTTTAACTGTAGGAAGTACATACCACAAAGACAAAAATGCTGGAAAAGTTTGAATCAACAGGTGTAAAAGATCTCTCATATAAAATTTATTTTCAGGATATTCACAGACACTAATCCCAATATGGGATTATTTAATAAACACGGGTATCCGATAAAAGTAAAATTATACAGAATATCAATATACTAAAAGCTAGCTATATATTTCTAGTTTCTAGTTTAAACTTTGTAAATATGTGCTTATAATTATTTTAATAGGATACTTATGGTCAGGGTGAGAATACCTACAGATATTATCAGTATAGGTAAACAGAAATGAAAAACACTTTAGGACTTGTAAATCATTAGTAAAATTACTTTTAAACAAAACATGAAATATTAGTCACTGGACAACAATCCATGGATTTTAACAAGTATGACAAGAAATATCAAATATTCAAAATACTAATTACATTTGTAACAACTGATTAATTGAACTCTTGATAAGAGAAAATCTATGTAAGTAAATGAAAATAAAATTGATTAAATTAATTAGCATTAAGTAGATTTTTTATAAATTTCTTATAAATACATGTACATTGGCACTCATACCACATCTTCCTATATCTATGTGATCATATGTAAAATATCATGCCACAGGAGTCTGACATATCTCCCAAAATCATCAATCACAATCACTCTCTCGTCGGTCCATCCCAAATCAAATTGGGGACACAAACCTCACAACAAGAATTAACTGCATGTATATATATGTACCTAACTAACACTATGAGGAATGTGATTCAGCTGCTGTCAATGGATAAACTATTGACACCGTAGCTAAAATATTGATAGGGTTATACATGGGGTCGACGGACGAGATGAGTTGTTATTGTGGGATATTTTTCTTTAAGGGCACTGGCTTGCCAGAACCCCGGTCCTTGTGATATGATGATTTTAAGAACCAACCAGCACATTTTACAACGACCAAAAACAAAGCACCGTGTAAATACTAACCTTGTATTAGTATTATTGTCTATCATTACTATCCACGGCTGCTAAATCATCCGTTTGTACTGGAAAAGGTTTGTTCACAGCCTCCTCGCCGTGTCTGCTTGCAGCACATGGTTACCACGTGGTAGCTTCACGGCTGCAAGTATTTACCTACAATTTATTTCTTTACAGTGCAAGGAAACAACCCCAGTCTAAACGGGCGACACCAAAACAAATAATTTGGTAGATATATATTATTTACCTTTTTAGTTTTTCATTTCTAAATATTGGCTTTTTAATAGTTGTAACAGAGCTGGAAGGTATCATTTATCAGTTTATGATTTCTAAAAATTAGAAACATAACCCCGTTGAATTTGACAATATACACTAAAACTTTTACGAAAGTTTTTTTTTTTAAGTAGTACACTAAACTACTACCAAGATAGCACTCTCAGGTATCTATACTGTACATAACTGCAAAACATGAACACTTACAATTTAATACACACAAATATGTTAAAACAATACATTAATAGTATAGATCCTAATTATACATACACGGTAATACTATATATATTTTCTTCTATAACGTAAGTTTAAGAATCCTATATAATATAAGTTAAGATGCTATCTTTAGTCAAATTCAATATACAGAGAATCACAATTTACCAAGGACGTACGAGCCGCAGTATAATTGTATTAATGTATATACCATGTACGGAATATGTCAGACCCTTCTAGGATTTGCATATTTGGAAAAGTCAGATATGTCTATCCAAGAGTATTTGATACTTACACATGTTACAGTTTTCATGTATAAACAACAAACACACCTACTTACCAAATCATTTAATATTTATAAACAAAGCAGGCTAAGTTACAAATAACAGAATAATAAGCTCACATAAATTTTTCTTCTTACTATAAATTAACCACAAGATAATTAAGATAATTAAAATACACACCATAGTTCAGATTTAAATATTAAGATTAAATTTAAGAAAAAACAAAAAAAAAAAAAAAAAACTCACAATTTACTATAATATGAATATATAATACAGGTTAATTCCTAAATAATAATAAATTTTAAAACATTTATTTGAAATGTTTTTATATAAGGTAATCTGGCGCAATACCCGCAAGGGTAGTCGCCATTAAACTCTATTTAGTAGTAGTTACCTGCTTTCTATATATCATTTTAAGTTATAAAATACACTTATAATATAATACTATTTAATAATCAATGTTTAAAAGTCACCAATATGTGCTAATATTAAAATTTCAAGTGTTATTCGGTCATTACAAGTGTTATTCGGATAATAACGGTGTTATTCGGTCATTCGAGGTACCGGGCCTAAATTGGGAGGGATCCAGTTGTCATAATCATCTGATACTTTCTTCCTGTTTCTACCGAAGTGAAATCGTTAAACCATGTGTTTGAAATAGTTTTACATCAATTTTAACAAGCCATGTTCCATAGAAAACACCATAGATTTGCCTTTGCCGATGTGGAAAGGGACAATGCATGGATGGTAATCTTTTCAAATGTTCAGTCCAATGTTTACCAGTTCAGCCCGGCAGCTGACCTTCCTAGTATCGTTGATCTAGTATTGTGAAAGTACATTGTGTACAAATGAATGTACTTTTTTACTGACGTTAATACACCAACACAGCTCATCTACTTTAATGATGCATAGGTACTGCTGTTTTTGTCTTCATTATAAATCATTGCCACCCGGCTTTATTATGCATGTTATTGTTATGGACTCCCTTCTTCTCTATCTGTTTATACCACATATTACATGCATTACAAGTCCAATTAAATAATTATGCCTGTTAAATTATGGCGTTTTACAAGGCTAAATTATTTTTTTCCTGCAACGGCGTCAAATCAAACAATGAAAAGGCCTTGCAAGATGTTTTCCTGCAACAGTGTCAAAGCAAAATCAAAATAGCCTTGCAAGATTTTTTCCTGCAACGGCGTCAAAGAAAAAATCAAAATAGCCTTGCAAGATGTTTGCCTGCAACGATGTCAAAGCAAAAATCAAAATAGCCTTGCAAGGTGTCTTCCTGCAAAGGCGTCAAAGCAAAAAATTAAAATAGCAAGACGCCAAGATGTCTAATTTTTGTTTAAACCTGTACATTACAAATGTACATGAGCTTTTTCTTTTCTAGGCCCAATTGCTATTAACTATATACTTCAGTCAAGTCCAGTAAGCAATTTTATATATATAATATATATGAAGGATATCTGTTATCCGAAATATGTAACATTTATTCCTTTTATTGTTATTTTTGGTGATGTTGTACCCTTTTAGACTGGTTATATATTATATTTTGTAGTGTACTGTATCATAATTTTATGATCTATCGCCCCGTAAGATTTATCGTTGGCTATTATTCAGTCATTTTATATATATATATATATATATTTATATTCATATCAAGATAGACCCAAATAGTTCCACCTTTGTTTTCTAAGTCACTCAATATTAAATTTTCCGATATTTTTGTTTGTTTGTTTTCAATACTACATGTACTAACTGTCTATGAAGATATGAAAATATCAATTTGTCGTTTGAAGACCCACATGCATGGTATGACAATGTGCTACATAATTAATGATTAATTTAGGTCCTGCATTACCTATTATGATACAAATGTATGTAAATGTATATATACATAGTTTTGTAGTTAAGCAAGCACCATTAAATTAAAATATATGATTTCTTTTGTTTGCGACATCTTATGATCCTACAATATTGAAAATATTAAAACAATAGAAACATTGCTACATGTATAAATAATTCCTGAATTTACATAAGCTGGCATATATGTAGCATAAACCCATAGAAAACTAACATAAATCTTGCAAATATAATTGTTCGAGCAGAGATCTTGAGGTAATATGGCTATTGTTAAGACAGATTTGATATTGGAATTGTTTAAGCCATATGCTATTGTATTATTATTCATATTGCCACATGTAACTATATTACACATTTTTTTTTCCAGTATTTTCCAAAATGCCCAAACTGGTGAATGTTAAGAAGAAAAGTCCAGGCACAAGGAAAGTCCCCCAAAAAGTCTAAGCAGTTGTGTGCCAACAGCAGTTGGCCATTCATGCACTAATCATGTGGACTAACATATGGCATGCCTTCAAATAGAAATACTAGTGTATTGGTACAACTAAATGCGACTATTGACCAGAACGTTCCTCCGAATATCATTTATGGAAAGATATACCAACAGTATTTCATTGGATCATTAACATTCAATCTCTTATATCAAAACTTGAGAGCTACACTTTGTGTGTAGGGAACTTTGATAGTGACTTGATAGATGATCATGTGATACCAGCTGAATTGGATTATATCTATATTTTAACGTAAAATAAATCATAGAATATCTTTTTAAATTTCTTTACATGCCAGATTCATTTAATATTCGCCTAATCTGCTTGGTGTTGAGTGTATATTGAGGATTCTCTTTCTTGTCACTGCCTTTATTAATCCAGTTTTCATATAAATCTGTGTGATTAATGTCTATGAGTATGTGTAGTAAAATAAGCAAGGAGACATGGGATATGATTGAAATGAGACAACTATCCATCCAATATCAAATGAAGATTTTAAAACTAGTAGTCTACATGTACAATCGATGAATGTATGTCATCCACGATCATCAAAACCCATTCAGCATAGCAGGTCGATAAATATTATCACATGAAACCAACAGCCTATACATAAAACATGTACAAAAATAGTTTTATACCAAATTTGAAGTTAAGACATAAGAGTTAAGAGATGCGGTATGATTGCCAATCGAATGAGACGGCTCAGTTCACCAAAGTTCAAATGATGTTGATGTAAGCAATTATTCAATCTATCCTTATTTCTTATCTTGATAGACAAAAGTCAGTGTTTTACATGTATATTTGTAAGTGTGCGCTATAAAGTCAATACAAGGCAAAATTGTACAAAAAGTATCTACTGTTTGACAATAAACATTTTAGTTATGTTTATACAGTTTAGACCTAGCAAACATGCAAGTTACAAACAGAAAAGTAAGACTTTTGTTTTAATACTTGATGTAAACTTCTGTTACTTACCTCATATGAAAGTGTACCAACGTACAGTCAGAAAAAGATGAAAGATTATTTTAAGTCTTCTTTGATATATGACTAGTCGCTCTTTTCAAGTTAATTTCTGTATTATACTACATGTATAATACATGACCATGAATAATTCCATGATTGACTACTTGAGAGGCCGTTATGACAGAGAGCTGACACTATAAGGTTGCCCTATTAATTCATGCACAAATTGATTTAAGTGCTCTGACAAGAAAGAAAAGTGCATTTAAAGATGTAATGTTATTAGTACAATTAAAAAAATTTGCTTGCAGTTGATAATTTATAACACACTGGCTAACGTTTCTTCAATGCCTTTACCATGGTTATAATGATTGAAACCGGCTACAGTAACATGCAGAAGCAGTTTTATAGGGTTTACCAGTGGACCCCCTCTTTAACAGTACTTGTCCCAACCTTATGATAATGATCAGCCACTGACATGTATATAAAACGCAATACAGTAATTCGTCTTGAAATGTGTGGTCAGTTCTTTAACTATGTAAATAATTGGCGAAAGAGCAGCTCACAATATCGCTTGTTGTGGTAAGATTAGCTGAGATGCCACAAAATGATTTTGCACCTGTTTCCGAGATTGATAGTTTCCGAAGATGCAAATCGCATATAGCTATAATGACATCATTTACAAGAATGAGAATTTTTTCATTTCTTTGGCAATTGACTGAAAATAAAATTTACAGAAGTTAACATACAAACACATTGTCAACTGTCGTTATACACATTGCATTACAATGTACATCAAATAAATCCTTAAATTACGCTTTTCGTCAATTGAAACTTGAGTGCTAATCAATAATAATTACATTTAAGAAAGAATAAAGTCCTTTACCATTACAACATTGTCTATACGTGACAAAATAAGAAAACAACTCGATACATGTAAGTGACGAGTAGTAGTAGTAGTGGCGAGTAGCGAAGTCTCGCCGCGGAAGAGATTACGATAAACCGCGAGATTCCAATCCTTCTAACTATACAAATCCTTGCGTCAACAAAAGAAAATCACTGAATTACAGGCTCCTGACTTGGAACAGGCACATACATGCAGAATATGGCGGGGTTAAACATGTTCTCTTGATTAAAAATCTGAAATAAAACCGTCAAAATAGCAAAACTCTATATAATATTAATCGCTATTTTGCCGAAGCCTTTATATTTAGACAAAGAGTTCTTAAAACTTATAAATCAATTCTAGCCGTTGAATTTATAAATCAATTCTAGCCGTAGAATTTATAAATCAATTCTAGCCGTATAATTTATAAATCAATTCTAGCCGTAGAATTTCAATTTGTAATCAATTCTAACCGTAGAACTGTTCTAGAAGTAGAACTGACCAAAAATTTGGTCAGTTCTAGGTAGAACTGTCTAACACTGTTCTAGGGTAGAACTGTCAGGATCAGTTCTAGGTAGAACTGTCCAAATCAGTTCTAGGTAGAACTGACCAAATCAGTTCTAGGTTAGAACTGTTCTAGCTAGAACTGACTAAAAGGTGTCAGGCTGACAGTTCTACGTACTGTCCTAGAACAGTTCTCCTGACAGATTCTGACAGATTTAATGAGAGGTTAGAAGTGATCTCCACTGTAAGATTGGAGTCGAGTTAACCCGCACGAGCGGGGTTCGAACTGACAACCTCAGTGTGGACTGGCTAGTGATTACAGTAGTAACTACTTAGACCACTCGGCCACCGAGGCCCCCATACGCCTTGATAAATGATTTGTATATCACTACAACAACTAAAACATACATTGATTTTGTTTGGTTATTGAATTGTCATGGCAATATTTAAGTAAAATTCAAACAACAACAACATACAGTACACGACCAAATTATTTGTCAGTAAAAATAAAATCTTGATGATAATGAACTAATCACTGCGTCACGGATGGGGCTGACGTTCTGAAGGTCTAAATTTTCTAACGTCTTTTCAAGTTTTCAAAGTCACAGTAAACTGTTAAAAAGTGAAATAACAAAAATACCGAACTTCAAGGAGAATTCAAATCGGAAAGTCCCTTATCAAATGGCAATGCACGAAGTTTAACGGCAAAACTACCACACGCTCCAATTAGAATAGCAATAGAAGTTAAGGCCGACTCTATTTACTAAGTCTGTCAGTACACGTATTAATTAATTCAATAAACGAATTAAATTTTAATTTGATTCCATTTTAATATTGAATTAGATTTCAGTATTTCCGTTTGTTTCTACTTGTTACAAATATTGAGAATATTATAATATGTATATACATGCATATTCATAGATATGGTTAGAATATATTTTGTATCAAATAGAGTTGATTGCTACAACTAATCGCTAACCATAAAATCTCTCTCTCTCTCTCTCTCTCTCTCTCTCTCTCTCTCTCTCTCTCTCTCTCTCTCTCTCTCTCTCTCTCTGAATCAATACGAATGACTTTTTATCATAATAAAGTAAATTGACATACCCTCTGTGGATCATTTTAGGAATTAAGATATGTGTATACTTAATAGCAAATTGTTACGCACCATAAGCAAAGATGTTTTAGCTGCAACAACAATGGAATATATTTGTAGTCATTTTGACGAGAGTTTTCTAACAAAATAATGACAAAGTGATGATGGCTGCAACACCTTCAAATAAATGGCTTAAACTTTAACGAATATGCATTTTTCAGTAAGGTTTCAACTCCTTCAGGCAGAGTTAACCTTAGATACGTTTAGATCCATTTTGGTACTTTATTTCTTATGGCATTTGATGTGAATTTGTTTTTATCTTTCCTGATAAAGGTAGATTCATAAAAGCGCTTCGGACGCACGAAATTTTTAAAGCGTTTTTTTAAATCAATTATGAAAAACTTTGAATCTAGAAAATTGTAACATCGTTAACCCTATTCGAAGGTGCTACCAGAAAGTTTGCACCTTTAGAAACATTAAATTCTCTTTTGAACTTTAATTTAACTTTTTAACCGACACATACTGCCGAATGCTAGGTATGAATCAGATGTAGATGAATCTGTAATTATGTGGTATTCCTTATTTGAACTTTAATTCAATAGATTCGATCAAGATAGTTGTCAACTTTTGACATTTTCAGCATGCATGCAAAAAAACATTTATTTATTTAATGGCGGAACGAAAACGTTAATAGCTATGCCAGCTTCTTTAGAAGTGCTTGTATGAATTTTGCCTCGTGCGAATATGGAAACGTGTTGGAGCCGAGTAGAACATTTGTTTTCTTTCGATTGGAGACTGTTTGTAAAAACACGACCATCAAACATGTTGTCGAACCAACAGTCGAGCATCTTACATAGTAAGAAACCAAAGTTCCAACGCCCTCAGGCAAAGTTAAGCTAAGAAGAATTTGGCTACACTTTTTATGTCCCTTTAGGTCATATAGCTTCTCACGATTAAGGTATTGATACATCCTTGACTTTCATTGTCCTGATGAAAGTTTATCCAGAAGGACGTTTCCAACACATTAAAGTTATAAATTATGTTCATTGGCGATGTCCGTTTAAGATAATTTGTTAGAATCATAATGATCTTTTACAAATGGAATTTTCTGTGATAAACACCCAGTTTTGGAGGTGTTTGTTTGTATTTCCAGTAGTTTTGTAGACTGTTGTTTGTGTGTTAATCGTTTTTCGTTATTTGTCAGTTTCTGTTCCAATTAAAAGATTATGTTTCATAATCGCTGCCTTCGATAGTCTTTAGGATTATGAGAGGTATGTTAATAGCCTTCTATATACATACAGTATTATTGTAAGAGGTGGAATGTGAAAAGTCGTCAATTTTCTTTATTCGGAATATGTAGTTTTTACCTGCATCTAAAATTCTAGAAAAATCAAATTTTATTTTTATATATGTTTTGCACTTTTTACAGCTGATTATTAGGAACCACTATTGTACAGGACGAAAACATGGCTATTGGTTCAAATTTCGCAGAGCTTTCTTTAATATTTGGAATGTGTTAACATTTGCGTCATATTTAATTATTGCTGCTGCAGTATTGGTGAGAACAATTAATTCGGCTGACTTTCACAGAATGGCTCTAAGACTATACAGTCTTGGTCTTTTCACGATGTACATGAGATTTCTTCAGTGCATGATTATCCATAATTATTTTGGTCCTAAAATAATCATGATAGGAGAAATGGTAAGTTTTTGTTGTTGTAATCTGATTTCAAAATAAGAAGATCTACAGCATGGTGTCATACTGAGTCAACTTTTTAATGCATGTCATAAAAGAAAATGAAATGTTCTGGAATCTTGAATAAAACTATCCTCACATTAGAAGTTCGGTACTTTAAACATTATGTTATGTCACCTACAACTAGAACTTGTTTGCAGCGACAAAGAAGGCTTGAATAAGATCTCTGAATATAAAATAAGGATACTTCTACCCAGGCACGCAATAATTCAGACTTGAAATCTTCGACTTTACGAATAAGATAAAGTCTATTTTTTTAAATTTAAATTTCATTCTTCATTAGTAGCCATATATTTTATATATGACTTAATTTTATAAAATGAACTAAAAGAACCATATTAAATATAATCCAACACGATTAAATACAAGAATAATTGAAACACAACTGGTATTAATGTATTAAAGTATGACACATTTATCGACTTAATATTAAAATCTATCAGCCTTAAAGCTAAACTAACTCGACTGCAAGAAGTTCGGTAAAAAGTCTCAAATGATGTAAAAAAAAAAATAAGTTACCAGTTATAACAAGAATGTAACTGAGACCTCTTTATACACATTTTTGTAACAAAATAAATGTGAATTCAAAGAAATTAACCACACATTGTTAAATTGTAGAAATAATCAAACAAGTACATTTCTAACTTTAAAATCAATCTTTCGGAGGATATCAACTTAAAAAATAAAAATATGTGTACCATTGTGAAAGCATTATGTTTGATCAAGGGTATGTAAAAACATTCTTAATTTTGCATATATTTCTTTCAGCTTCTCGAATTGATGAAGTTTGTCTGGATTTTAATTATTTTTATGATGTGTACAGGGGTTCTGTATCATGCAAATATGTACCCCAGTCACTTCGACATGTGGTCATTAAAGGGTGTGCAATTCTGGAGAATCTGGAAAATTATAGCATTACCATACTGGCAGATATACGGAGAACTATCTCTTGAGCTACTTCAAGGTAAAAGAAGTTTATAAATCTCGACAACATTAATTACTGATTTTTTTTTTTATCCAAAGACATTGTACGATAAATCTTCTGTATATAATAATTAGTAAAAGCGTGAAGTAATATAAACATCTGGAGATGTGGTACAAATGTATGACTCGTTGATACAACAATCCACCAGAGACCAAGTAAATTGGATGTTAGCATCTAAATGTCACCGTATGGCCTTTAACAATGAGCAAGCTTGCTAGTACAATGTAAGACTGGTGAACAGGACTGTTTCGTCGAATATCTTCTTAATGCTTTAATCTGTTAAATTGACCTTATTTACTATGAATTTGTTCCTTTGAAATTATTTATAAAATTAATGTAAATAAAATCAACGTTCATATACAAAGAAGTTTTACTACTTTTTTTGTTTCAAATAAGACCGAATCTTAAATGACATTTCTCAAAATTTATATCAAATACATTTGTTTGATATTTTCGTGCTCAACATTATGTTTGTGATCTATTAACAAACTCTATATATTTTTTATATTTAGTATAAGCTCATTATGATGGTTTAGAAGACATGACTAAGACAGGCGTATGTTTCCACAGGACAGTATGCCCCTCTTGCACTATTAAATTTCCATGTTGAGTGACCTCAAAACTTGAGTAAAACCCCAAATTTCACATGTTTTTAGTATCTTACATTATAATGAACATGTACACTAAGTTTCAACCTAATGTGACCAAACGTCATGGTAAACTACCTTTAACCAAAACTTTAATCTGATACGGGACGACGGACGGACAGACTAACAGACCTGAAACATAACACCCTTTACTATCGTAGGTGGTTCATAAAAAAACACCTTGATGTTTCAGATTTGAATGAACGTTTTAATTTACAATTCAGATCAAATGCGCCCACATTTTCCAGTAATATGTAACAATATTAATTACATCAAAACTGCAAAGCTGTCAAAAACGTATCTTTAAATCTCTTTGAAATAGACAAAACTATATCTTCTTGAAAAACATAACCCAATATGAGTGGAAACGAATTCTCATTTACACTTTACATTCAATTCTGTGAAGATTACAAATATGTGTTTTGAAATATTCATTTTAATATATAAAGCTATCGCATGTCGATTTTTTGTACGGTTTTACCAAATTGTAACTCATTTTGCTTTTTCAAATAATTTTTGTATTCAAAATAAAACACATTAGGCAACGTTTGATCCTTTAATTGTGTTTCAAGTGAACTTCGTCGTCTTTTTGTGCGAATACATTATAATTTTCTGAACTTTGAGGCTGCACTTTTTATTCTACTGTTTTGAAAACAGAAATCAATTAAACTCTCGTTTGATTTAAAGGTTTCAGTGGAATATGGATGTTGCTTATGAATATGATTTTTTGCACTGTACAGTCATAAAGGTAACAAAAACATGCCGTGATCTTGATTTTAATGACTCGTGGAAAATTTCCTGGAAGATTTAACACGTGGCTTACTGAGTAGAATAAATAAAAAGGCTATAGAAGAAAATACAAAAATTTCAAGAGGTGTCTTCGATGAAGATGATTCATTGCTGTTTAAATCAATTGACAGAGTAAATGCATATTCATGACGAGACCATGTTGATGTGATATGAATGTGAACTCTGCTTTGTACTAGACCGGCACATACATGTTTAACATGCTAATTCAAAAGGTCAACAGAAAGACAAATCACCCTACATAAACACATTATTTTGATCCCAAGCCGACGAGTCTCTTCATCCTAAATTCCATGTGCTTAGCAGAAAAGCAGCATATACCGATTTTCAAATATTTTTATTGACCCGGTCGGGGATCGATTCCATGGCCTCCCTCAATCAAAGCGACCGCGCTACCACGAGACATTCGAAGCGGTTTGTATGTTTGATGTATATTTACAAATTGATATAGTGGATTAAGTAACCTTCATTTTGAAATGATAAACATATTGACCATTTCTGCATTCGGTTGACGTTTAAACGTATTTGCTTGTGTTTACGTTTCCAAAAATAAGGTTTTGGGAATGTGTGCTGAGAGTACAATTTCGTATTTTGAGTTATTCAAACTGATAACAATATTCTTGTAGGTGACAATAATGCTAATGGAACATGTACTTATGTTGAGTCCAAATGGGAGGAGAATCCAGATATAGAAAGATGTGTCGAATACGACTGGGCACTTTTAATCATTGCAGCATTTTACCTTCTTGTCACCAATCTACTGCTGGTAAACCTGATAATTGCTTTGTTCAGGTATGGAAGTATTGATATATCTAATATTACAGTTTCTGTTGAATTAATTTTGTGTTTATAATACTGTATGGGTTATTACCATATCAAAACGTTTAACATGCCGCTTTTAGTAATACATGCATCCTTTACTTGTAGTAACCAATTTGAAGCAGTACAAGTCGACTCAGACAGACTGTGGAAGTTCTGGAGATATTCAATCATAACCAAGTTCAGCACAAGACACCCAGTACCTTTCAACTTATTGATATTCATACCATTAAAGATCTATAGACGTTGTACACAGAAGGGTTTGTACATTTGTCACATTTTTAGAACTGTTTTGTTTCATCACAAGGAACTTTATGTATCATGCGCAGAAAAAAAGATTCTTAATTTTCTGCTTACATTTATTATTTTTCCAACTCAAGGAAGCTATAATTGTTGCATGAATAAATTTCTGGGATCATCAAAGATGATGCTTGCATAACAGACAGTTCCCTAAAACTTTTTATTTCTGGAATTTTTTTTTTTTATAATTTCTTTACTGGATTCGTAGATTCGATTATCTGATCGTAATATGCTTTTGTTGTTGACAAATTGTAAGATTAGAGCAACACAACTTCCCAAAATACAAGCAAAATAATAACTTTTCAAGGGATTAAGATAAAATGTCAACTTTTTTTTAAATCGTAACCATAACGATTACAAATAATTTGAAAATCTCAATGATATAACTGTTTTAAAACTATTTGTAAAACTTTATAATAATTTGAATTTAACGTTCTACTACGAGTATATACACACAATATATTTCTTAATTTCGTTATTTTACATGCATTACAAGCTTGTTACACTTAGTCTGAGTGTAGGTCACGTACAGTAAATTGTAACTGATATTGTAAAGATTACTAAATACAATTTGTTTTTATAACCAAGTTTTAGATTGTTCATTATATTAATTGCGCATGGCAAAAGCAGTAGGAACACTATTCCGTGTAATGTGTTTATTTTTCGCAGGACCAAAATTAGAAAAATTGTTAAAACCTACTGGATACTTATTTCTTACATGGAATTTGATTATTATTGTGTCTATATTATAATATACATAAAAACATTTTGAAACAATTTTAGATATTTCCACAAACTATAAAATTAATGTTATTCATCTCTGCATATTGCTGCTAAAACAATTTTTATACAAAATTGCATTTTTTTATATTTTGGAATATTTAACAACGAAGGACATCGTTAATAAAATTTATATTTTGAAAGACGATAAAATTATATCTTTTTCTTCATCGAGTTTTATTATTATGTACCAGTCTGGGAAAGTTTTCTTCAGAATTTCTAATTTATAGGGCTAAGCACCGAAGAGTTCTGTTTTGAAGGGGGAAATTATTCGTCAAGTTTTCCAATTCATATAATTCTTTTTTCCTTTTTTTTTTGTAGCAAAGAAAAAAGATGATGTATTAATCAAAGAACAGGAACTGCATGCCGTCCGATGTCTATATTACGAGGCAACAAAGAAAAAATAGTAAAATGATAGAACTTAAAATTGTACATGCATATGTAGTCCAAAACATTTTTTAATGAAATGTATATTGTTACCGGCATGAAATGGTACTTATTGAATTGATTATGCCATAATGTGTAAATAGTTAATTGATGTTGCTGCCCAAGCAAGACATACGAAAACATTACCGGTATTCTTTTACTTTTAGCTGTAAAATGTCAGAAGAGTCTTTTAAAACTACATGTACTGAGAGTTGACTTTATGTTAAATCATTTCACCTCGGATTAAATGAAAAGAAAGGAGACAAGATTTGTTATGATACCATTACCTATTTATTAATGTATTAATTATTTCGTGATTTATTCAGCTTACTTTGAGGAGGAGGAATAAAACCGAAATTGCCTATGTTGTATTTTAATGAAAATTTTTATATGCATATTCTAAACATTACTTAGTTTTGCTTAGAAGATATAACTTTCTATTATGATTGTTTTTCCCTTGCACATCTAATATGTTAAATGACACATACATGTAAACACTAAACGCATTGATCCTTTGAATAATTTTATTCTGAAAGGATATCGATAAATTTAACACCGTAGCAAGATCTTTGAACATTGTTTTTATCTGTACTAACATTGTTTTTGTTTTTGATAAATTAAAGCATAACTAAATATGTATTGCTATACATTTATGAAAACCTATGGTCCTACATCCTGTCGACCTTATATACTTATATCTGGACACTGCACACCGTCATGCTTTTCTCATACTTTTTATGACGTTTTTACACTAAATACGTTTGATTTGTACTGATATACTTATCTCTTGGAGAACATGATTTACTTATTAATTGCTATGGCTTTGAACTAGTTTCCAGTAACTGCGAGTACTCTTAGATCGACACTTTTTGTCTTTATGTTAGTTATGTTTGTGCTTCTTGCCGATCTGATGAGTCAAGCTATTTCCTACTGATTGTTTACAGGTAGATGGTGCTGTTAAACTACTGTCCCAGTTTAGGAGAGGGATGAGCGTTCATAAACACGTTTAAACCCGCAACATTCTTCTTGTACCTGTCCAAAGTCAGGAGCCTGTAATTCAGTGGTTGTAGTTGGTTGCTGTCTGTCGTGTTTATTTTTCGTTTATTGTTGTGTTATAAATCAGGCCGTTGGTTTCTTTTGAATTGTTTAAACTTTTGTCATGTTGGTGCTTTTTATAACGGACTATACGGTATGGGTTTTGCTCATTGTAGAAGACCGTGCGGTAAGCTACAGTTTACTTAAATCCGCTTTATTTGGACTATTTGGACAGTCTCATTGCCAATCATGCCACATCTCCTTATTTTATACTAAATAATCTGAACTGTTATTAGAAAGATAAGACATGTCCTTCCTCGATTTATTGATTTAATTAATATAATGTCATTTAACATTTTTAATCTCTTATAGTGAAATAGCATAAAAGTTAAAGGATATGCTTATTAACTTCTTTAAAATGCTTTTTGCTTTATATATGCTTAAACAAATTAGAAATAAATCCAAAACACCTGCGGTTAATCCCCGTTAAATCTGGGGCTCGTGTTGCTCAATTTTTAGTTTTTGTGTAGGGTTTTGTCAACTTTTGTTTTTATTTTCATAGTTTTCCTTTTTGACCCTGGTATTGTCTTCGAATAATGGTTTTCATTGCCTCCATGGTATCTTTTCACTCTTTTACATGTTTTTAGACGATTCTTGATGAACTATGTGAACGCTTAATCGTCGTTTTCGAATCGTAGTGACCTTTAGATAATTATTTGCATTGGAATATGGCTGCCTTATTGTAAGGAGAAGGGGCACAATTCTTGATTCTGTGCACTTATCGACACAATGTGCCAACATGAATACGTTCTCTTAAACGACATTTACTTATTTTAATGGCCTATTCGTTTATCTAAACTTTATGACTTGCAACCACAAGTCTAAAGATATGTGCACCGATACTCATATCCGATACTGTATATACGAATAAGATTAAATAATTCCGTATCGCAAGACGAAATATCTCGGACAAACAAATGGCCTTCGAGAGTGGCGATCTATCATATATGTATATTCGTGTGGTTTTATGCAAAATTATCAAACACATTTCTCATTTGTTTTCCAAAAAGACTTGCAAGTAGACAAAAAATAGTTACAATACGTAGACAAATTTATTTTATAAAATAGACTGATAAATAGCAAAGTTAACAAGCAGAATGATAGGTTAATTAACATTCAAAATCAGCTTAATTATACTATTTCACGATGGAGAGACGAATAGTCCTCTCTGGAAAAGACGGTTACCGATATGTCAGAAAAACTATAGAAGAGTACTTCATTACATGAAACAGACAGAAACGCCATTATGGAAATAACAGATAAAGTTAAGTCCTTAAAATTTGATATTTCATCAGAAAAAGTGCAAACCGAAAAAAGCATGTCAAAACTTGAGGCGACAATAAAATTGTGCAATAAAACCAAGTCAAGATTAGATTCCTACGGAACCCTTTTAGGGCCATGCCAATTTACTTTTACAATTTGTTATAACAGATTATTTATTTGATATAACAGATTATTAATTTGATATAACAGATTATCAATTTGATATAACAAATTATCAATTTGATATAACCAATTATCAATTTGATATAACAAATTGTGATAATTTGATATAATAACAAATTAATAATTTGATATAACAAATTAATCATTTGATATAACAAATTAATCATTTGATTTTACAAATTATTAATTTGATAAAACAAATTAATAATTTGATTTAACAAATTTTAACAATAACGAACGTAAGTATATATGTAGGAAGGTGAGAATAATTCATAGTTACCATGGAAACCAGAAATCCCTATTTTTCAGTGTTTTTTTTTTTTTTTTTTTCATATTTTGAAAATAAGAAACATTGACCAAGTCACACTGAATGTGATGGTTAAACGTTTAGTTTTATGATCCCGCTCCTACCACCTTGATTTACTCCTTTTCAAGCTGTTCCCTTTATCAATTTAAACGATAGACATGACTTTTTGTACTCTTTTCGTCCTTTTAGAAACCAGGGGAATAAAAAAAAAATGACTCTCCGTTCGTTTGTTGGATTGTCATGCAAATTTTTTTTCTGATAGAAGCATAACTTATTTTAGTCTCCATGGATTTGACGTAAGCTTATACAGTTGAGGGCTTTATCTATACGGAAGAAGCAGTTTCATTTTGGGATTAGAAGGTTAAATGTGGAGGACAACGGTTGATTTGAAAGGCAGGGATGGCTGAAGCAGTTCTTTTGTTTAATAGAATATTTTGCTGTCTTGCGTCGTACGCTTCAAAAATTTCCATCACAGATTTCACGGCTTCCACAAATGGAAAGGATTTGAAATTTTCTTTGCTTCTTTTAATATGACGAGCTGGATGTTTTAACTCGCAATCAAGGCAATCGGTTACATAGGGAAAATATTTTTCATTGTATGCATTGAAATCAAGACTTTTCTACGACCCCGTGTAGACGTGCATATCTTGTAGCGTACGATATAACACTTTGAAGTTTCCAGAATACTATTTAAGGGCTTTGTCTTTGATCCTGTCGGTTCTCTTTGTATGGGTAAGTTGTGAGCGTGAGAAAAAAGTTGAAAAGTCTTTGAAGTTTTCTAAAACGTACAATGTAATCAGCAACGGATGTTGCAAGGGCTTCAGATATTTTTCATTCAAACGTTATTACGCAAAATGGAGCCAAATGAGAAAGATAAGGAAATGTAAGTAGTACGATTAAAAATTGTTTAACATTTCATACCGATATAACATGTTACTTTTATTATTCTTCCCTTAGTTTATTTATTTTGAATTTACATTGTATCATAGGTCAAATTTATTTGTTCAGTGTATGTTCAATGGTGTTACTATGTCCTTTGATTGAGTTAAGCTATTTCAGTTGATATTTTATAGTGTGTCTTTCTATGTTGTGATGTTACACTATTGTTTCAGAAAAAGGGTGAAGGTTTGGTACCATTAAAACGTTTAAACCCGCTGCATTTGTTTGCACCTGTCCTAAGTCAGGAATCTGATGTTTGTTGATGTGGTTCATAAGTGTTTCTCGTTTCTCGTTTTTATATAGATTAGACCGTTGGTTTTCCCGTTTGAATGGTTTTACACTAGTAATTTTTGGGGCCCTTTATAGCTTACTGTTCGGTGTGAGCCTAGGCTCTGTGTTAAAGACCGTACTTTGACCTATAATGGTTTACATTTATAAATTTTGACTTGGATGGAGAGTTGTCTCATTGGCACTCATACCACATCTTCTTATATCTATCTTATATCATCTTTTGACACGTCTTTATCCCAAGTCGTGTTCTCGAAGCTCTCTTTACTCAGGATTTATCGCAATTTTCGTTCTAACTTTAGGACACCTTAATATGTGTCTTGAGATCAACCTATCTTGATCCTTACTTAATAAAGTTTGGATCTGGCTTTTTGTTTATTATTTTACGTGAAGATGAACATGAAATGAAATGCACAATCGGTTATTAACTCGTATTTAAAGAAATTGTGCATGATTTTGAACTTTGATCTTCGTGTTTCACGATTCGATGACACTACAAATTCAATTCTCATTCCAAAACTTATTGTTCTCCAGTTTAAATTACAATCCTTTTTGTTATAATTTTATAATTAAATATGACACCATGCATTTAATTCAAAACATGTAAACGTAATTATAAAATTCGTAAACAATTTTATTAATTGGTTTCGTCATTAATAAATGTTTAATAAAAGAATTATTTTCAAAATTAACGATTTAAAATTTCGCACATAAGATGATTATGTTTAGGACATACTAACAATCTAAGATACGTCTGATATAGCTTCGAGACACAACTTAGCAATGTCCCAAGGCGTCTGAGATAGCTCCAATACACAACTTAAGAATGTCCAAAGATGATCCTAAGTCCATCCTAAAATTGGTCTTAGGATGTGTCTTATTTAGAAAGCCGGTAAAGTCTTCAATTATACATCCACATAGATCTGTACTTAGATAGTTTGGGCTTTATCTTTTATGGTAATTTTGGCATTTTTGAATAATTATGCTCTTCAACGTTTGGGATTGTAATTTTTCGTTCAACATTCTAGACCTTGAGCACAACTGACGAGTCACAACATCTATCACAAAAATGTTTTTGGCAACTTTATTTGTAAAATGTCGCCCAATACTTCAACTTGTTACATAGTTTCTTGTCTCGCCAGCGATTTGTGTTGAAGAAAGCGAAACTTTGGGATATTGATCCGGCGGCAGCGTCGGCATTAGCTCTTGACATAAAAGCTTTATGTTTCATACTTTGTATATAGATGCCTCATGCGACGAAGTGTCCGTCTGTCCATGGTTCTGCGACTACTTGAAAAATTCACAATTTTGCAGTTTTAATAAGAATATGTGGTATGATTGCCATTGAGAGCAATTCTCCATCCAAGCCAGAATGAAGTAAAAGTTAGCAATTATAGATTACAGAACGGCCTTAAACACGGAGCCGCGGTTCTCAGTACCGAACAGCAAGATATAAAGGTTCCCAAAACAACCATTGCAAAACAATTTAAACGAAAAAACCGAACGTCTAATCTATATACTAAACCAGAAACACTTATAAACAACACTCACAAACGACAATCACTATACAACAGGTTCCTGACATAGTAGTATAAAATATGCAGCGGGTTTAAGCTGTTTAATAGGCTTGCCAACCTTCACCCTAAACCGAGACAGTACACTGTAAAATTGGTGTTCAGATCCTAAACACATTTCTAAGCATATCTTTTGTGCACTTTTTTTACATGTTTAAATGTAAACGTGTCGCAGTACAATGTGTTTTGGATTGTGTTTAGAATCGTGTTTGGCTTAGAAATATGTGTTCAATTTTTAAACACTTTAATTTTTAAACACATTAAAAGTGTTTAAATTCAAGTCATGTTTAGATATTATGTGCTTACTGAGAAATGTGTTCAGAAATTAAACACAATCCTAAACACGTTTATATCTAAACATGTAACACAAGTGTTTAATTTCTAAGCACAACTTTTACAGTGTAGTTAAACATAACATGAAAAGACACACTATACAATATTACCTCGATCAAATAGACGCGATTTAAATAAAAACAACACTGAACGAATAAGTTTAAATATAATATGCTTCTTTTTGTAAATTCATTGGGGTGTAAAAGCGATGACCGAAGTACATTTTGTCTAAAAATGTGTGCACGGTCAACGCTATTACAACCCTATGCAATTACAAATAGAAGCATTATATACTTCTAATTACATTTTTTTAGCTAGGACCAGGAAAACACAATTTATATCCAGTTTCTCTTTTATTTACATGTGCACTTTTTTGTGGGAGCTCGTGTCATCATGAATGTTACATTTCATTGTGTAATGAATGTTAATTTCAGAAGGACGCGAGATTGCTGTTAGAAAATAAAAATAACGTATCATAATGAAACATACATGCAATGCAATTATATACAAAACGAGGGCAAAAACACATATGAACTACAACAACCATCTGAGCAACATGCTGCCTACTTGGGACAGGTGCATATAAAATGTAATATATTTAGTATCCCCTTGGACAGTTAATTTCGCTTGACCTCGACCTAATTTCACGGATCAGTGAACAAGGTTAAGCTTTCGTGGTCAAATGAAAATCTCCGATATTATAAGCAGTAGGTGCACCAAATAATTGCATAAACCAAAAGTGTCGCATTCTTAAGTCGACGCTAGGGGCCGTCTTGACCTTGTTGTAGGGTATGAATGATTCGTTCATTGTTGAAGACCCTACATCAACTGACAAGATGAAGAACAGGAATAAAAGCCCTGTTCATTGATAATTTTCTATGTTTTCTATGTATTGTGTGCGATTTTGTCCCATGTACATTTACTCCATATCCTTTCATTTTCTATTAAGTGCTATTGGACTGAAAATATATAATTATGCTTTGATTTCGAAGTATTTCAAATTATACGAAATCAAAGCAAAATTAAATTTCATTTCTTCATTTTCCATTCCGTTTCGTTCATTATATTTCGTTTCCTTTCGTTATATTTCGTTTCGTTTCGTTATTTTTCGTTACGATTTTGTTTCTCACTTTATGAGTACTTTATTTTGAAATGTGCCAAACTCCTATCTGCTTGGGTTGCTTGTAAAAACGGAAATTTAATTTTTTTTCTGTTAAATATTTAGCAAACAGAAATGTCCAGCTTAAATATGTCTCGTCTTCAGCACAGATGCCTCATGATATGATCCTGTTATGAGCCCCCTATAAATCCCTCCTCCTTATCATAAATCCCATTTTTTTCCAATACATACCACTTATTAGTATCATGTATATACCAATAAACCATATTTTAACTCTAAATATGCATGTTTTCTATGAACGTGAAACTCGACTATAGAGCGAAACTTCACGCAAATATTAAGTTTTCCAGACTTATTCTTGTCATGCTTGAAGATTTAGATCTGATATTCATTACAGAGCACTCCGGCTCCCTCCAGCAATAAAAACTGGCCGCCACGAAATAGCCTAAATGCAGTGCTTAAAAGTGGCGTTTAAACACCAAAAATCAAAAAATCAAATCATTATAGAGCTTACCTATGTTAAAACAAGGACACATTATATATCAAGTTCGTTGTTTCGGCGCAATGCATTTTTAACTGTTAGGAAACCTATGTATTGCTATTCAATACTGTCCGAATACTTGTCTTAGTTGTTTTGTTGCTGTGAAAAAAAACCCTTATGAGTTATGCGGTACTTTTGGTATATATAGTTGGTGCTTGCAAAGTCTACATAATTACATTCATCAGACATGTTTCACCTGACCTCAACCTCATTCATTTCATGGATCAGTGATAATCGTTTTTGTGGTCAAGTCCGTATATCAGGTACTAAAAGCAAAATATCGCTTATATTTGGTGTGTGGAATGACTAAAAGGTGTACATGTTTGACTGGCAGGTTTGACTGAACTTGACCTCATGTTCATGGTTCGGTTGTCTATTTTTTGTGGTCTGGTCTGGTTCTCAGAAAAAATAGCTGCTTTTGATGTATGGAAAGAACGTAAGGTGTTGAGTCCGTCTGGCTGGTTACCATCTGACCTTGACCATTTTTTGTTTTTCATTTATTGGACACTAAGATTTTACTAATTGGGCTTTATTTGATACTCTAAGCCATAGGGCTACTATATTTGGTATAAATCATGGAATGGTTGTTAGGTAGACAAGTCTGTCTGGCAGCTTTTTATTGTGTTGTCCATTATCAAGCCTCATCCAACTTCTTGAAACAAGCTCTTTGATTACCTATATAAGAATGAGTTTTAGTGGATCGAATCAGTCAACCAAATGGTTTGTTTACCCTTGTTTCTATTTCAATGTTGACATTTCTTTCCTTTAAATAGACTAGTACACCTTGTTTATGCGTAAACGATATCTTTCAGACAATTACCATTTTCATTATTTCACTTTCATTTATGATCGAACAAACATATTCATATTTCAAATTTTTATATAGCGTAGCTTATGCCCATTTTAAGCCTCAAACCCAAACCTAAATTGTATTGAATTTGGTATTTTTAGGTACATTCTCTGTGCTACGATTCTGGTTCATAATCATAAACTTAATATTTGTCTATAAATTTCTTTGATGAATTTTTCTTTGTATGTGTCGCTTTTAAACATTCATTTATAAATACTATTTGTCATTTCTATGTCATTGCATCTAGAAGTATGGATTCTAACGGTAAGAAAAGGAATCCTCCAGATCTTTATATAATTTCCTTCAAGGTCGTGAAGTAGATGTGAATAAATTAAAGGAGCAGAAGGTATGGAACTGTATGTGGTGTGATTTAATTATTAAGTATAATAATTCTCCTGATTAATTAAAAGCAGAAACAATGCACTGAACTGTTTTTTGCAAAATTTAGCGTTGAAATTTGTTATGATATTTAACAACAAGTGGTCTTTTGTAACTTAAATTTGTAAATTAGAAGTTTTCTCTGAAAGGGTTATCTGCCCAAAAACCGTTTTGCGTGTAATTTGTACTTTCTCACAACAAAAAAAGAGAATGTGAAAAATAATTTTAACAGGCGCATTATTCGACTCCATATGAGAATGTTTTCCCATTCTCTATTTTACATAAAGGATATATAGGTGAAACAGCAAAACTGTTAATGATCCGCAATCATTCATGTTTAGCTCACCATGTTAGCTCAAATGGGCCAAGTTAGCTTTAGTGAAACCGTAAAACTGTTAATGATCCGCAATAATTCATATTCAGCTCACCTGGCCCAAATGGACAAAGTTAGCTTTTCTCATCACTTGGCGTCCGTCGTCTTCGTCGTCCGTTAACTTTTACAAAAATCTTCTTCTCCTCTGAAATTCCTTTGCCAATTTTAGTCAAACTTCGCCACAATCATCATTAAGGTTCCCCTGAAACTACTTGGCCAAATTTAGTCAAACTTCGCCACAATCATCATTAACGTATCTAGTTTTAAAAAAATGTGTTCGTTGACCCTGCCTGCCAACCAACATGACCAACATGGATAAAATGTAGATTTTTGTCTAGCCTGCGACTTTTGTCGCAGAAAGCTCGACATGGGGATAATAATCTGGCTATGGCGGCGGTGGTGTAAGCTAACTTCTTAAAAGCTTTATATGTTAGAAGGTGGAAGACCTGGATGCTTCATACTTTGTATATAGATGCCTTATGTTACGAAGTTTCCGTCTATCACAAATCAATTGTCCTTGACCTCATTTTCATGGTTCAATGACTACTTGAAAAAAAATTAAGATTTTTGTAATGTTAATTTCTCTCTTATTATGAGTAATAGTATAACTATATTTGATATGCGCATACCTTGCCCGTCACACAGGTTTCACTTGACCTCGACCTCATTTCATGGATTGTAAGGTGTACGTGTCCAACTGGCAGGTGTCATCTGACCTTGACCTCATTTTCATGATTTAGTGGTTATAGTTTAGTTTTTGTATTTTGTTCTATTTTTCTTATACTGTATGCAATAGGTCTACTATATTTGGTGTATGGAATAATTGTTAGGTGTACATATCCAACTGGCAGATGTCATCCGACCTTGACCTCATTTTCATCGTTCAATGTTCAAAGTTAAGTTTTTGAGTTTTGGTCCTTTTTCTTATACTATACTATATGCAATAGGTTAACATATTTGGTGTATGAAAATTTTTTATGATGTACATGTCAGTCTCGCAGGTTTTATTTGACCTTGACCTCATTTTCACGGTTCTTTGCTCAGTTTAAAGTTAATGCGTCAACTATATTTGATCATATTTAGTGTATTGAATGATTGTTTGGTGTACATGTATTTCTCATTTGGTTTATATGACCTTGACCTCATTTTCTTGGATCATGTGAAGTTTGTGTAATATTTGTAGTAAAGCTTTATATTTAGGACTCAACATAATATCAATGGTTAGTAAAGAAGGCGAGACATTTCAGCATGTGCACTCTTGTTTTTTTTTCTTCATTTTTGCCTATTACAAATGTATCACGAAAACTATGATATTTAGTGAGAAACATTTTTTTTTGTAAGGCCTTATATGATGTAAATTATAATTGACAAATAGACACTTTAAATCACAACAATGATCAACAAAGAAAGATCTATTAAAAAGTCAAATTTTGCTGACATAGTTAGTAGACTCTCATTCCCCTAGATCGAGCAACATTAGAGCTTCTAGTCCCCCAAATAAAATATTGAAACAAGTTCATGAAGGAAGATGTAAGAATATTTAATGGATTTGAGAATACGGAAGAGGGATCCTTATCTATTTATAGTACACATATACAAGTCCGTGCCAAATGATTTGTCTATCGAGATATTGGTATTTCCAGGAGCATGCAAGTTTTAAAACCGCCACCCCTTCTTAAAGTAGCCTGGCATGTTCCGTAATCAAATTACTCATTGGAGTCGTATTCATTCTTTCTTCAATAAGTAAATATCAATCTCTAGAATTACCTGCTTTAATCCCGAAGAAACAACCCTCTTACAATGTTGAGAATAGGACATACTTTGTTATTATTGATAATCTATGGTTTTTTTTTTATACAATGGCTTCCTTTTCAACATAAGTGAAACATGCAGGTATATTGGTAAGTAAATAAGGAGTATATACCAAAAACTATTAAATATTCTTTGGCATTCACTAAATTGTTACACGAACCATGGGTAGTATGCTGCTTATATTCCAATCTCTTTTTCCATAGCTGAATAATCATTTCCTTTTTTTCAGATAGACTGTAAAGTTATACTGGAAATGGATGACAGAGAATTATCTAAATTTATTCCAAGGTATGGAGATCGTGTGCTTGTTCGCAGTTTTCTTCAAAAACAGAATTCTCCAAACACAAGAAACCCTAAAAGAAAGTCGAAGGGTGGTATTGTATCATCTTTAAAGCAAACACTTAAAGCAATGAGAAATGAGAACAAAAAAAAAGGTAGTTCAGACTCAGAATCGGAAGATACAAGTAATAGATACACTGGTAACCAAAATGCTTTTAAAGGTACTAGACAAGTAAAACTTGTTCTTATGAAGGAAGATAAGATTAGACAGTTCACTAAAATCTGGACACAAAAAGGTGGTGGGCCTAGAAAGTTGCCAATTAACAAGTCTGCCAAGAAAGATGAAATTATAAAACTTGGAAAACAAATCTACTTTGGAAAAGATGGTATTTCTAAACTTGGGTCTGTAGCTGATTTCAGTTTTGAAATTAAAAACTTCGAGGGTGAAGTTATGGACGACACTCTCAGTGTTGGGGACCTTTACACAGCCACAGGCCTTACGTTATTAACTTTCTACATTTTGCTCACTCCAATAGAGGAGGAGAGCCTCCCCAAACTATCACTACCAAAAAAATCTGTAAAAATAGATGAGCAGCACGAGAAGGAACAAACTGATGAAAAGGAACAAGATGAAAATGATTTAACACACTCTGTAGGAACAGATATTATAGCAGAAGCCATGCTATCCTCGGGGGTTGCTGATTTTGATGGTGGAGATTCTCTCGATAGCATTCCGGACTTTTTTGAGCATGTAGAATTTTTAGAACCAGAGAACATAGATGTCCCAGGTGATTTTAGTTTGCCAGTAGAAGAACCAGTTACTTTGAATGAGGCTTTAACACAAAATCAAGATGGACCTATGGTTTTGGATGATTTTAGGGTTTCCATCCCTCTCCAATGATGACAGAAACCCAAAAAATAAGAGTACACAGGTCAGACTTACTTAACGATATGATAACAATATTCAAACAACAGGATATAATACAGAGAAATTTAATGTTTGAGTATGTAAATGAAATAGGGTCAGATTTAGATGGTGTATCTCGAGATGTCTATTCTTCCTTCTGGATTGAATTCCTCAGGTGTTCCTCCGAAGGAGAAGATTGCAGGGTACCTGCCTTGAACTCGAGGTGGCAGGCAGACGAATGGATGTCCATAGGGCGTATCATGGCAAAGGGTTACCAGGACCACCAAATTTTCCCCCTACAACTTTCAAAGGTAACCACCATCGTTATTGCATTTGGGGAAGAAACTGTGACATCAGCAGATTTATTTAATTCCTGCCTTCACTTTGTTAGCCTCATTACGCTTTTTTCAACAATACGTGAGGGGCCAAAATACTGTGTCACTTAGAAAACTATTGAGATTTCTGACCGGTTCAGAGACTATAACAGTTCCGAAAATAGACATATCGTTTACACAGTTGGAAGGATTTAACAGGAGACCTATTGCACATACGTGTGAATCATCACTAGAGTTACCGTCAACATATTCGAGTTACCCAGAGCTTAGAATGGAAATGGACAGCATCCTGTCTGACGACTCCTACTTTGTAATGAATATTGCTTGAGCATATGATCATATTAACAGTGACATGGGGTTATTTTCCAAGAAATGTGTATCTATTCATATTCTACTGAATTTTTTTTCTTGTATTCAAACTGATAACACCATGGATTTTAAAGGACAATAAATGCTATTATTGTCTGAATGTTGTGGTATATTAAAAAAAAAAGATAAGCGAATAACTGCTTCTGCACCGATATTTAAGATGCCATAAAGAAAGTTATGAGAAAAAAGGAGAAACTTTTCAGCCTTGATTTTAGTTTAGTGTGTATAAATATGCATATGATCTCTACTGTAGGAAGTAGGACTTATAAATTGATCTGAAAATTCTCGTTATATAATTACGATTATTATCTTTGGAATTTTTTTTTTTCTCTCAAAATGTGCAAAGTGCACCCTAAGAAAAGTTTCAAAATTGATGTTTATATGTATGTGCAAGGGAGACACATGTGAAAATTGTTCTTTTTTTTTTCTTTTTCATGTGAATTGGGGTTTTTTGTTGTTTTTTGTTTGTTTTTTGTTGTTCTTTTTTTTTACCTCACCTGGACAAAAAGTCCATATCATTTTCTATATGTTTGCTGAAATCTATGAAAGATAAATGATTAATGTAAATTAAAAATATGTTTTAATTTCCAAGACAAGATCTTCCTTTAAAGAAGGCGACATTTCATCGAAATCAGACATACTTGTTTAAAATACAGAGTTATTGTCCCTGACATGCCAAAGGTCCACGTTAGCTTTTGCCATCACTTGATGATTGCCGTTGTCAATGATCTTTTTTAAATATCGTATTGTCTAAAACCACTGTACAGATTTTGATAAAACCTGGCCACTATGACCCATAGAGTATTAAAGATTGATGATAAATGTATTTGCAAATATGTTCATCAATCGGTATGAAAAATATAACCTTTATCAGACTACTTATCACGACCTGAAAAAGTGATCACCAAGAAAATTTATATTTAATTTAGATATTCAGAGTAATTGTAGTGGCTCAGAACTTGGGGAGCGGTATTATGCGTTCTTTTTTCGTTGTTTAGGCCCAGTTTATATGTCGGACCTGTGAAATCAAGTTCAATTTCAAGTACAACTATATGAATATGACAGATATTTACGTGGCAAAAAGAATAGAAAATTATAAGTAGAAAATTATAGTGATAATGATATCAAGTTTCCAAGTTCAGCGACGACTCGTGGATCAGGTAAGCCTCTGGTTTTAGGATTTTATTAGAGCATTGTTGACACTTTTCAAAAGTTGGATTAGTTACGTGTGTGGCCTGTGCATCATTTATATAATTTGAAACACAACATGAAGCCTTCTTTTATATTTTGTTGAAAGAATATATCTCGTGGCAAGTAGTAATTGTAAAAACAACTTTTGTGATTTTTATAGTTCCTATGTTGCTGTCAGAGATAACGTTGCAGTTATCCAAATTTAAAATGTTAAAATTATTGAAAACATTTTTGTGAAATAAAAAAAAAAAAAAAATACATATATATGTGTTTGAAATGATTTTGTTTGGTTCAAAAATAATTTCAACGGTCTAGTTTTCAACACTGGTGACAGAAGAAAATGGTTTCATTCATACATACGAGCTATATCTTTGATTTTCTGGAAAAATATATTGTTTTTGTCCCATTAGTCATCGAAACATTTGTTTTGCTGTTTCAGCATAGTTATAGTTCAAACATATTTATTTAAAGTGAATTGTTTCCCGTTATTACAACTTATATTAATTCCTTACAACTTTGCTGGTGCCAGTGTTGCCTTATATTTGAAGGGGACTATTGGTCAGGAGTAGCCCCGGTGCCCACGTGCACGTTTGCATCCGCATAAAGGTTGAATGTCAGATTTATATCGGAACAAATATACATGATAGAATCTTCCAATCTTGCATACAGATTTATCGGGGATAGTAGATTAGCACCAAAGCAAAAGTTACATGGTCACTGCGACATACATTTTCCAGTTCTTTGACTTATATTAAATAAAATTGAGAATGGAAATGGGGAAGATGTCAAAGAGACAACAACCCGACAAAAGAGAAGACAACAGCTGAAGGCCACCAATGTGTCTTCAACGCATTGAGAAAATCCCGCACCCGAGGTGGTCCTCAGCTGGCCCCTATATAGCTAATAAAATTTTGTACTAAGTTCAGTGAAAGTGGACGTCACACTTAACCCCAAATCATATAAACGAACTAGAATTAAAAAAAAACATACAAGACTAACAAATGCCAGAAGTTTACATCCGAGTTCATTTCTCAGCAACTATAATCGGGTTTGAAAAATTATTTGAGAGGATGTCGAATTTTTTTTCAGTTTTGTTCGATTTTCTCTATTTATTTGTTTCATGGAATGGTTTCGGTAGCATGTCGACGAATTTGATCTATTGTTTATCGTTTCCCAGATAAAGGGACCCAAATTGACGGTGTCCTGAAACTATAATTTTTTGAATTTTGTCCGATTTCGAACGTTTCAATTGATTCCTCATGGAAATCTCTGTCAGTGACTGTCAATTAGATTTCCATACCTCTTACGGCTTCTGACCTAAATGTTATCAAAGAGGCCAAAACGTTGTTATTTAGGGGTATCATTGATTTGAACATTTAGGGGTATCATTGATTTGAACATTTAGGGGTATCATTGATTTGAACAATTTAACTTCACGAAAAGTTGGGGAGGGGACTTTTGTGATACCCCGAGCGTCCGGTTAGGAAGCATGGATTAAGTATATTCTGACTTACTGACAAGTCCAACATAAAACATATTGGTATGTATATGATGCATCTAGTGATGCTCCCTGCAATGCAAGCTGTAGATGCTGACCGTGACCTACATTTTTCGGTTTTGCCGCTGACTGACAAAATAAGAATCCACTATCATCAATCTTCAGTGATTTTCTATCATTTCTACCAAAATTGCAAACCACCGTTAAAATTTTCAAAATGGCTGCCAGCCGTTACCATGAGAAGTGAAAAATGTTGAAATTATAATTCTTTTAAAACAAGAACCGGCCTTATGAAACTTTAAGTGAATGTTGTATGTGAAGTATAGAAGCTCACATTGTGTATAGAAATTCCAAAGTGACCGCCATTTCCATGAAAACTGGAAATAAGTCTATCATCATGACATGGGACATTCTAGAACATATGTTCTATTACTCCTAGAGACTTCAAACTTCATATGATGGTAGTGGAATCGGAGAATATGATTCAACATACAAACAGGATATTAGTTTGTACAGATGTGCTATCTGACCTTAGAATTTTTAAAATGGTCGCTGTTGCCATACAAATGCAAAAATACCAAAAAAATTCAAATTCTCAAACTGTAATGAAACTTTACAGGAATGTCAGTTGAAGATGTTCAATTTGACTGGAATTTTAAAAATGGCTACCGTTATCCTGGAAATAACCAGTCCAAAATGACTGCCATTTATGTGGCAATGGCGGAGTATTGATATCCGCTATAATTTGCAATATTATTAATTGTAATTTTTTGGTACATTTATTGCAATTTAAAATTTAACTACCTCCAATAGTTTTGGAGACATTTGATAAAATCTAAGCTAGATTTAGGGTTTATTATTAGATTGCAGGGCAGATATATAAATATATATACCAATATAATATCTTGTCTTGCTGGTTTGTTTTTTTCTTTGGTATATTTTGTCTTTCTGTCACAATTTGTTTTCTGTAAGCCAAGACCTGCAGTTTTACTTAATAGAATATATGTTGCTTAGGTGGCCATTTTTATTTGTCTGATCTGAACAAAACGGAGGTGATTTGTAAAGGATACACAAGGGATGATAACTGCAAAATTTCAAAACATTCAGTCCAATGGTCAGTGGTTTTAAAGAACATTTAAAAAAAGGTAAACAGACGACGGACGCAATGTAATGAAAATGTGGCCAGAAGAGCAAAAACAAAAAGATGACTGCATTTTTTATGTTCATACCAAACGGTTAAACATCTTATTTTGTCGAATGTCTCAAAATCTAAAAGAGATACAGGAATATTGAAGTCGCCTTCTGTTTTCGTTTCAAAAAGTTCTGCTGAAGTCTCAAGTGAGTCGAATAAATTGAAGACTCCTTGTAGGATTGTTTGCCCATGATAGGTCAAGTTGACGATTATCACTATTTGGGCTCAAATATTGAAAACTGTAACAGATAGAAAGATACATTTTTGTTCTTTCCAAAGTTGAAATAATTCTTAATCATATGATAATTATTCCATTTGATCCAGCAGCCCTCACATAAGTTATTGCACTTGAATGGGCATTTTTTACTCATAGCATGACAACTGTTACAGATGGAATGGAATGGAGTGATCCTTATGACTACCAATAATTATTATTTAAATGGGTGGAAATATTTTTAAGACTCCTCGAAAGGTTAATTGACTTGTTTACTTATAGCTTTAGTTGGTAAAGCGTAAGAGATATACAGAAAATTTCTGTAAAAAAAATTATACTTATCACAAGGACTGCCAATAAATTATTTGGGCTAGATTGATTTGACTATCCCCTATTACGGTTATCATTTTTTTTGAAGGTTCAATTGGCTGTTCTTCATGATGTGAAAACAGAACAGTTTTATTTTTCATAATACTTATGACTCGAATTACCAATGATCAAATTGGTTCAATGTGAGTTATTGAGTTGTTACTCGTGAAGGCAAAATTTGCTGTTTTTGGTGTATAGCAGGGAACTGTTTTTACAGATAGAAAAATACTTTCAAGTTGATGAAATGGTTCTCATGACAAGGGCTACCAAAAGTATAAAGGGTAGATAAGATCCAATGGCAATCATTATGCCTAATATCTTAAAAACTGGCAGGGATTATATGCCAATTTCCATCTGCTAGCATTTTTTCTCAAATTTGGAATACTAATTTGTTCGAGTAGTGACTTCGAAGTATACCTATATGTAACGAACTTTATATTTTGATGCTACTACCATGAAAATAATAGAAAATGAGTGATCAATGTAAAATGCAAAATGACTTATATTTTTTGTATCCTTGACTGGTACATTTGTCATTGCTGAAGACATCAATAAGGCCTCTCCGTAAACGTTTAGTGCATGTTATGTTCTAAGTATGTTCTTTTTTGTTTGGCATGGGTAACACATTTAACAAAATTCGTCAACATTTTTATTTGTATCTACAACACCAAATTTCGTATAATTGGCCTCAATAACAAATACAAGTCGATCCCTTCACTGGCGCATGCAGCTTCAGTCCAATTATTTTCCTCCATTTCATAAATACATAAATCAAACACATTCTGGTCACAGATTATCGATGTCTTAGTACATGCTTGTTCACAAACAGCTATCTCAGCTTCTTTAACGACATATAGATAATTATCTGCTCCACATAGTTCAGGAAGATTATACAATAGTTCTGCTCCTCCACATGGTGTCATTACATTTTTCATGGACCTTAGTTTGTGACTATTCCAGGTTCTAACAACTATTTTCAGTTCATCCTGAAAAAAAGCATTTTACATATTTTACAGACAAAATTGGAAAACTGAGTCAAAAATACAAATTAATACCCCGCTACATCAATTATTAACTTGGAAAAGTCCATGTTTTGTTACAGGTAACCCCAAAATTCATTCATAAAAATAAAAAAAAGGATTATGCATAATGGCATCATGTAATAAAATTTCCATGAAGGTTTCATTGAATTTCACACAGTGGTTATGGAGGAGATTTTGGTGCAATGTTGGGATGGACGGACAATCGACCGCAACTCCAAACGTGATATCATATAAAATACAATAGATTCAAACGTACGAGTATCAATACCAAAAAAAGATAAACGACTTTTACTGAAATTTTAATCCTATGGTGGAGATATGTATGACAATAAAGATGACAAGGAATATGCTTCAGCGGAAAACTATTGGAGTATGCATTTCCATTTGAAAAAAAATATATATAGAATTATTTCAAGCTCCTGGAAAAGTTTTTGGAATGTTAATTAGATTTTGGTTTGACGAAATTTCACGGTGACCTATAGCTGTTAGTTTCTGTTTCATGTTGTCTCTTGTGGAGAGTTGTCTCATTGGCAATCATACAGTGTACCACATCTTCTTTTTTATATTTATATACTAGATTTGACCAAATATCAAGCAATGCAACTCTTAGCTTTTCATCTAAATTTCGCTAAACATCAAATCTTTTTGGGTGAAAACATTATATGATTTCATATACATACAGTGGCCGTTTATTTGTAATATCTAAAATGTTAATGCATTTTAAGAAATCTAGAAATTATTTATAGAAAGTAAAATGTTTTGGAAACACATACCTGAATTAGGTTCATGAAACAGAATCTAATTAGGTTCACATCAAGAAAGTCCCCACTGAAATGACCATCGTCTTTAATAGTTTGAAACATATCCATCCAAAACTGAGCATTTACTTTTCGTAAAATATTCCACCAGCTTTCAATCCGTTGATTACATTTACTTGTACCATAAAGAAATGCGTTTGTTTCATGGCCACCACAGTCTCGTAAAGCAATCTGCAGTTCCCGAACAATTCCGTTTTCAGTTCCAAGGTCTGCCCTGATACATGTACATCGAGGACAACCACCTACTTCACGTACGGTATCAATAAAATACTCTGCAATTACATAAGGGTCTTTGTTCGTTGCGTCAGCTTCTAACCACATGATGTTGCGTGAAAATCCATCAATGCATCCATGAATGCATATTCCAAAGGGTTTTAGCTTGTCATATCCGTCCATGTGCCATATGTAGTTAGGACCGTTATTCATATATGTTCGTCTAGTCAATTTTCTTGCATTTCGACATTTCACACCAGTTGGGTCAAGGCATTTGATTATGAGTCGGACAGATTCTTTGTCTATTTCAAGGCCTCTCTCTAAACATTTAGTGTGCATCCATCGGTACCCATGCAGTTGTCCAGATACCTTTAACTCTTTAGATATAAATGTAGCAACATCAAACAAGTTACTTCTAGCTCTTCGTCGGTATAATCCTAGTGATGCAACAATTCGTTTCAATTGTCTTGTGGAAATAATAACCTTATGTTTTTGGCCAAAATATACTTGATTTCGTCGAAAGTAAGGCGTAGAGTATAATACATTTCAATCAGATTATTCCTTTGTTCCATTTCTTCCAATACAATAAGTAATCAACTTGCTTTTTCAAGTCTATCGCTAAAACGCACCTGAGAAGACTATTTATTGGCAGAGAAATATCGTAAAATCAAATAAATGATTCAATAAATCATATTAATAATTTGTTATATCAAATTATTAATTTGTTATATCAAATTATTAATTTGTTATAACAAATTATTAATTTGTTATTTCAAATTATCACAATTTGTTATATCAAATTGATAATTTGTTATATCAAATTGATAATTGGTTATATCAAATTGATAATTTGTTATATCAAATTGATAATCTGTTATATCAAATTAATAATCTGTTATATCAAATTAATGATCTGTTATAACAAATTGTAAAAAGTAAATTGGCATGGCCCTAAAAGGCTTCCGTAGATTCCGAATATATCCGAATTATCAAAATAATTTCGGTGTAAATTCCATTCGTATTACAGTCCAGGTTTTAAGTGGGCAACTTAAAGACACTATAACTAGCATAGAAAAATATGATTTGTCATCATCATCACTCACCTCATCAATAACTGAAATAGGAAACGTTAAAAAAAATCACAGTTGAAAGGAATGCATATACAAATGAGGCTAACATACAAAAATCGTATGCCAACATTGTATCGGAAATTTACTCTGACGACTTTCTATGCTCAAACAGAGGCGAATCAAATACACAGGAAACAGTTTCAGAAGTATTACAAAAATCACCTAAAATAAATGAACCGGAAGAAGAAACGACATGTCTTAAAAGTACCTAAAATGCATCAAAGAACTTAGAAATAGAAAAACGAATGCACACATAAAATTGATGTACACTTCCTTAGATACGTATGTAATCCTTCAACTTCCGAATTTAGAGGTGTGTCACGGAACAAGAAGATAGAACCCCGATTTTATGTTGGCGGAATCGATAAACGAACTTCATCCGAAAATACAATGCGCACATTCTTAGATAGACTTTTCTACTATATTTTGACAAACACTACAGACGGAGCGCATCCACTCATCTGAAGTTCGCAGCTAAAGATAAAGTACTAATTAAGAAGTCTGAAGTCTGGCCAAAGGGCATTTTCGTTAAACTGTTGTTGCCATGGGAACAATTTGCAACAGAACATTCAATTTCCGTATCTGACAAAAATAATCATGGATACGATTAATTAAACTTCATGTGTTGGAATTGCAGAGGCATCATCTCTAGCATTCCCTATATCTAAGAAGTCTTATAAAATAATAATATTTACACCTCTATGTGAATAAGATGTGTAAATGCTGATACAACTGTTACCAAATATCAGTGACTAACCATAAGTGGTTCCCTTTACTATTACAAAATCACAAACTTTAAAAAAATAAACTATAGAAAGTTTCAAATTTAATGAACCGTGAATGAAGGAACGGGGTTAAATATCTCCACGGAAATTATACCTACGAATGATAATATAACGTCAAACCTAATATCAAACGTGCCATTTGTAGATCTCCTTTATTTGACCTCATCATAAACTTAAACATGTATAGATTCTATGAATGCATTTTCTGTATGTATATGAAAAATAAGAAGATGTGGTATGATTGCCCATGAGACAACAATCCACCAAAGTTCAATTGAATTTAATTGAGAAATCTAACGGCCTAATTTAAAACAAAATAATTTACGAAAACCATATGACTGACATGAACCAACGAAATCCACTGAACTACAGGCTCCTAAAGTTTGGTATACAAGTTATAAGAGCTTTCTAATGGTACATTTAACTCAAATTAATCTATGGTTAATTATAACTTTTAATCGCATAAAATAACAAACATTTCATATTTATTTCAAGCCTTGGTATCACATCTTTCCAGAAAAGAAGTCTGTTAGTTTTCATTTTACATCTTGTTTTCAGGAAAAAATCTGGTAAAGGTTGATAAAACACCGAACACGAACCGAACCGGAAACTATATCTACTGTGTATAATTACGTTCAATTCTATTTTCACCATTAAAATACCTCTTTTATCCATTTCATTATAATTCAAAAAATAACTCTAGAAACAGTCATATGAGTTCGTAGTAACAAAATAAATTTGTCGAAAGGAATTTTAAATTTTCAATAACGCATTCCATTTTGTTTTGGTCCTACATGTACATGGGTTACTGAATACGGTATACGAATAGACAATGAAACAATTTTTAATGACATGTACATACCGAAATTCATTCAATCTATCTATAAACGGAAACCTAAGTCATAGTCTTAACAAAGGGTTACGAACGTTCGATTTTGGTACGGGTATTTTGTATATTTTGAAACGTTCTGTTCATACATGAACTTCGGTGCATGACTTAAATTATTACAAATTGGAAAAAAATGTCAAAGTTATAATATGACACTCAATGCATTGAATATGCATTTGACAGTTAATAAGTTAAAATAAAAAAGAACTGCTTAAATGGGCATTAGCCAAAAATAAGACGAAATATATATTTTTTTTTATAAAAGCCGAATATAGAAATAATTGTTCACTGTGAGCCGTCAGTTTTGGTTCATTTCTTTTTTAAATAAGATAAAAAAAAGTATTATTGGCTGGCAAGTCATTATTCCTCATTTGAATCCATATTCATGCAACCTTTAATTTGTCCCTTAGCTGCGCAAGTGTTCAGTATGTGGTCAGCATGTTCATTCATTAAGAATAAAAGAATGTCAACATTCAAAAGTGAAACAAGGGGCAACTTGTAATAACCATTTCGTTGACTGTTAATTTCTGCCAATAAAACGATAATATACATAAATAGCTATGACTTGAAATCAAACAGACCTAGAAAAAAAATCATCATTATAAATGATGATTGCACGTTCTTGTCTGTCATTTTATATTATATCGAGTTATATGACCATCGGCATTCTTCGGAGGTCATCTCGATGCATAATTAGACGACGTCTGGTCTGAAATACGCACGAAGAACTGATACATTATGACAAGTCATTGCATGGTTAATTGTTTCTTTTGGATAAACGTTTTAGTATGTTATAAGGCAAATATGAGAATCGGTTCAAATAGGTGAACATGAATTTGACAGCTAATGTCCCTTTAAAGACCTTCAAAATTCATTAAAGGTAACAAATTCGATAGAAACAATCAGTCAGATATTAGGATATTCACGGTAATTAAACTTCTTTCAGTAATAATAGAAACATAGGTCTTTAAATAGTATAATTGATATAGTATTTTATTACATATTCGTTGTTTTTTAATTAAAAAATTTTTTTTTATAAAGTAAAAGAAATAAGCTGTTGGACCATAACCTATAACAAAATGTTTATTCCGGCATATTATACATGTTTACATGTCAAAAGCTAAGTTGCAAAATTTAATTTTTCGGAAATCAATGTTTTGTTCAGCAAATTTGTTTGTACTGTAATAATCAGAGCGAAAGAAATGTTAATTGTTTATTATACAATTTAGCTTACAGTATAAAGTTTTGAAGGCGAATCAATTTCAATAAAATGATTCTTTTATAAAATAGAATGTCTGACAATTTGTGAGTATATTATTTTGTTATTTTTAATATTATTGGTATAAATATTGATATATTATTGTTTTTAGTATAATACACGATGTATTATTGTGTGCATTATTTCATGTAAAATAAATAGTTGATTAATTTAGAATGCCATCAAATGAATAAAAAATAAAACTAGCTCTCAGAGTAAGAATTTAGTGGCCGAGGTCCCGATCAGTGTGAAAATGTTTTTTTTATAACAGAGCTATATACAGTTAGGTTATACGATGACCAGACAATCAATATTTACTTCTATATCACTTCAAACTTTAATTAAATTGTACATACAAGAGTGTTACGTCAAGAACTCAAGAAAAAAAAAAGAAGTAGAAAAAAAAAAAACCAATTTACTTCAACAAACTGTGTTAAATCAAATGGCAAAATCAAAAGCTCAAACACATCAAACGAATGGAAAACAACTGTCATATTCATGACTTGGTACAGGCATTTCCTTATGTAGAAAATGGTGGATTAAACCTGGTTTTATAGCTAGCTAAACCTCTCACTTGTATGACAGTCGCATAAAATTTCATTATATTGAAATCAATGTGTGAATAAAACAAACAGACATAATACGAAAAAATGTCAAAAATAGGAAACGTGATATCAATTAATCTAGAAGACAATATACCTAAACTACAGAGAAACAAGATAAAGCAATTAAAAGAGACCAATTGTCTGCTACAGAAACACAAGCGGGAGTATATGAATAAGACAAATCATCAGCCTCTCATAAGCAATAAGATGTATAGGCATTCAAACCTAAAATAATATCAGATGATCCGGAACGGTAGGTGTATCCTGCTTCTGAAGTCATGTAGACCTTCTTGAAATATATAATTGGTCAAATCTCTGTGCTATTACTATTTATTATTTTATTCTACCTAAAAAAGTCTTTCATTTGCCTTTGTCAATAATTTGCATTCCGTATTGCTACTAGTTGACAATTAGTATATACCAATGTAACTGTGAATAGAATTTACAGACACCATGAAATCAGGTTTCCAGATGACTGACTATCATGATTCTGTTATTGGTATTCTAGATTAAATTCCAGATTGAGATGAATATTGAGTTTGGTAACAAATAACATACTCAATGATTTATTTTGGATTAGAATATGCGTTTGCATTCACACATATATTTATTCTATCTTAAATCCGATGCAAGTTGAAATCGGATATCAAACTACCTACCTCAAGTGGTTTGACTCCGGATTCACAAAAACGTAATTAATCCGGAATATGTGTGAACGCAGGTCGGTACTATTATGTTGTCTGGATGGGATATACGATACCATATTAAATGTTTGGTACCAAGCCCGGATAGAGAAAGAGGAAAGTTTAATAAAAATATGTTTTAAATTGGCGCAATCGTATACTTTATTTTTGGCTCAAATAATACAAGGCATTTTGAAAACTATTGGCGCAAACGTAGTATTGGTGTAAATGAGTTGTGGCGCAAAAGGACGCATTTTTGATATATATTGCTTTAACATAATTATTGGAAACTAAACAGCATTAAATGTAAAAAAAAACATTAGCATCATCACAAGTACACCAAAACTAACGAACAAACACCTTTGAACACTGGTTACAACATTGAGGTATTGTAGTCATCAGGAGAGGTAATCACCCAGTGCTTATAAAGTTAAAGTTAGAGATTTCAAAGCTTTATGTCATAGAAGGCATATTTTTAGAATTCCGAAAAGTATCAACAAACGTTAAACAGCAACGTGTCCAAACAAATTACTTAAAGAAAACAAAAAACAAACTATGCCACACCTCCTTATTTTTATATATATATTTGAAAACCTGTGCAGTGGGGTTAAGTTTTGTTTACCAATGTTATTATAATCATATACTAGTAATAGAGTTATTGTCACCATCTTAACGTTAATCGGCTAAGAAAATCCCACCCGAAATTGTTATAAATGGACATTCTAAACAGAAGAAGAAGTAACCAAAAAGATATTCAAACTCATAAGTTGAAGACAAATTGACAACGTCATGTCATAAACAACTGTGTGTTACAGTCTACAAAACACGACTAGCTTTCAGTAACTGCGATTTCTCTTATATCGGTTCTTTGTGTTATTGTTTTTTTTTTATGTTAGTTGTTTTTGTGCTTCGTACTGATCCATCGAGCGAAGCCTTTTCAACTGATTTTTACAGTTTGGTCTTATGTTGTGCTGTAAAACCACTGTTCCAAGTTAAAGGAGAGTTGAGCGCTCACAAACATGCTTAATCCCGCAACATTCTTTATGAGCTTGTCCCAAATCAGGAGCCTGTAGTACAGTGGTTGTCGTTAATTCATGTCCGTCATATATTTGTTTTTCGTGAATTGTATTGTTATAAATAAGGCTGTTAGTTTTCTCTTTTGAATTGTTTCACATTTTGAATGTCAGGTCCTTTTATAGCTTGTTATGCGGTATGAAAGAGGGACGAAAGATACCAGAGGGACAGTCAAACTCATAGATCGAAAACAAACTGACAACGCCATGGCCAAAAATAAAAAGACAAACAGACAAATAATAGTACATATGACACAACATAGAAAACTAAAGACTAAGCAACACGAACCCCACCAAAAACTGGGGTGATCTCAGGTGCTCCGGAAGGGTAAGCAGATCCTGCTCCACATGTGGCACCCGTCGTGTTGCTTATGTTATTACAAATCCGGTAAATAGTCTAATTCGGTAAGTCACATTCGTGAAAAGGGAAGGGTATTGTAGTTACGACATAAGGAACATATCCGATATCATCTGTGAAACTGTTATTCCATAACGGTCAACCAACTCGTGATGGCGTCCGTAAAATTTACGAAGGATGATTTCAACTTCACCATTTGGAACTCTTGGTTTAATAGCTTCCTTGTGAGCAGCAATCCTCTATCAAGAAAATCATGATAGGAAACACAAGCCCGGGAATATCGTATCAATTGGGAGATATATACTCCGTATGCAGGCGCTGCTGGAATGTTGCTACATAGAAATGGAAAGTTCACAATTGGGAAGCTGAAATCATCTCTTTGTCGTAAAGTTTTGTTTTCAACCGACCCTCATTGTCAATTTCTAGATGTAAGTCAAGATATGAGGCAGACTTAACTGTATCTGTAGTATCCTTTATCTCTAGTTCGATGGGATAGATTCGTTCAACATAGTCACCAAATGTTGTATTATTTAGTGAGAGAACATCATCTATATAGCGGAACGTAGAGTTAAAAGATATTGCTAACTTCTTATCTTTCTTCCTAAGAAGTTCCTGTATGAAGTCAGCCTCATAATAATAAAGAAACAAGTCGGCAAAATGAGGGCACAATTGGTTCCCATTGGAATTCCGACAGTCTGTTGAAAAACACGTCCTCCAAACGTAACAAATATGTTGTCAATCAAGAAATCAAGCATCTTGATAATGTCAGTTTCAGAGAATTTTTTGTTTGAATCAGAGTGATTCTTTACAAAGTAGGATTTATCCCTCCCCAAGACAAGATACTTGTATCTACGTTCGCCATTCTTTTTAATGAAACAAAGTAATACCAGCCTTTCAATTTGTCTTTTAGTTTGGAATGTGGAATACTTGTGTAAAGTGTAGAACAGTCAAATGTTTTAATACTATTGCAAGATGAGAGAGTCTTAGATTGTATGTACTCTAAAAGATCTTTGGAATTTTTTAGTATCCACATCTGATTCACGCCACCTCTATGAGTTTTTCTCATTGTCGCAGGCCGTACAGTGATCTAAACTGCTAATATCCACGTCATTTGAACTCTGGTGGATAATTGTCTCAATGGTGATAATAACACATCTCCTTATTTTAAAATAAAAACTAAATACTGAGCAACACGAACCCACCAACAAACCGCGGTGATGTCAGGTCCTCCGGCAGGGTAAGCAGCTCCTGCTCCACACGTAACACCAGTTCATACTTAAATTTTTCTTAATATTGTTGGACATGTTTAAAAGCACAAGGCAAGGATATATTTTCAACTCCTTCAATAGGGAAATGTCGAACAACGCGAGATATAGTAACAGCAGAATCTACGTGTATCTATCTGCTGATTTTTAGATTATACTCAGACCCAAGTTGACGTAATTTTCTTGTGATCTACTGTAACAAAAACCCTCGACATGTCGAATGTCATCAGTTCTGAACGTCTTTTGTATGCTTTCACGATTGGAAATAATTATAGGGAAGCAAGAAAAATTGACACCAAATTTCATTTGCAACCCTAGAAAAGGTAAAACAAACATTACACCAGGTTGAATCAAAGTATACGATATACAATGTAACTGGGCTGTGTTTCGAATTTTAATGAATGTATGTAGGCATTCAGAACTCTCTGAACTTCAATCAGAATATCGCAAAAGTTATTGGTGTACCATTTATACATTTTTTGTAGTTTAAAAATATATTATCAATTTACTTAAAGTTTTGGTGAAGTAAATTGATAATGATATAGAGTGTACGTACAAACCGTCTTAAAATGCAATTTTTGTTGCTTTAAATTGCGACAATAGGACATTTCTCCCTTTCAACTTTGTTTATTAGTTATATGTTTAAATTAATTCTGTTTGAATGATGAGGTCAGCGGATTCGTTTTTAACTATCTAAATCATTTAGGTTCGAGTTATGTGTACAAAACATGGAAAACTATAAATTTGTAGCATGAAGCCGCGACGTTACACATATTTTGTCCTGTTCACGCTTTTTCCACTCTTTATATTTTTATATTCTTAAATACAAAAAATACCTTATTTATTGAAATATTTCGCCACTACAATCAAACAAATTTGATCTGAATAACTCTAAGGTAAAACAACTAAAAGGACATATAAGTATCAAGATGAGCGATTAAATCTTTTCTTTCATCAGTTATGTAACATTCCATTTTCGATAAACTATGATTAATTCAGTACAAACATATGCGCGTCTGGCGCACAAAATTTTAATCCTTGTATCTATGATGAATTTATATCTTACAGAATACAAGTTGAAGCAGTTTTTGTCGAGAAAAGAAATGAAGAAGTAATATTCGAGTGTGAAAGTGAGATATGGAACGAAGTCTTTGATTTAGAAAAAGAAAATAGAAACGAACAAGGAGATACCAAAATTCTAAAAGAAAAGGCGTTAGATTTTAGAAAACAATTTCCAGGACTTGTTTTAGCAGTAGTGGGTGACTCAGAAAGTTTTGTACCAAGACCTTGGAATGCAACAGCATTTACCGCGGATCTTATTGATACACTGAAAAAAGTGAAAGGTATTTCAACGTTATGTGACTTGTATACTCAGACTGAATTCTGCTATGTTTAAGTCTGAAATAATCAATCTTTTTCTATTCAAAATTGATGACACAGTACACTAATGTTATGTCTTTATACAGTAGTTATTCCTGTCCGGTGATAATAAACAGAAATAATCATTTGATTCAATAAAAGTATGAATTTTCATTTGGTTATAAAGAAAGCGAAAAAAAAAAAAAAAAATAATAAAATGCTGTTTGTTTAAACTCGAAATGAAATTCAGGTGATAATTTGTTTTACCATGATCTTCTGCAGGTTTGTAAAAGGGAATCTCAAGTTTCATGAAACTTTTTAATTTTCTGAAACTTTAAAAAAATGCATTTGAATTTTATTTGCCTAGTTCCTGCCATACATGCCTTAAAACGTTTCCAGTTTTACATGTTGGTCTATTCTCAAAATAAAATAATTTTGTTATAACTGCCATATTTATCAATTCCTTATTGGTGAACCTTGTAGGTACTAGTAATAAAAGATCGCTTCAAGTAACAAGCGTGAAGCTAGCCTGCATTAACATCCACGAAGATAGAATAGTTACTTGCCTAAGATTGTTTTACCAATATACTTATATATATAACACAAAGTACCCAACTCGCTTTTTGTAGTAACGACACTCGGTCGCAAATTACGCTATATTTCGATTCCGTTGGCGTCTGTCCCACTGAAACGTGCAATCTCCATTTAATTATCTACAAACTGTTGTATCACATACTCATCTTTGTTGTCAGGGCCTTCTTAGTATGTCCATCGTACATCTTTTCTTCTTCTCACAGGAAAACTGCATGATATTAGCCCGTCCTCGATGAAGTGTTGTTGATAACAATTTATTTTAATCATAATAATATAATAAAATAACTCTTTATACAGCTATACAAACAAACAAAATCAAGCCAATAGGTGTCTTCTGCAAGGTCCGCGTCTTTTAACAACATTTAGAATGAAAGTTAATAAATATCAAATCTTTCATAGAACGAAGAACCGGTTCTTTTTAATTAAGTTGCATACATAGATAAATTGTCGACATAACTTTGTGTTTATGCCTCGTGGTTTTCGATTTTTTTTCGACGTAGCCGGTATAATAGTTTCGAATAGTCCGCCATTGATCTAATGCTGCTAAACTAGTATGGTAACGGTCCGGGTGTTGTCAATGATCTGTTCTGTAATTGGACGAAAATATCAATGTTGATGGTTGAACATACATTTATGGAACGCCACAGCTGTCTTATGTGGAACTCCGATATTACTTCATGTTGTTTTATTATTACTTGATGATATTTTGTCTTTACTTAATATGGTTTTGACATTACGTAATGATGTTTTGATATAACTCAATATGGAATAGTCATTACTTAATGATATTTCGATATTACACGATATGGTTTCGTATTGACTTGATATAGTTTTGTCATTACTCAATATGGTTTTGTCATAACTCGATGTGGTTTCATCATTATTTAATGTGGTTGTGTCATTAGTCAATGTGGTTTTAACATTACTTGATGTGAATGTGACTTAACGTTATGTAGTTGTTTCATTACATGATGTGGTTTTGTTATTTTGTAATGATGATTTGCCTATTCTTTATATGGTTTTAACATTACGTAATGATGTTTCAAAATTTTACGATTTTACACTACATGATGTGTTTGTTCCATTATTTGATGTGGTCCTGTCATTCTTTGATGTGGTTATCCCATTACTTGATGAGGTAAAATCACGTGACCAATTCGGGAAAACCTGTTCTATTTTAGATAGATTTCCATGTTGTATGTGCCTTGGATGAGTGTGGCCATCCATCGAATTAGAGTTCAAATTAATGTTTGGGTTACTGTTTGAGTTAAACTTTGAGTTAGTCTTCGATTTCGAATTCAAGTCATTATTAGAATTAAAGTTTTAGTTAGCATTGAGTTTCGAGTTGGACATCGAGTTTGAGTCACATTTAACTGAGGTAGAGTTCTAGTTACAACATTACATTTGAGTCATTTTTTAAGGTAGAGTTTGAGTAAGATTCGAATTTAAGTCTCATTTAGATTAATTAAGATTTTAAGTTGAAATTCGAGCTATCTTATATGAGTTCGTAATTAAATTTTCTATCGCGAAACAAGGACTTTTGCTCGGGCTTCCGAAAAGAGGGCTCCGGGGTATGCGTACAAAAGATAAACAATGTTACAGTATACAAAACGCAACATAGAAGTTGAAATAAAGTTAGATGTGGTGTGATTGACAATGAGACAACTATCCATCAGAGTTTAAATGCAGTGGATGTAAGAAATCATATATAGGCAACCGTACAGCCTTCAACACACCGTATAGTCAGGTACAAAAGGCCACCATGCAACATGTGAAAAATTCAAACGAAAAACAAACGGTCTTATTTATAAATAAACAATCTACAAAAAAGAAATGACACACATTTATACAACGACAACAATTGAACTTCATGCTCCTGACTTGGGACAGGTACATAAAGAAAGTGCACGTGGCGGAGTTTAACATGTATGTGAGCGCTAAATCCTAACCTTACATCGGACTGTTACAGTTGTGTAAGAGCACAACACGAGAAAAAATGTAAACTAGACAAAGTGATGCCCCGCACTCAACTCATTTAACCGCTTATACCCCAAAATGACAAAAAATGTTCATTTATCTCCCAAAAGAGCAAAAGATAATAAAATAAAACCCTGACCACATGCACACCTTCAATATATGTACAAACAGACAGTAAAGAAAACTTCCTAGGATTCAAACTGTAGGAGGAGTTATGCGGAATAACTATATACCCATAATGGGACGGACAGACGGACGGACGGACGGACAGGGGGTAAAACAATATGCCCCAACTTTCAGTTGCGGTGGCATACAAAACAGTTTCATTTGGCTGTTTCAATAGATCGGTATGACTGGGTAATATAAATCCATCGGGGTGATCTCGGATGCTCCAGAAAGGCACCCGTCGTGTTATTCGAGAAAGTACAAACCCAGTGATTTGGTTTTATTTGGTAGTTTACATTCAAGGAAAAGATGACGGTTTTATGGTTACGACCACTGGAACATGTCCGTCGTCACATATGAAACAGATATTCCAAAAAGTTTATTTTTCAATTAGTGCGAGGTAGATCAGGGAATTCAATTGATTACAAATAAAAGATTGATATTCGTATAAGTTCAAATGATCAATTACGCTAAAAAAAAATCGGAGAATTCTTGTTTTATAGTATTGATGCTTTGTCGCTAAGTCCGAGCCCCCCTCCCCCCCGTTTCCCTGTAACTTTAGTGTGAGTTGATTTGAAGTGTTTCATTTGTTAACAATAAAGTTCAAGTCTTTTGATTTGTGTCGAGCCTGCGACATCAATGTAGCGGCAGTGAGACACAACAAACCTATATTTCGTCGTCGATAGTGGCGTCGGCGTCTCCATCTCCATTTTTTTTATTTCTATTGAGTTTAACCTTTCATTTTACATGTTACTAAACATGTATGCCATGTATATTACTTTTAGAACATCATACTGGATTTGTTTACCTCGACTATTGTATCTGTATTTATATTGTATGTTTCTCTGTAAACTTGTATTTAGTTTTTAGAGAATAAAGTATCTATCTATCTATCTATCTATAGATCGTTAGGTTTCTAGTTTTTTACATTTTTCATTTCGGGACCTTTATAGCTTACTATAGGGTATGGGTTTTGCTCATTGTTGAAAACCATACAGTTTTGTTTTAGTTAAATAAAACCGAATTACATGTAAACTGTTTTGACATGATAAATTTGTAAACCTCCATGAAGTGTTTTAAAACTTGTATAGGAGTTATTCCTCAATTTCAAGAAAAAGCATCTACAGAAAAACATTTTTTTTTTTTACCGATAAATGTATAGATTAATGTACAGCCGATCAACATGACGCTTTTACACTTACAGCAGCAATATCAGGCGAGACACAGGGTTCCGTGGAATATTTTACAAATTTATTACAAAATACTGCTTCCGTTTGAGAACTTAGGATAAAACAACAGGACCAAGTGATTTGGGGATATCCCAATTATGTCCGAAATACTATAAACTTTTAATACTTTATTTCTTATTATTATCTGCCGTTCCCTTTTCATACCAAATAACTCTGAACAACCACTCGAACTTTAATTTGAACTTTAACTCAATGGATAGCGATACCCATCCAAAGCACATTAAACAAACGATATATTGAAATCTGTTTAAAAATAGAACATATTTTTTCCGAATTGGTCACGTGGTTTTACCTCATCAAGTAATGGGATAACCACATCAAAGAATGACAGGATCACATCAAATAATGAAACAAACACATCATGTAGTGTAAAATCGTCAAATTTTGAAACATCATTGCGTAATGTAATGAAACAACTACATAAACCACATCGAGTTATGACAAAACCATATTGAGTAATGACAAAACTATATCAAGTCAATACGAAACCATATCGTGTAATATCGAAATATCATTAAGTAATGACTATTCCATATTGAGTTATATCAAAACATCATTACGTAATGTCAAAACCATATTAAGTAAAGACAAAATATCATCAAGTAATAATAAAACAACATAAAGTTATATCAGAGTTCCACATAAGACAGCTGTGGCGTTCCATATACATTTGTTTAATATAGTTTGATGACCAGCAGGTGATAGATTTAAATATATTAGATATCTGAGAAAAAAATTCTTATAACAATATGGTACAATATGGTACAATTAATGTATTCTTGATGAATAACTTTACTAGTGGACAATTTCGATTTCAATACAAACAAACTAGAACGCATCCATCAATGCTGTATTTTCCGCGGGTTTTTAAAGAACGTGAATATTCAGAAAATATGAAAACATTGAGATAAACATATTAATAAAGGTATTGAAATGGTCATTATATCCAATGCGAAATTATTTCCAAACTTGCATGTATTCAATTCACTGCCATCGCGCGTTTTATTTTATCATTAATATCTACTAATATTAGAGGTCGGTCAATTTAAAACGTATCAAATCGTATCAGGTGCGTTGACGTAACTATACGTATCTGGGGACATCCTAAAATAATATGTCGTACTATCCTTGATGGAAATATCGTTCAAATTGTGAAAGAGCTGCGCTTACGAGAAACGTGGCACTATGTGTGTAGCAAAAAAAAAAATGTCCAAGTTAATGATCTCGCGTCTGGAACATAACCGAATCGAATGCACCTTCTTTTGAGCCACACAGATTGTAGAAGAAGTTTAAGTCATTAAACGTCAGATTTCGAAATGGTACGTTTCTAAATATAAGGTAATGCAAGATAAAGAAGTGAAGCAAACTGAGCTCCTTACCAGAAACGATAAAAAAAGGCAACAGTAGTATACCGCTATTCGAAATTCATAAATCGATTTAGAAAAAAACAAATCCGAGTTACAAACTAAAACTGAGGGAAACACATCAAATATAAGAGGAAAACAACGACATAACAGAAATTCAACACTAAAATGCAACACACACACAGAAACGAACTATAATATAACAATGACCATTTTCCTAAAAAACCATAAAACAAATATGAAATAACAAAAAGGAGGGAGACAATTGTGACAGGCCATCGCAAAAAGTAGGCGCGGTAAAGTGACTTATTTGGCCCGCAATATCAATTCCATAATGTCAAAACGAAAAGAACTTCAAGTTAATGAATAAAAATGTGAGAAAGTAAAATAGAACGATTTGTAGAACTTTGCTATTGAAACGCAATGGCCAGGCATGCATATGATGTCTTTTTTTCTGTATTGCTTTTGGTAATTTTTACTGTCTTCGTACCATTGCCCCATATTTGTTGGTTTTTTTTTAAAAGCCTACGTTAGCTAATGATAAAACCGCCCCCCTTTTTTTCGCAAAACACCACCATTGCCAATCTAGTAAAACTGTATAATTGTTTTAGCTATAGGTCTCCATGAAATGAAGAGAATGAAAAGTTTTGATACGCAACATAGACTTAAACTCTGGATCGAATATTGTGTTTTGTTATATTTCCAGATACGTTAACGTCAACGTGTCTGATATGAGTGGATACGTTTTAAATTGACCGACCTCTATTACGGTTTGTACAGGTAAATCGTGGTTTTATATCAGGTTCAGTAAATCTTTAATAATTGAAGCTTTATTAGCTGGAATGGTATAATCAATGATAAAAATATCTTCAAATGACACTTTTCAAAGGAAATCTCAGTTTTCACATAAATACAATTTTGTGTACTTGCAGTCAAAATTTGAAAGACGTATTTAAGAATCGATACATGTATATGAATATTTATAGGTAAAAGATAAAATACTTAAAATAAAGAATGGCAAAATATATATAGCAAATTTATTACCCGTCAAAAGATGTGTCATAGATCATCTCTCTTCGGCGTCCGTCCGTTATATGCGCCGAAAGGGTTTGCGTCTCTAATTGATAAATAATTATCATTGACATTCTTCCCTGTTCTACTAAGTATTGGTCACGTTGTTATTTTTTTGGATATACTTTTTTTTATCTTAATTTCAGAGGCACTTGTCTCTGACAAAATACCTACAAGTGCGTGTGCTCCTTTTTCAGAATTCTCAGACTTTAGACGTCAAATTATGGGAATTTAAATATTATCAAAAAGACTTTAAACATTAATATTTTAAAAATATGCTCCATCTGAAGGCGTCGGATATCTTTTTTTAAAGGTAGAACTTGATTTAGGTATACACCTTGAATGTCGTGATATCAATCACCAACTGATCACACTTGTTGTCCTGTCAAAAAAACTTTCTCAGAAAGATTGCACAGAAAACATTGTACATTCACCCGCAAAAAATATACTTATCAAAATAAACGTTTACTGGCTCATCTAATTTAAAGTTTGGCTATCAGGTCATGCGATCCAAGGTTTGGGTTATTTGTAGTCGTATAATTTAAGCAAAATCATGCATTTATAAGTTTTTGATAATATAATTACATGTATGAAAGTACAACTGTTTTTTTTTAATTGTTATACAGTAAATCATAATGAAATATCCTTTTGCACCAAATATTTCCTAATAAAATTGAGAATGGAAATGGGGAATGTGTCAAAGAGACAACAACCCGACCAAAGAGCAGAATACAGCCGAAGGCCACCAATGGGTCTTCAACACAGCGAGAAAATCCCACACCCGGAGGCGTGCTTCAGCTGGCCCCTAAACAAAAATGTGTACTAGTTCAGTGATAATGGACGTCATACTAAACTCCAAAACATATAAATGAACTAAAATTAAAAACATACAAGACTAACAAAGGCCAGAGGCTCCTGACTTGGGACAGGCGCAAAATGCGGCGGGGTTAAACATGTTTTGTGAGATCTCAACCATCCCCCTATACCTCTAGTCAATGTAGAAAAAACAAACACACAGCAATACGCACAGTAAAACTCAGTTTAAAAGAAGTCCGAGTCCGATGTCAGAATAGGTAACAAAAGAAACTAAGCAAAATGACAATGATACATAAATTAACAAAGGACTACTAGCAGTAACGGACATGCCAGCTCCAGACCTCAATTAAACTGATTGAAAAATTATGTCTTCATCATATGAAAATCAAGCACAATCCCTCCCATTAGGGATTTAGTATCATACCATCATAAAATATATGAGAAGAACATAACCCGTATCATGCCAACAACTGGTTTTAGAATAATGTGTTTATTTCCGATGCAAAGACCCTATGAGTGAATCAATATTAGTTCCAAAATATGGCATCTTTAATGACCTGACAACAGTATCGTAACTATATCCCTTCTTAATAAGTCTGTTTAAAGGTTTGGTTAGCTTTTGAGGTGAATGCCGACATTTTTGTGCTTTGTAAAGAATATTACCATAAAAGATTGGATGTGAAATACCTGAACGTATAAGATGTCTGCATGTTGATTTATATTTACGAATGATGTCCTTGTACCGATGATCAAATTTAGTAAATGTTTTAACTAGTTTGTGATATCGAAAACCCTGGTGTAATAATTTTTCAGTAATACATATATTTCTTTCGTTAAAATCAAATACGTTGTTACATACACGAGCTAATCGATCAAGTTGAGATATATAAACACCATAAGATGGTGACAAGGGAACGTCACCATTTAAAATTGGATTATTAACAATAGTAAATGAAAAATCATCTCTTTTATCACAAACCTTGGTATTAAGCTTCCCGTTAAAGATATAGATATCAAGATCCAGGAAAGGGCAGTGTTCATTGTTAGTATTAGCTTTATTTAAAGTCAGTTCAGCAGGATAAATCTCTTTAGTGTACATACTGAAGTCGTCATTATTTAATTTGTATATCAAATGTTTAACACAGACTTATTTTATATACCATATTTCACAGAAAGTTGGTTAATTTATCGTGGAAAAGATGTTGGTATTAGTTCTTTTATTTACAATGCATTTGAAGAAGACATCAGAACGAATGGAACATTGGCAACTAAGTTACTTGCAGTCAAGCCAAAGGTAATTCATGTACAGTCATTCGTTTACGTGTTAAAATTCATTAGGGGCTAAATTAGTTTGTTTTACGAAAAGTATATCACTCTTACCAATGTTTATTGACTTCGATTAGTTTTACGTTTTTATTTAAAGTATTAGATACATGTAAGTGATTGTTAAAGATTAATCGCTAACAAAGAACAATTCATTGTCAAATCGTTTCCTTACAAACATAGGATGAGAAAATTCTGGGAAAACCCAACCAACAGAAACAAACAACAACCGGCAAATCGAAAGCATCAAAGAATCAGTTGTCATTTAAACTACCACATATGAATGAGAAAGACTGGTTCAACATTGGTTTGATTGAACTTTTAAAGTGTTTATCAGCAAAACCACACCTCTTCTATCCTTTATTACGGGAAACGAGGAAAGCAAACAATATCATAACGGTAAGTTGGAAAATTCATCATTAATTTATCATAAATAGTACATCGTTTAATTCATTGAATCACTTAGCAACTGACCCAACATCCTTCAAATGTACAATTAAAAGTTTTTGAGTCACCTTACTGTTAGTATTAAAACGTGCATGATCAAATCATCAGTTAAATGTAATGTATTTCAAGCCTTTAATATTCTCGGTGATGAATGAGGTTAACTTGCGCTTATTGGAGCCTCACAACTAAGAAAAACTTAATTTATACAATATAATCTAATTTAACGTCCTCCAAGTTTTCTCCATTCTAATGCAAGTTTGGATACTGAAAGTAATATTTTCTCCCTGCTTATGTTTCTGATATAAAAACTTCAAAATTGGCATTCACGCTAAATTTTGTTAATGATTTTGTTACATAAATTCATAGACACGAAGTACATGATATGTTACTTTAAATGTATTACGTAAATCTATGTCTGTTATCGTGTAAGATTAAAGTAAAAATCCACAGAATTGAAACTATAATATTTTGCCTGTATTTAAGTCACACTTTTCCATGTATACAGAATTACCAATGGAGATTCCAGTTTTATTAGTGGTAGCCGAAGGCGATATAGAAACAATTCATCAGGTAGAGTCATCTGTTGAATCCAATATTCCTGTTCTTCTGGTAAAGGGATCGGGGAAAGCTGCAGATTTATTAGTTGACTTCCTAACAAGCAGGTACTGGTAGGTTAAGATAATAGTTGCAGTTGATTGGAGATTTCTGTTAGCTGTTTACCATAAAAATAAATGTATTCTTCTATAGTTAGGTGGAAACTATCACAAATTCAGAACCCACAATGCATACAGTACATATGTGCGTTATTGTCTATATAACTTTCAAATGTTGAGATGATGTTATTAATTATACAAACGATTTATTTCGTTTTATTATGCGTCCGACGATCCATCAGCTTGTACGTCTGTGCGTGCGTCCGTGTGTATGTGCTTCTGTCCCTCACAAATCGTTTCCGTTCGCTGACTTTCACTCCGCTTGGAGTTGGGTAATGATACTTTGCATATTTATTCACCACTACTGAAAGTGGTGTTGTGTACATGAAAGAAAACACTACAAAGAAGGTCAATGTCAAAAACTTATTTTAACTTAGTCACAAAAATGTACTGCTATTGAATTATTGTCTTTCCGTGCTTTTAATTCGCAGACAGCTTTTTTGTATGTAGTGACCTTAACAATGACATCTCTCGTTATAAATTCGGCAACCACACAGTGCAAGGGCGAAGAGAAAACTCGAAATAAAAGATAAAATAAACAAAAATGGAAAGAAGATATTATCAATCGGTTCTGAAAGAAAAAAAAAATAATCACCAAATCATTTATCAACTGTTATGAAAAAGTTTATTTAACTTTTCCATTTAATACGGATTGATTATTTCTCAACGCTGTCTATGCTTTTTTGGTTGCTGTTAATCGACATATATAATTTTCCCCTTCGATTTATCTATATGAAAAATTAATTATTGAGACGTTAGAAAATAGAAAATGGCAGTAAGCAGTGATTTATTCATATGAATAAGAGACAACAGATAGTTTAACAATATTCAAATATCATATACGTCTAGTATCCCATTTTGATTGTAAAATCTATTAGAAAAACCTGAGAGAATTGCAAGAACTCCTAATTATGTTCATCGACATGCATCACCTGGAATGCGAATCCAAGTTCAACGAAAATGTCTCTATAGGGAATGGTATACAGTCGGTAAATATACAGATCAGAAGACGCGTCTGGTATCTTATAATAAGATCTAAACTGCGAAAACATGTTTCGCGTGAGTTGAGACTCTCGGATACTAAGTAAACAAGTCATTGACATCTCTTATTCCGATGAGCGATTCAGGTTCTTTTGATCCGTTAGTTTAAATGTGGTATATTACGGCCAGTAAATTGGATATGGGATAAGAGCGTATTACGAGAAGTGTTATGTTTTACCAGTTTTTACGATGGAAGAAGTCAGTAATATAGCTGCAAATTTTGTTTCTGGAAGCTTTTTAAAGAAATGTATATATATGAAACTGTGTGTGTGTATGGTACGTTGTGTGTGATTATTTTATAATTTGCTTTTACTATATTTATGAACTCAGAGTATTAACGAGTGAGAAAACTGGACTTCTAAAGAACAAAGCCCCAACATTATTTGGAACAATATTTACTAAGAGTTCATTATACAACCTTGAGCAGAGAATGAAAAAGATACAAGAAAATCAACATCTTGTGAGTTATTTAAAACATTATCATAATTCAAATAAACATCTAATGAAAGTTCTTGGTGAATAACAAATATAAATTTTGATAATTTAGCATAAAACTTTAGGGCTGCAATAGTTCAAATAGTGAATGGTATACAAATTAGCGACTACAAGTGAATATAGAAAATTACTATATATATATGTAAATATATAAATTATAAACAAGTCTAAATTGACAACAATATATGTAAATTATATACATCCAACCACTCATAATAGAAAATACTGACAATAGAGGTAAATATTTTATGAAGACATACACATCGAGGACAAAAGAACCCAACCCCTCCTCTAAAAAAAAGATGACTTCAGTGTTAATCGCCATTTCGGGTAATCTTTTCCTTCATCTTCTTTAAAAAAAGAAATGTCATTACTGATGCTCGAGGCCAAAATAATAAAAAAAACTTTATACAAAGTGTGTTTAATATATTCACAGTTTGAGGAGTCCTATGTTGTATGGGGTGATTTATATTCTCTTTAAGATAACTGTCTACGATGTAGAAAGATCAGATGAATATAACTTAGAAGATACTATAGTAGATGCAATCATTAAAGGATGGTCTTTAAAACATATAAAAGATGACCAAGGCGGTAATTACGTAATTGAAATAACATCTTAAAAATGTATACGTAGAAATGTTTAACAGAAAAATAGAATTAAGTGTCCACAGAAAACAGGACATGGTGATAATAAATGTATGAAAATTGTGGACTATGACCAAGCTAAGAAAAGTGTTATCAATCCATGTTTTCGCATCAAAATAAAATAAAAGACTTAAGATATTTTTGGTTATATGACAGTGTAGGTATTAGACAGTCATCTCAAAAACAATAAATGGACATTACGACAATCATATATTGGCATAATGTTCTTTAAGGGGGATGCGATATTTTGTTCTACGTTTTGCAAAGGGTCGTCGAAAATTCATGCATATCTGCATCGCTAAAGATACCGACATTGTACCATAAAAAGATAAAAATAGTCTGAGCGCTACTCCACCTGATTAGTGTTGTTACTACATGATTAATCAATTATTGTGATAAACTCCTGATTGAGTATCCTGTTATTTAAGAAGCGTTATCAAATTACAGGGTCATCATGATAATTTTTTTGGTTTTTTCAAGTGTGTTTTTATCTTTTGATATCCAGAATCAATAATAATTGCTTTTTGGAAGCGTATTTTCTTGGGGCAATATGAGTCAAAGTCGCAGCAAACCAATCGACTTATAAAGTATATTAACTATATTGTAGATCCACATTTCCGATTACTCGTGTCCCCTTATTATTAACATTTTTTTTAGGTGCAATTGAGAAATCTCATAAGTTAGTACCGATAATGTCGGAAGTGTTGAAGGATCTTTATACAAATCAAGGTAAATATGTGATTAATTCAAATCAAAACAGGACATTGTAATTATTTAGAAAAAATGTGGATGATCGGAATCCATCAACCATAGCCGTTATTGTCATGTTGAAAAAAGATGTATTGTGAACAATCCTGCAAAATGACATATTGATAATTTTGTAGAAAATCTGAACGATATAGGCATATGTCATAATATTTCATAGTAATGGTAAATGGTCAATATGCCGTCAAATAAATGAATCCATTCACTATTAAAATATATCTATGCAAAAATATAATCAAACAATGTAAAAGAAACTAAAAACAAAAAACAAAAAACAAAAAAATACAACCAGATTATTTTGGATTCTTTTTCAGATGGCTTTTGGGTGGGGTTCTTGATACTCGATATTTTTTTTCTTGGTTATAACATTGTGTGTTTTGATTAGAATTACCTCTTCGGTATTTTCTCTTTCCTTTGAGCTAGCCTCATGTTCATTTTACTACTGAAAAAATATTGACTCTACTTTATGAATTGTGTATTGTCTTTTATTGTCCTACTCAAGATAGTAGTAATACCATTTATCATTGTGTTCATTTTCTTTACTGTTATTCCAAAAAAAAAGACTATTTTCCTTAGCTGAGAGAATTAGTACCTTTTGTGTTATTTTCTTATTTTGTGTTTATTTTATTTTTACCTTTGCTGAACCCTAATTAAATGGACAACGAATAACAGTTGAAGACGAAACCCAATCGACAAACGTTGATTATACGATATGTGAAGACAGCACTACCCCCGATATTAAAACATCCTTATATCGTGACATTTTGACACCAAGAACACCCGAACCTACTACTGAAATAACATTAAACCATGACGAAAATGGGACATCGAAAGAAACCGATACAAACGCCGAAAACAAATCAATTGGTGACAATGAGACACCAAGAGCAACAGATGGCACTACCGAAGAAACATTTACAGGTGGTGGTAATAAGACAGCAGGTAGAAAATGTAGAATATTCTTAACTTGGCTAAATGGTAGTAATTATGTCACAAAAAAACTTTTTTCATATTCTAAAACAAAAGTTAGTGGATCAAATTAGTGAATTAGAATTAGTGTGATACTGTTCATTAGAACACACGAATAAACATATAGGTGAGTTTGAGTTTAGAGAGGATATTAAAGTTTTTGAAAATTTGGCGAGAAAGCGGAGATAATTTCGTTCTAATTAAAATGTTATAAAAATTAAAAAAGTCACCAGGAGCCACACATGAATATGCGTTATTGTCAATACCTGTGATATCTAATATACTTAGACCTAACAGCAATAAATTACAAATTTCACCAATTTTCCACTTTTGACAACTCGATATTCACCCTTCTTCATTACGTTTAATGAGATTGTCATAAAATGTGTCGTTCATGAAACAATTATTTGTAAACGACAAAAAGCAAACGATCCAATAAAAAAAGACTAAGCTTTATTCTGCGCAGTACCAATAAATTGAATTTCATCGAGCAACGTTAAATCAGTTGCCAATTTCATTGCTTGACTATCTGTTATGGATAAGGTTTTGATTGCGGATTGATAAACTTGATGCTATTATATTATATGATGAAAATGAGAATTTACTTTTAAAATTTGCATCAAATAGCCGCGTATGATGAGGGAACATGAGAATAGAATAATGTCTGAATTGTTTCGAATAGTTACTGTATTGAAGTTAGATAATAAGTTCGGATACAAGATGGTCGACACGGGCGTATGGGGTGGATTCTTTTAATTTTGAACAAACAATAGTGAAAATATTTCATTTTCGACAAAGTCTTTACAAAAATAAGGAGATGTGGCATATGATTCCAATGAGACAACTATCCACCAGCGTTCAAATGACGAAGATAAAAGTAATTATAGATCACCGTAAGGCCTTCAATAATGAGAAATGTTGAGATACTGAGACACTTTTACATGTACAACAACAGAACTTGTTAGGGGATGATTTAAATTTTCCCTCTTCCTCATCCTGTTGGAGGAACTTTAAAGTTAAAAAAATCACTATTGGAGAGACAAATAAGAACATACACTAGCACGTTGTGCTTGATAAAAAGCTATGAAAGGCTTGGGCCGAATATATAGTATCACTAATGAATGGGGAGTTGACAATGACAAATACTACAAGCATCAATTATTTTCATGAAATTGTATATGTTTACATTCAGATGCAGGAAATCCCAAGCATATTATTTGCATTTCAGATGAAAAATCTAACGAATTAATGGAAATTTTACAGTTTTCCCTTGAACCTGGTTCGTTGTCATTGTATTTTTATATTGCTTATCAGTACAGTCAAGACCCAGACAGACAAAATATAAAACTAAGGTATTTTAGAAAATTGTTTATAGAATAACAGAAATGATATACGAATTACAGCAGATATAGGATATTTATCAATTATATAGAAACTGAACGATACATATACAAATGAATTGATATTTAACTTATATTTCTCACTTATTCTAGCTCTTTCACATTTCTTTTAACAGGAGACTTTCATTTCATTAAAATTAAATGTTCCTTTAAACGTATATATTTGGTCATTTTTGTTTTATTTCATATATTAATTATACCCCACGGAACAAAGTTCCGCAGGGTATAATGTTTTTAACCCGTCGATCCGTCTGCACGTCAGTCTGTCCGTCAGTCTGTCCGTCAGTCCGTCCGTCAGTCCTGTTCTTGTGATCGCAACTTCTCTTAAACCACACCACAGAATTTCACGAAACTTTGTAGATAGCAAGGACATACTATGTTAATGTAAATATCGACAGGAAATTATGATTCAATTTTTTTCTCCAGAAGTTATCAGCTCAGTAGTCAGTACTTCGGTACTGACATGATTTATAACAAACTTTTCTAAAATTGCCCACTTATAAATTTTGAAATTATAAAGAAACTAAGGTTTCAACTCTCTCAGGCAAAGTTGACCTTAGATGGATTGGGCTATTTGTTTTAGGTATTTTTGTCATATAGCTCTTCAACTGTTTCGGTACTTATACATCCCTCAAATGTTTGGCTTTGAGCGTTTCAAATGTTTGGCTTTGAGCGTTCCTGATGAAGGTAAATCCAGAAAAGCGCTTGACCTTAGATGGACGCATGAAATTATTAAACGTGTTGTTTTCAATTTTTTACATCACTGGGTCGATACCTCTGCTGGTGGACTATCAGTCCCCGAGGGTATCATCAGCTCAGTAGTCAGTACTTCGGTACTGGCATGATTTATAACAAACTTTTCTAAAATTGCCCGTTTATAAATTTTGAAATTATAAAGAAACTAAGGTTTCAACTCTCTCAGGCAAAGTTGACCTTAGATGGATTTGGCTATTTGTTTTAGGTATTTTTGTCATATAGCTCTTCAACTGTTTCGGTACTTATACATCCCTCGGATTTCAAATGTTTGGCTTTGAGCGTTCCTGATGAAGGTAAATCCAGAAAAGCGCTTCGGACGCATGAAATTATTAAACGTGTTGTTTTCAATTTTTTTATGCCCATTTGAACATAGAATTTTGGCATTAATATACTACTGCAACAGTTTGTGATCGCAACTCCTTTGAATCCACACAACATAATTTCATGAAACTTTGTAGATAATTAAGACATACTAATATGTAGATGTGCATATCCACAAGAAAATTTTATCAGTTGACTTTTATAGCAGTTATGAGTCTTTGAACTTAGGAATCTGCTGATATTTTGTATTCCCAGTGACAATGTGGGGACGTGGGGTATATGAGGGTGCTCACAAAGGTTCTTTAATTATTATTGTTTTATAAATGTTTTTATTTAAGAATACCCAGATACTCTTGTTAGAAGCAATCATCGCAGATCGTGTTGATTACGTTTCAGCCATGCTACAACATGGAATTGTATTCAATACGGAACATTTCGAGGGATTGTATGATGAGGTATATATTGAAAAAAGTATTTATTTGATCGTATATTGATGTTTACATGATTTTCACATTGTATCAAGGGACACAGAGATGATAAGGAGAAAAAAAACATAAACATGCAGATATATTATTGGTTTCCTAGGCTTTAGACATTCAAATCACCAAAACTAAAACAAATACTGTCAAAAATAAAATGGAACCCTCTGCCATTTTATCTAGTGATTCTCATCTTACCCTTTCTTCTCTTGGCTACATGAATGATCTCAAATGCAATGGCTGCCTAAAATGAAATATAGGATAGAGAAATAATGTACCTTTTATTTTACTTTCATTATTAAAATAAGTCAGTATATAATGTAACTGATATCCCATTTATTAACAAAACGACATATTTACATGTTTTTGTTAAGAAATCATCGATTTTCCCTTAGGCTTACAGTTTCAATAATGCAAACGTAACTGGCATCAGCTTATTATTATATGAACTATTTTCTTTTGATTAATTAGGTCTTTCCACTTTTCCGTGGAAAGACCTTTTGATTTTGTTCTGATTATTATTATTATTTTTTTTCTTTTTTTTTTCTTCCGCCTAATTTTTTTCTTGCTGGGTATTGGTGTAATACCACCATTGATTTTCCCCTATTAGTCTTTGTTAAATTTGCACTTTTCCAAAAAATTGTGCAGAATTTATAAATAAAGAAATACTTGGCATGAGTAAAGTTTTATCCTGTCCAGTACTATAGAAAAAAAATTTCACATAACATTTCATTGCATATAAGAACATAACGATCACTGGAAGTTAACCAATCAAATTTTCCCCCTTTTTTAACCTGTGTACAAGCTTTAGTAATCATGTAACCTCAAGTTTCCAGAATATTCTATAGAAACCCCAAATAAAAAAATAATGGTGCTTTGAAATACCCAAGATATATGTTTATGACCCAGAAATGTTTTACTGTAATGAAATGTAGGATCAATTACCTACAACTGTCAAATTCAAGGGAATATTTTTTTTCGACCTATTTTCGTATGCAACCAATGTGACGTACTATGATTTGGTGGTAAAACACCAATTGTTTTTTCAAAAGATGTCGCTTAGATTTCTGGTGTATAGTATCTAACAGTTTATACGCTTTTGAAACTGATCCTGCTTAACCGAATACTTTACTTTGTAAGAGTTATCTGCCCGTACACTGTTTTTCTTGTGCGGAGTACTTCTTCACAACCGTAAAAGATTACGACAAATTTTTTTTGCCAAATTGCCCGTTATATCCTCAGGTTGTCGAGAATAATTTTGACTGAAGAGATCTGAAGATTCTATATGAAAGTTATTTCCCTTTATCTCTTTGGCATCATTGAAATGTCATAGTAACTCATAAACGATGAGTGATAGAGACCCAAGGTCTTTTGATTTGAGGCCTTGGGTCGACCAAAAAAAAAATTAGGTCAAGTCAAAGGTCAAGGTCATGTTCTATTTTTGTGCTTTTGCTTGTGCAGAATACTCCTAAGAAACTGTAATTTACAACGACAAAATATTTTCACTAAATTGTTAGATTCAAAATGTCGTTGCTGGAAATATTTTCTTCGAAGCGTGACATTTATTAGTTTTCTCCCCTGGAATGTTAAAAATAAGATTATGGTAAAATTACTCATTAACAATGCATAGTTAAGACCTAAGGTCTTTTGATATGAGGTTCTTGCTTGATGACCTTGGAAGGAAAGACCTTCAATTCTTCTTTGAACAATTGGTTTTTAATTGTTTTCACTTTTGTTCTCCAGCCATTCAGGACATTTTCGATGTCGGTCAATGTAGTGTCCTGCAATTGGAGCAAATACAAAGGATTTCATATTTAAGACTTTTGTAATAAACCTGTGAGATTTGTAGCAGCATAACATATACTAGTATATGGTTTTGTAAAAATATTTATGGCCAACTGGTAAAATAGTTGTTTGCGCATACGATGCTGCCTTTTTACACAGAAAAGCACACACAAAACGATACAAATATGTTGAATTTGTATTGCATTAAATATAAACGAACCAATTTGCGTAAACGCGCTAAATTAGTAGTTGGTCACTGACATGTTTAACGGTCTTTGCAAATGAATAAGAACAATATGACAGTAAACATTAATGTCCCTTGTTATGTTTCTATCATATTCCTATGAATTGTTAAAATTTATGAAGAAATTAAATGTTTTATCTATTTACTATCTAAGACGTTTAGATGTGAAGATTGCAAGGCAAAAGACTGTCGGTCAATGCATGCTATCCATCATGTAAGTGTTCCTTTTCTATGTATATCATTGTCATCAATACTCTTCTGTAACATGTGTTAACCGATGGGCCGAAATAAAATACTGTGAGCCTTAATCCATATATTGGACATGAATAAAATGAGGATTTTGCTAGATAATGGACCAGACCAAACTTGCAAAAGAATATTTTGATTTAGTTTTTATCTCAAATGGGTTAAAGCTGCGAGGCATTAAATTAATCCGTCTCTGAACACTCATATTACATTTATCTTGTTGATATTCAGAGCTTTTACCTCCATAGAAATATGTTTTTGTCCCTGCGTACAAAGACCGCAACGCCATTGTTTATGTTTGTAAAATCGCATTACATAAAAGTAGCAAAATAAAAAAAAATGGCAAATCGCTTAGAATCCAATCTATTTCCCCTAGACACTTACTAAAGAAGAAATCCAAAGGTCTGCGCTTTGTTCATTTTGGAACTTCGACTAAAGATGAAGAACTGAATCTGATTTAACAGTACTGTATCCTCAAACTACACCAGTGTTTTTACAAACAACGTTCTATTGCTGGGTCTGCCAATTGCTAAAATAAATCCCTTTCCAAATTAATGACGTCTATATTATATTTAATAGCAATCAAAATTAAGCAACAGTAGTTTATCGATGTTGAAATCACATAAATCATTATTTTAAAACCGGGCATCAGAGTTACTGTAACTATCTACTCTAGGGTGATGGTGGGTAAGAATTAAATGTAGATAAAATGCATTTGTCCATTTACATAATACATGTGTTTTATTTGCGTTTGTTTAAACCTTAAATTATTAAAAACGGTCTTTTCAGTTTTAAAGGAAATTCATTTATTCAGATAACACGAATCCGTAAACAAGGTATAGACATTAAGACAACATATTGAATTATTGTTTCTGATGATACAATTAATAACGGTTAAAATGCACAAGATCGATAAACAATCGTGATTGTTCTAATGATTATATATACAAATAGTCAGATTAAATGCAGTTTTAAGGCACCAGATTTCGTAAAATATAGAAAAAGTCACATGAACTTCCAGCGATTACATACAGTAGGTATAAAAGCCAGCCTTACAAGGTTGGAGTAGATTTTGTTTGCGTTATAATCGTTATTGGACTGAGAAATTTACTTGTTCCTTCTTTTTTGTTGTTGGCAACACTGGACTATAAATACTTGCAAAAATAAAAACCAAACTGTCAAAATAAAATACAACTATCATTGGCTTTTCTGAAGCTAAGTAAATGTCTAACAAGTGAATACATGTAATTGATGTTTTTTTTTTGTTTAATATTTGGTAATTTTCCAGCGATGTGACAACTGTATATGTAATTTTATCTGGTGCACATGTCTGACGAATTGTAAAAAGTGTAACGAAAAAGCTTCAAAGAATGAGCATAGTACACATTGTGTTAGACATGCAGAACACAAAAATGCAGATGGCTTTGAACTAAAAGTTGATGTATGCTTACAAGCAAGATATCTATGTCAGAAGCTTCTTAATTTTAGTAAGTGGTAACACATATATGGTATTTTATGATTGAATTTAATTTTTTAAAATTTTTTAAGACTTGAAAAACACCTGAATATAATTTACCTTGTATAACCCAGGGAAGTATACACAAAGGGCCCTGTGTTTACAATGTTCCATCGTCCAGGGATAAACGGTGGACTCTTTTATAAAAAATCTATTTTCTATGTTTAGCACATAAGTTACATTCTTAGGCATTACACAAACAAATATTGCGATCAAACAGTATAACATACTACATTAGATAAAATACATCAAAAGACACACTACAGTCTACACATTACCTTTACTTTAATTGACATTTAAAATAAATTTGTACTTTTAACAGCTGGATTACATTGTAATGTGTCGGTCAGTGATTTTGATAGGTCACATGTTCGACGTTGTTAATTCATTTATACTATATTTCTGTTGGTGGATGTATATTGTTGCAAATAGTAAAAGAATGTAAGTTCAAAATTGATAAGTAACTAATTTAAGGTATAAGGTTTTCAATAAGTTTTATTTCAGCTGCATATATTTCTTTTTTTGAAGATAATGATATATCCATAGATTGAATTAAACTGTCCAGTTCCCGTTTTGTATATGATATCAATTGGCTGGAAGTAAAACTTTTAGACTGATATTTGATTATATTCCTACATTTCCAAATAATCTATTTAACTGTATTCAGAATCGTATTGGTCATGACATTATAATTTCTATTGTTATCGTACATTTCTAGTATGATAAGTTCTTCCCTCATTGGGATACCTGCTGTATTATGCAACACATTATACATTTTAAAAGCATCAAAAATATGTTCCCAAACAACCTTGATAATGTTACAGCTGTGAAAAAGATGTGTGAGGGTTTCATTTTCTGTTTTACAAAAATGGCATTTACCATTACTGGATTTGCCCATTCTAAATAGTTTTTGCTCCGTGTAGATAATGTTATGAACAATTTTCCAGCTAATTGGATTTGCTTTCCTAGAGAACAAATTTCTATTTAAATTTCTTCATATCTTTTTCCAAGGTAATTCCGAATTATACTGAATATTCCATTTTATTTCACACTTTGGAACTATATCTAAATTTAACGAATATTGGATTAATTTCAAAGATATTTCACTTGAGATTACTACTTTATTCCGTTTATCGTAAAATTCAAAAGTATTTTTAACGTAATAACCATTTTTTGTGGTTCGGGTTGCAGGTTGACGTCTTTTAGTCTGTCCTTGAACGATTTTGGAATAGCTAATTTCAATCTTGTCCATTCCGAAATCCAGTTTCTTTTATCTTTAAGGATATTGTATATAAAGTTGTCGCTTTTGATATTTTTGGTTTTTATCCAAAATATCTTTAATTGTATGAATTCAACTTTTCCGAAGTTAGCGAAGAAAATAGGTTTTCTGTTATATTTAATTTTTATGTTTCCAAATAATTGTTAGTTTAGGATATCGTTTCTGTTTATTGGACTTTGTATACTTAAAATTTTAGACCACGTATTTAGTAAATCATGATAAAATTTTAGAAAATGTTCCATTTGCAATCCTCATAAATCAGAACATTTTGTTAAAACATTTTCACAATCATAATTTAGGTCATATTTCTGTAACCACCATTTGGCTATCGTGTTCCAATTATCGTTTTCTGATCTTAAAATATTTTGCATACTTTTGATTTGTTAAGATTTAATGAACGAGTCTATGTTGATCGTACCCATTCCCCTTCCTCTACTGGTAAGCAACACACGTCCCTTTTAATTAAATTTACTTTTCCCTCCCATATATATATATATATATAAAATTCCACATGATGTTGTTTATTTCTTTTTTATGTTTTTAAGGTATTCCTCGCATTTCGATTTCAAATCCTATTTTAGATATAATCAATGATTTTAATATTTAGACCCTGCCCTTGAATGTTAGGTCACGAGCAATCCAAACCTCAAGACACGCATTAATTTTCTTTATTTTTTCTAACCATATAGCTTCTACATTAACACTGTATCCATGCATAACTCCCAATGCTTTAATTGGTTCACTTGACCACCAATTTTTTTGCATATTTTGGTGTTTTATTTTTCCAACGACCCAAATATACCCCTACAGTCTTTTCATAATTTATCTTAGCCCCCGATGCTTTCTGGTATATTTCTAAAACTTTAAATGTTTCCTCGATTTATTCCTCTGTTCTATTTAAAAAAATGTGTATCGTCTTGCAAACATGTTTATTTCAACTTCTATGTTTTCAATTTCTGTGTTGGGGTGAGTTAAATTAATTCCTTGAATTTTTGGATTAGTCCTAATTGTGGCTGCCATCGGCTCTGCTTGTAAAATATATTGCATAGGTGATATTGGACAACCCTGACGGATTGATCTAGAAATGAGGATATATCTTGATTGAAAACCGTTAGTCATTAAACAAATTTTAGCATTTTTTAGTAACATTTTAACCCATTCCATGAAAATTTCCCCAAATTGAAATTTTTCTAAACATGCATCTAACCATTCCCATTCTGCATAATCAAAAGCTTTTGTTCGGTCATGGAAAATTATGGATCCTTCATCATTTTCCATATCTATATATTCGAAAATATCTTGCAGCATTCTATTAGAATCGAAAATATTTCTGCCCTCAAGAAACCCTTTTTGGTCTGTTTCTATAATTGATGGTAGAGCAATTTTCAAACGTTCAGCCAGAATTTTTGAGCAAATTTTATAGTCTACATTAATTAATGTTATTGGTCGCCAATTCTTAATATCCGCCCTCTCCCCACTTTTATATACACACTTATAAAAATTGCGGTTTTTATCCAACGCAATCATAGGTTTGAACGTTGTTTTCAATTTAGACTTGTTTATATATATATATATATATATATATATATTTTTCGTTTGGGCTTGTATTATATTTGCCTTCGGGTTTATATGATCCGTTTATCCTATTTTGACTCCTCAAAATTTAAGAGTCTATCCTAAATTGAGGTAAATTGTATGGCTTTCCAAATACCGTTTCGATTCCTTCCTAACATCACTGAAGAGACATTAATTGTCGAAATCCGGATATGGTGTACAAAAACCTTTGCACCTTTTGTTTGCGGTATATCATCTTTTCCGCAAGTTTATTGTTTTCTGTTTAGTATTAAATTTTAAATTAAGATCCATTTATTACATCGGTGATCCGTTTATTTGGCAATCGCCAATGGCAGTCAGCGGGTTTAAGAACATTTGTTGTTCGGCCTGTTAGTCAAATGCGTTTTGTTAAAATATACTTTTTCACTTTTTGGTCTTTTGGAAAATGTTGTTTGTGCTGTATTTAGACCCTCTAACAAGAAATTTGTTTTGCATGCACACGTATAAAATTGCTGTTTTATCCAACGCAATCATAGGTTTGAACGTTGTTTTCAATTTAGACTTGTTTATATTTTTCGTTTGGGCTTGTATTATATTTGCCTTCGGGTTTATATGATCCGTTCATCCTATTTTGACTCCTCAAAATTTAAGAGTCTATCCTAAATTGAGGTAAATTGTATGGCTTTCCAAATACCGTTTCGATTCCTAACATCACTGAAGAGACATTAATTGTCGAAATCCGGATATGGTGTACAAAACCTTTGCACCTTTTGTTTGCGGTATATCATCTTTTCCGCAAGTTTATTGTTTTCTGTTTAGTATTAAATTTTAAATTAAGATCCATTTATTACATCGGTGATCCGTTTATTTGGCAATCGCCAATGGCAGTCAGCAGGGTTTAAGAACATTTGTTGTTCGACCTGTTAGTCAAATGCGTTTTGTTAAAATATACTTTTCACTTTTTGGTCTTTTGGAAAATGTTGTTTGTGCTTTATTTAGACCCTCTAACAAGAAATTTGTTTTGCATGCACACGTATAAAAATTGCGGTTTTTATCCAACGCAATCATAGGTTTGAACGTTGTTTTCAATTTAGACTTGTATATATATATAAACAACTCGTCTAAACATCAACCCAACAATGTTAGATCTGTAAATTTGCTTTCGCAAATTTTTTGTTCTTCCCTCGCCGGGATTCGAACCCATGCTACTGAGATATCGTGACACCAAATCGCCTGCACTGTAGCCGTCCCGCTAGACCACACGACCACCTGGGCTTCATAAAAATGAAGCTTTCGGTGGCCGGGTGTTACCTTTCCACGTCAGTTTTAATCTAGCGTCGTACTACAGTACATGACATATAAGGCATGGAGATGTTATTTTACAGATCAGCTAAATTATCTATAGTAAAGGATCCTACAAATTAATGTAAGATACAGTCACAGAAAATAATTATATTTATAAGTACGTCTGAGCCAGTGACAGTATATATAAACAACTCGTCTAAACATCAACCCAACAATGTTAGATCTGTAAATTTGCTTTCGCAAATTTTTTGTTCTTCCCTCGCCGGGATTCGAACCCATGCTACTGAGATATCGTGACATTATATACATAATGTACACAGCCATGTATCACCATCACTGCTGGTGATCCGATGGATAAATCTGTTGTAGAGTTGTCACTGGCTCAGACGTACTTATAAATATAATTATTTTCTGTGACTGTATCTAATTTACATCTAATTCTCTATGTAGGATCCTTTACTATAGATATACTATCTCAGTACAGCATGGGTTCTCAGAATGGGTTCGAATCCGGCGAGGAAGAACAAAAAATTTGCTAAAGCAAATTTACAGATCTAAAATTGTTGGGTTGATGTTTAGACGAGTTTTATATACTTAATGTACACAGCCATGTATCACCATCACTGCTGGTGATCCGATGGATAAATCTGTTGTAGAGTTGTCACTGGCTCAGACATACATATCTACACATAGTTCTTCATTAACTTGTTAAAAAAGCTAATGCTGGAAGAATTGATTTTGTAATTGTTTCTTCCAAAGATTTTTTTTTGGATCTTTTTGGTAGTTGTCTCTCAGCTGATCCTGGTGTAGAAGCTGAACTTCGAGTTCTCTTTTTACAACTGGGTGTTTCATATTCGCCTAATCTGTCTATGCTCATAAAATTCTTGATATGAGAAACAATTTGTTTTGCCCCTTCTGGACTAATGTGTACCCCGGATTGGTCATGTTTGTCAAACATGGTTTTAATGGGGCTGCAACTCATGCCTGGGTGAGAGAAATGATCCCAAAGATCGACGAAAGATAGTCTTTGATTATTTTAGCATGCCTTTTCGCCTTTTCGATATAAAATTTACAAATGAGGTGTCAGATTACATTTGGTAAAATTTGGTCCTTTGCCCTCTCTTGGAAGTATACTGAATAAGCTTATATCCGCACTTGGGAATTGTGCTATTACTTTATTTAAAGCATTTGTCATATTAATACAAATGATCTCTTTGTCTGAATTGTTTTTTTGTGACGTCGTTTGTACCCAAACTAAAGATGATCCTCGACACATATTTTTTATCAACACTTTTGTCCAGTGTGTCTAAAAGCTTGCCAATGTCTTCTGTCGTACTACCAGAGACGGATGCATTATATATTCTGCGTTCAGATATCTTGAGACGGCAACAGTTTAATGCACCTCTAGTTGTAGAGTGTTCCGGTAAACCATTTTTTTTTTCGTTTTCAGGAACAAATAGTATTTTATTTGAGTGTTGTTGAGTGATGTCTTTGTCCTCGGAGACATTCAAATCCTCGATCTGATCTTGTTCCGTAGTTTCTCGTCCCCATATTCGTTCTCGTCTGTAATCTGATCATTTTGGTCGTCTTTTCTTACGTTTTGTCTATTTCGATTACAGTCTCGTTTGATATGACCTTCTTAACCACATTCGAAACATACGTTATCTGTGTGCGGACAGTTTCGTATAATATGCTTATGGCTACTACATCGAAAACAGTATCGCTGTCGTTCTTGTCTTTGCGGTTTCATATCGCATCGGTATGAAGGAGGGTCCGTTCTGCTACAGTATCGGCATTGGGTTCTATTGTTATTAGCGAAAAGTAGGATTTTAAATCGTCCGAGTTTGGTGATATTTGGGATTGTTGGAACGCAATTTATAAGCTGAATATACCGCGTACCGGTTTCAATGTTAGTACCACTGATAGTCCCCCTTTAAAGTGAGCCTTGGAGCACCTCACCGTACTGTCTCATAAAGGTACAAACAGCGAGATCAACCAACTGAACAGGTGCATCCTTAATCGTAACATTTGTCACCTCTTTTTCAACATCTACAAATTTGTAATGATAGGTTTCAAGTTCGATGCCCTTTATTAGTTATAGTATTTTCGATGCCTGATCATCAACAGTTACTACACATTCTCTTTCAGTCAGTTGTATAGCTTTAATTTTTTCTCTTTTTATATATTTTCCCAGTTCGTTTAGAATATCTGTATGTGTGATCCCCTTGATATACTTTGAACTAAAGTGTACTGACGTGTATTTTTGTATTTGTTGATTATTGCGGTGAACAATGTCTAGTTCGCTCGCCATTTTATAAACAAACGATATGTGTTGACATAGACATCAGTTTTGACAGTTTGTTTACTTCATTTTCACTTACTCTTGGACGGAAAAGACCTCTGAAATTAATTTCGGTTATACATCCGACTAAAGTACAGCAAGCACATGTTAAAAGATTGTTTTTTTTTGTAATTTTTACCAGAGCTTGCAAAACAAAACATGTCACATCAAGGGCAGATAATCAGTCCGGATTGAAATAAATTGCTTGCCTAGCCTTATCATCATAAATCTTTCGTTATACAATTACAACAATTATTTTCAAACCACTGCCTTTTGTCTGCGTGTTGATTTGCATGACAGGTGATGCATGCATAGCCGGAGAAGCTAATTCTGTCAACGATGCCCGTCTTTCTCATCATGGAGTTCATGCGATGTCCTCATTTTAATTGTAACCTTGATTTGTTCACTTAATCGATTTACGAGATTCAAAAATATCGATTAACTACTGGTGTCTAAATTTGGCATTAAATTTAATATGTGTCAGCAGATGAATTAATTTGCGAGAGCAATCAATCTTCGTCCAAAACTTATACTTTCCTTTATAAGGTACTATTAGTCTTGTATTTAATCACCAGATAAAGGTAGGAAATTAAAACAATGAACTCAACAGTACAATGGTGGAAGAATGTGAATATTAGCCATGTTATAGTTATAAAAACCTTCATTTACATTCATTTTTATTAAGTAGTTTGAGAGTTTTTAGAAGATATTTCCAATCGATTCTGAATGAAAAAATTTAATACACCAAATCATTTAACAATTGTTATGACAAAGTTTAATTAAATACTTTGAACGCAAGGACCATATAAAAATTAAATAAACATCGTTCTATCGTCACACTTATTTTGCACGTGCTCCATGATTTGTGTTGTATTTTTATCAAGGTTACAATCGGTAAACTGCGACACAAAAAACCGAAAGTTAATTAGAAGCCAAATATTTCGATCAACAATCGATAAATGAAATATTTTTGTCGATAATAGGGTAAGGATTCATAATAAATATAAAAACAAAACGTAAATAGAGGACTTCGTTTGATATATATGCATGCATTTGTTGAATAATTTCCGTAGCATAATAATCATCAGAAACTCGTTTCATATGAGCATATTTCTTTAAGCTTTAAAATTCTCAAAAATAATAAATTTTATTTGATTATTTGGGTCAAACTGGTATGGCTTATTCTTCATTAGGAAACTAATTTCAACCTGAAACGGTCATTTTGATCTGAACAGCTCTTAATAGACTGAACAATAAGTTATTAAGTAATTTTCAGTCTTTCAGTTAATTTTCAGACTTATCAATTGCGGTAAATTCAGTATCGATCAGACAATTAGCTTGCAGTCAATTAAGATATGTTAAGTTTATGTTCAGACTGTTCCGTAGTTGCCATTTACCTGTACACATCAACAACAAAATGAAATGTCTGAAAAGCTACTGAACAGTATGGAATTGGATGGAAGCGAATTGTCTGAACAGTACTAAATTCAACGTGATGCTAGCGATTAATATCAACTCAAAAGTAATATTTTCTTTGAAGTTAATTAGACATTCAGTTTCAATTCTTTTACACATAAAGACTCAAGTTTATTTGTAAATGATCATGTTTCTAAATACTGTAAACATACAATTATTCAGAGTTAATAAGTTCACCAAACTAAAATTTAAATCTTAATTGTCAAAGAAAAAACAGAATATTATCATTGAGCAGGATCTGCTAACCCTCCCTGGTTTTAGTGGGGTTTCGCGTTGCCTAGTGTAGTTTTTATGTATTGTTTTGTAGACTGTTATTTGTCTTTTCGTCATTTTTGTTTGTTTGCCACGGTCTTATCTGCCTCACTTCAATTTTTGAGTTTGGTTCTCACTTTGGTATCGTCAGCCTCTTTTCTTTAATAATGAATGCCCAGTTTTATGGTTTTTGCTGAGGTAAATATTACATAGACGTTGAAAAACTAATTTAAGAAAGAACTTAGGGTTTGATGCAACACCAAAACCTCTATATTTAATATATATGTTTTGTTGTTGGAAAATGCTAATGTTCTATTGTTGATTTTCTTTGACAATTTAGATTTTAAATTTGATTTGAATTAATTATTAACTTTAAGTAATTATATGATTTTACAAGATTAAGGAAAATGTGATGTTTTGTTTTACATGCATACTGAAATTTTAAACAAAATTGGGTTCACCAGTCCCCATTTTAATCATCGATACGCCACTGCTTTCCTTCCAGATTGTATCATGATAAATTAGGTTTCAGAAATATATGATAGGTTTAACTTTCTGCTAGGCCGTTGTAAATATATAATGAAATTGATGTATTTTAATATTGTTTATAAAGACGGTATTTTCACCGCTTGTTACACGTTCGTTTTATGTTGAGTTATTTGAGAACACTAGGATTTTTTCCCGGGTATAGATCGTCATAGCCTTATTTGGCACAGCTTTTAATAATTTCTGGTTTATAATGTTCTTCAGGTTTGAATTTAATAGGTATGTCCATGTCTAAAGTAAGGAACCTGTTATTCAGTGGTTGCCGTTTGTTACTGTATATCATATTTATTTCAAGCTGTTTGTTTTCTCATTCGAATTGTTTAACATTTTGTTATGCCGGGTCTTTTATAGCTTGCAATGCGGTATAGAATTTGCTCACGGTTACTTCTAGTCAACTGTTTCACTGAATGCCGACAATCCGTAAAGATTTTGCATTCAGTCCGGTATGAGAAATTTCCAATGAAAAGAAAACAGTTACAACAAAAAATAAACGAATAAACAAAACAAAAGCAAAAAGCTTTTTACTGTATTATTATTTATTTATAGTTGAAGAAAAATGATTAAATCATTGGAATCGACGTGAATTTCCTCAATCCTCATATAGACTATTACATGTGCCAGTCATGCAGAAAATATACAATAGAGTAATACAATTATTCACTTTTACTTTCACGATTGAGTTTAGTTGCAGAAAAAAAACCCACAAAAACGTAAATGTATATGGATGTGATAGAGTGAGACGTGAGCTTTTACTGTCAAAGTTTCAAAAAAGGAAAATTTGATGTATAAACAATTAGTTAGTTCCATCAGAATTAGAAAGTTTTTCATATCCTATCAAATCAGTAATATTCAGGATTTTAGTTCAAAATCATGTTCATGCATTCAGCTTATTGATATCAAACGAAACGAGGAAGTAATATTTTTCTTAGTCATATCTGAAATTTTGCATTTAATCTTTGTTTTTATTTCGCAATATATTACTTGTTGTTTTTAATATTTTGTCCTTGTTTTACACGGAACTTGTACATGATCGAATCATACCGAAATAACACAGTTACATCTAACTAGACCGACATTTCGCGAAATATATCCTGACAACAATTACCGGCGTTTTGAAGTAGCGCGAAAATAAACTTTAGTTAATTTGAAAATAAACTTGTATTTGATTTAATGTATTTTACTGTAGACCAAATTGATGCAACAGATACAAAAGAAGAAGACATAGAACAAGGTAAAACACAAAATTAAATTCGCAAATAACTATGGTCGCAATCAATCTTGTGTCCTGTATTTGAATTACTTTCAATTGTAAACTAAATGCATATAGATATAAGAAGATGTGGTATGAGTGCCAATGAGACAACTCTCCATCCAAGTCACAATAAGTAAAAGAAAACCATTAAAGGTCAAAGTACGGCCTTCAACGCGGAGCATTGGCTAACACCGAACAGCAAGCTATAAAGGGCCCCAAACATGACTAGTGTAAAACCATTCAAACAGGAAAACCAACTGTCTAATCTATATAAAAAACGAAAAACGAGAAATACTTATGAACCACATCAACAAACGACAACCACTGAACATCAGGTTCCTGACTTAGGACAGATGCAAACAAATGCAGCGGGTTTAAACGTTTTAATAGGCGCCAACCTTCACCCTACCTGAAACAATAGTGTAACATCACAACATAGAAAGACACACTATAAAATATCAATTGAAATGACTTAACTCAATCAGAAGACATATTAACAAAAACAAGTGAACATATTACACTGAACGAATAAATTCGATCTATGACACAATGTAAATACAAAATTAACATAAATACATAAATACATAAGCTAACATCCATGACCTGTAGCAAGATAATAATACCTTGATTTAAATAGTATCGGATTGTTCCAACATTGTTAATCGCAAATTAAGCAAATGGTTGGTCATCATAAATGCCAGGATCAATATTTTGTACGCCTGACGCGCGTTTCGTCTACAAAAGACTCGTCAGTGACTCTCAAATCAAAACAGTTGGAAAGGCCAAATCATCATAATTATCCCGAAAATGCAAATATTTGTGCAGCAATGTAATGTATTGGTGGGACTTTTAATTTACATTTAGAAATTCATAATAAAACCAACATTTTCATCAAACACAGAAATTGTTTTTTTTGATTCAAAGATTCAAGATTTAAGAGAATACATTTATATAATTAAGGTAAATGTATACTCCAGTGTATATTTATCTATCTTGTTTTGGTACAAGAAAACAGATAAGGTGAAGCCCATTTTCTTCGTTCATTTATCTATGGCATTATCAGCTGTTCGTGTGTATAATACAAACACAATATGAGATATTTGCTGTACTTGTTGTTTAAAAACAAGATTGGTTTCTTATACTTTTTATTATCGTTTGACAAAAGGTACTATATATATATATGTATACATTTTGTCAAAGTATTAAACTTTCTGTCATGTTTTGTGTATACCAGACAACCTTAAAGACGTCAATTTGCTAACAATCCGGAACAAATTTTCATAGTTTTTAACATGGTATTTTTGATAGAAATAATTTTATTTTTATATTTTAAGATCAATCCATATTTTTCAGTATTTTAAAGAACCGTATGTAGGATAAATACAAAACAGTATCAATTTCGTTTTATTATTTTCTTTTGAAAATTATTCATCTTTTTCGTGTTTTCAAATATTCAGTTGTTCTTATTTTTACTGTTATCATCCTAATGGGAAGTTGTTCAAAACAATTTTAATACACCAAAAATGTATTTTGCATTATGTAATAATGGTTGGTTGATATTTTTCATACACAGATGTGAAACTTCTGTTAACGGGTATCATCTTCCCCTCAGATAACCATTGTCATGTACAATACCATAATAAACATTCCTTTTCGGGAAAAGATATCGTCATGCCTTTTTCCATCAGTAACACATATCGCAATATTCTTTCAACTGAAAACATCTTTTTAGCTCACCTGGCCGAAAGGGCCAAGTGAGCCTTTCTCATCACTTGGCGTCAGTCGTCCGTCGCCGTCTGTAAACTGTTACAAAAATCTTCTCCTCTGAAACTACTGTGCCAAATTTAACCAAACTTGGCCACAATCGTCAATGGGGTATCTAGTTTTAAAAATGTGTCCGATGATCCCGCTTGCCAACCAAGATGGCTGGCATGGCTAAAAATAGAACATAGGGGTAAAATGCAAGTTTTGTTTATTATTTTGAAAACCCTTACAAATAGAGAAAATCTGACAGGAGCAGAAATGTTCAAAATGTTGAGCTCTACCAATTGTTCGTATACGTCAAAACTGTCAGACGACTTCTAATAGCATAAACTCACAAGTCGAAAACAAATTGACAAACACCCATGGAAAAAAACCAAAAGACAAAAAAAAAACAGGTAAGAAAACACAAGCTAAAAACAGAGCAATACGAACCCAAACGAAAACTGGGGTGATCGACGGTACTCAGAGGGTAAGCAGATGATGCTTCATGTGGCACCAGCGTCCTTGCTTGTGTTCAAACCAAGAAAACATGTATAAACAAATCCACCACTGATCGATCAACAATAATTAGCAATTTAAAACCAATTAGTCACGTTTAAAAGAATGAGAACAAATTAGTTATGGCATTAACTGACGAATTAGATATAACTGTCAGTAAAGACAAACCGTGCAAATAATTTGGAGAATAGTTAGAAACAGTATAATTTCATACTTATTTTGTTTTTGTCTCACTTTTGAATTAACCTCAGTTCGGTCTTTTGTTTAATCAATGAAAAAAAATAAAAATATTTTTTTTTCCATGACTTTTTTATAAAATGGGAAACTTGCATATTATTGCTAAAAGAAACCGATAACCACATGACCTCAAACTGAAATTGTCGTTCACAAACTGATAATAATATTTTTAATCAAACTTTTATTGCTAACTGTATTTTAATTGTTCATAAATTTGTCCATACATTGTAGCATCTTCGTTTCAAGTTCTCGCCCTCTTTCTAAGCCAGATAAATATTGTTCATACGACTCTCTTGCTAGTTCGCTGACCGATTTTCTTTTTTTTCTTTGGGGCTCTTCCTCGTCTTTCTGTTCCCCAGCTACATTGTCCTCTGCTGGTACATTGGCTACTGCTGGTACATTTGCCACTGCTGGTACATTTGCCACTGCTGGTACATTTACCACTGCTGGTACATTTGCCGCTGCTGGTACATTTGCCACTGCTGGTATATTTACCACTGCTGGTACATTTACCACTGCTGGTACATTTGCCGCTGCTGGTACATTTGCCACTGCTGGTATATTTACCACTGTTGGTACATTTGCCGCTGCTGGTACATTAACTTCTCCTAGTACAGTGTCGTGTGCTGGTATATTGTTCTCTGGTGCGACATTGTCAAAGCGGATGACATCATTATGTGCGTCTGCCTCATCAGCGTGCAAGTCTGGCAAATCTTGATATTCGACATCCACAATCTGATGCCGTACATCAACTGCTGGAGGTATAACTGTCTTTAACTGGAATATAAATTAGCACACACATATAGTTAAAACATCTTTCTCACTATTATTTGTTATACACAAGCATGTTTTTTTCGACTCGTAATTATTACAGCCTAATAACGGTAAAGTTTTCCGTTATTTCACATTTTGCGTGTACAGAGCACCTTAAGCATTATGTATCCTTAATATTTTAAATGCATACCATATGAACATTTTACAAATCTACAGCCTTACCGCATGATCTCTTATATTGTTAATTCTATACTTAATATTTAAAGATTTCTGCATGAATCTAGAGCAATTATTCCCCCCTAAAACAAGTTTTAAAATAAAACATTGTAAGGTGCACTCGAATTTTTGTAAACAACAAAAAAAACCTAGCACAACATAAACTATTGAGTAATCTAGGATTTATTTACATTCTATATAATCAAGTATATGGATTTATTTGTAAAATCTTTGCTTAATTTTCAATATAATTCATATTTACTATTTCCAATCAGTACGTCTCTTTTTTCTGTTTTTTTTCTCGTTTTTTTTTTTTTTTGGAAAAGGGGGTGCTGTTTAGACATTGAAACACTTTGGAAAATGCTTATTTTGTTCATTCACATTAAAAATGTTTGCAATTATATTATCTTAAACAAATTTCTCTTTTAATTTTTGTCTTGATTTTCACATAAAAACGTAAATGACACTAAAATATAATCAAATGCAAAACAAAAAAGGTGACCAGACCTTAAAGTATTATCACAAGGGTCAGGTTGCCGAAACATAAACAGATAGTTCTTTCTGGGTGGCCTTTGTGACACATTTAGATAACAACACACAAGTCCAAGGACAAATCAAATGTGCAGATAACAAAATTTTGTCGTAGAATTACATGGAAAGAGTTTTCGTATGTATGTAAAATCTTTAAATTTGATTGATAAAGCGATTTATATTGTTTCACTTAATAAATTAAATTACCGGCTGTTTCTTTTCTAAGGGTGCCCTTTCTGCTGGTATCTGGTATTGTTTTGTTTGATTTCCTGTATCAATGTGGCTACTTCGTCGTTGGCTGGCACATAACTGTCCCTTGGAACCTTCTTTATTTGGTCGCTCATGCGTCTTTTCAGCTTTTCCATTTTGCCGTCCTTGTAAAGTTGTGCGGCTGCCATGGGTAAATTAGCGCTGTTCTTTACGTCTGCTAACACGGATCCCCAGTTGTTACCAAATTGTCTATAACCTTTAACTATTGCTGTCAACTCAATCTGAGAAATGTCTATATGTGTACGCCCTGCCATTAGTTGTAATTGAATGCTATATGATACATGTATGTGCTGACCAATCGAACACAACGTTTGCACGAAATCGTGCGCGAAACCAACATTTGATATACATATAGGTAAAAAGGTCTGTCTGATTGATAAACTTATAAGTTACATAAGCAAATACAATGAATGAACAACAACGCAGAAGTTTTATGGTAATTTTGATGACTTATATGAGATATAAATCGCTTACCGCATGTCCACCTCCACTGTTCAGCGCTAATGATGATATGTACTTTCTTATTTTGTTACAAAACTTTAGGCAGTATTTGATTTCTAGAAGAAGACCACCGATTCTCTATAATTTCAGTATTAGAAGTAGAATTTTAGATAACGCCGATGGAGACGAATTTATCGTAAATGATGTTTACGCTGTTGTTATTCAGCGACCGTATGAATTTTGGATACTTACCGGAGAATCGACCACTTCTTTTCAGAACATCGTCATCGACGTTTCTCAAAACCTCAACTTGCATGGAAAAGAAATTACTTCAGTTCAAAATCGAATTTTATTGACACTTATTTGGTTGAGACAATACCCCCCGTATACTCTTCTGTCTATGAGTTTTGGTATCAGTATTGCAACTGTTGGCCTAATTATTAAAAAAATGTGGATTATTTTGTGGGAGATATGTGCTTCCAACGTTCGGTGGCCAACTAGACAGGAATGGCTAAACCGCAGAGGAAAATGGCCAGAGATGCCCAATGTGGTTGGCATGATTGATGGAACATCGCACGAGATCCTGATTCCTCAACAGAACCGCAGCAGGATTTCTATAGTGGCCACAGAAAATACCACTGTATCCATACTCAGGTATGCTTGCATTACAGAAAAATCCTCATTGGCAAATCTATTGTATTCAAAAAGACACCATGATCGCGTTTTAGACGTTGATGGGGGTTATCATTTCCACCATACTATAAAAGCAAGAAGATGTGGGATAGATTGCCAATTAGACAACTCTCCACCTATGACAAAATGACCACTGGCGCTTGGGTATATGATACAGATAAAAAAAATGTTGATTAAAATATACAATTTTCTATATTTAAAATACATATCTATCACTGTTGTGCATGTCTCACCTAGTTTCGAGTGATTTAAACGACCCAGAGAAAATACCCAATTTTACTATCCATACTAAGAATCAAAGCGCCTGTGGAAATGCAGGGGCGGATACAACCATTTTATAAAGGGAGGGGGGTTCCAGCTATATGCTCCCATTCAAAGGAATTGATCGGCCAAAAAGGGGTTCCAACCCCGAACCTGCTCCCCAAGGATCCGCCAATGAAATGATATATTGCCATATGTTACACAATAAATAAAAGATGACAGAATTAATATCGAAATAAATTCAATAATTGTTTTCATCACTTACCATTGATCATTCAGGTTGTAATTTGTGCGACAACGAATACTGTATATATCACTATTTCAGTAATCGAGCAGACCGTTAACCGTCAAATGCGTTCAAGCGGAAAGGAATGTCAGATCAATCAATTACAAGGTTAAGGTCATCTTCAATGTTGAATGAATAATCTTTAATGTATAACGTTTAAATAACAATAAACATGCCATACAATAGGATTTTTTCTCCATTTTTGACGAATAAATTAAAAACTACATCCATTTATTATGTTTGCAGGTTATCTGTGACAACGACAAAAACATCTGTTATATCCACTCAGGGTTTCTCGGACATGACAATGATGCTAACGCATATCATCGTATAGGCCCGATTGGACCCGGGGATGCACTTGATTTTCCACCACAGTGTTACATCTTGGCTGACAGTATTTATCCAAATGGATATCCACTAGTAACACCCTTCAAATCTGTTGAAATTATAAGACAAACAAGGGCTGAGAAAAGATTTCGAAGGAAATTTAACATTTTACACAGAAACCGTAGAGTGTATGTGGAACATGTTATTAAGGAAATTAAAACATTTAAAGTAATTGGCAGCCTGTTTCGTCATCCAAGATGGAAACTCAGTTCAATTGTTGAGTTGTGTGCAGGATTGGCAAAGCGACGAGGAGTTTTGCCATTAAATGACAAATTTATCGTGGACCATTTTTGCCATTTTTGCCTATTATCTTGAAAACTATAATAGATAGAGAGAATCTTAAAAATGCAAAAATGATCAGCAAGACAAGGTCTACAAATAAAATGGTCGAAATCATCAGTCGACTCCTTATTCCAGTTATTGCTCTTTGGTAACGATTTTTACCAATTTTTGCGTTTTTGCCTTATATCTTAAAAATTATAATAGATAGAAAGAAACACTTAAATAAGCAAAAATGATCAGCAAGACAATATTTATAATTAAGACGATATGGAAGAAATCGTCCGACGATTCCTTATTGGAGTTATTGCCCTTTAATGACGATTTTTATAATTTTTTTGGCGTTTTGCTATACATGATAAAAATTTTAATAGATAAATAGACACTTTAAATCACAAAAATGATCAGCAAGGCAAGATCTACTAAGAAGTCAAATTTTGTCGATATAGTAAGTAGACTTTCACTTTGTATAGGGGTGATTGCCCTTAAATGAGGATCTTTTTACCCTCTTTTGTGTTTTGAGCAAAAACTAAAGAAGATAGAGAGAAACTAAACAGACTAAATGATCAGCAATACAAGATCAACAAAACAGAGATTTTTGTCATGAATTCTATTCTTGTCTACAATGTTGGAGAGTGTCCTTTGTTTAATATGCACATAGACCGAGGTGAGCTACACAGGCTCTTTATAGCCTCTGGTTTAGAGTTGTACATCTTTCTCTTCGAACTAATACATGTACATTCTACAAAAGCAAAACGCATAATGGTTTTTCAAAGGTTTATTCTGTGTAATTAAAATCGAATTTTTAAAGCAGCTTTGCTATACTGAGCTGAAATTTCACACACGAATACAGTATACTGAAATGACTTAACAAAACCAGTCACATACATTGTACGATATATATTTAAATATCAATTTCCAGTGACATGAATGTCAGCATCATATGTGATCACCAACGCTATTCCGCATCTCCTTGGCATGGACACAAATTTGTGTGTGTTTCTGTAGTATCCTTTGTCATTCATGTTTTGTCAACGCTTTACTGATAATAAACTTATCATAGATACCAGGATAACAACATTCATTGTGTTGGAGTTTGATCTCTAATTAAGATGGAGTTGGTGTTGGCGGCCGTGTCTATTAAGTTCTTCCCACAAGTGATCTATTGGGTTCATACCCGGCAACTTTGAGGGTTATAATAGTACAGCAATGGTATTCTGAGTTAGGAAATCATGATTACATGTAGCGTTACTGTATATGGCTAGGCCAACTCCTGGTAAAACATCTCCCTCTGTCGGTGAATAACATTGAACATATTTGGTTGTAAAGTATAGACTCTATACAATTGAGCCGTTAGTTTTCCATGAACACAAAATAAGTTTGTAGGATTTTGCTCTCCTTATCATGACGGTTCCGCCACAAATATGCCAACTTCTTGTAATCAAGTAGGGGTTCGTCAATCACATCTTTGGAAGAAAACGTATCTCATCGCTGAACCAAATCGGGGCCTGTTCCTCAAAGTATTTCCCCTCATTGTTATTTCAATAACGAACACGTGCACCTCTGTGCACGTACAGTGGTCTTTTAGTTCAAAATAAGTTCCCTTTGCCGAATTTTGCGTTTGTGAAGTTGATTTCTGACTGCCTTTACAGAAATTCTGTGTAAACCTGTAATGCAAGTAGCTGTGGTTGTAGCAGTGACTGTTATATTGCAAAGATAGAATAATCAGATACCTCTTGTGGGCTACAACTTATTGGGCGATCTTGAGCTGATCCAATTTGGTTTGATCTCTGCTTAAATCATGAAATTGTGCTTTGGTGAACGTTGAATTTTTAGGCAAAATTGTCCAGCTTGAAGACGACCAATGTCGTTCTTACGTTTAGCGGGCTTAAATCATGGAACAGCGGTATTTCATATTAGCCAAGTCAAACGCCTGTTTATCATTCAAATTGTATATACACATTTCCCGTAGACGTTTTTTTTTTCTGCACAGTAACTGCAATCTTCATTTTCCAGGTCTTGAAAAACACACCTGGCCATTTTCCAACACTGCCCGTACTGGTATTTTGTAATTGTAATGTACCTTTAATATTTCATTGCTAAAATATTGATTTATTTCCAATTTTTACTTTAATAATGAATCGTATCCATTCGTTTTTTTAGCAGAGTACTAGAACACACCCGTGACATCGCAGGTCCGTGACTGAATTAAAGTGCCTATGTCTTATTTTAGCAATTTCTAGTATTCGTATTGTCATCTGATAAAGTCATGCTGATTGTAATGTACACCGTTTTCTCTGTTTTTAAAATCTTTCTGTTTGAACCCGTCCTGGTTTCTTACATGTTTTTATATTTTTCATTTTTAATATTTTGAGGATGGCCGGCCTGGGAAACTGGGTAGCCAGGTTATGGAGAGGTTTGAGCGCTCAAAAACATGGTTAACCCCGCCACATTCTTTATGTGCCTGTCCCAAGTCAGGAGCCTGTAGTTCAGTGGTTGTCGTTGGTTTATGTCTGTTATATTTGTTTTTCGAAAATTATTTTGTTATAAAATAGGCCGTTAGTTTTCTCAATTGAATTGTTTCATATTTTTCATGTCGGGGCCTTTTATAGCCGACAATTTGGTATGGTTTTTTCTCAGTGTTGAATGCCGTACGGTTGCCTAAAATTGCTAACATCCACTTCATTTGAACTTTGGTGTCCTCCTTAACACCATAACCCATGTTGATGCTCCTATCAAAGGAGGAAGACCCACATAACATACATACACACTACAACCGGAAACTACATGTGACATATACTATTGGTATCTGTATCGGATTCGACCTGGAACTTGTTAATTATTGGTAATATTGATTATGTGGAAAACAAAAGGGCCTGGAATGGTGTCATTTTTAATCTACACCATTGTCGTATATTAGTTATATATAAAGTTGAATTCTTTGATTCGTCTTTTTTACGCCATGCCGGCTAACAAATTGGACCTCGTTATTTTAGTATTATAGATATTAAACCTTTGTTATTACCAATAGACTACTACATGATTGTACATTTTTCGCTTTATAAGTGTCTTTGATTAAACATTCGCTATTTTATTTAAACTTATAGTTTAAATGAATTGTCAGATAAAGAATAAAAAAAATAGTACTACATATGGATAAATGAATAGAGGTCAATGCATTGTTTTTAAATATAAGCATTCAATAAAATTATTCATAAATGTATGTTTTTGCAGTGTACTACGACCTGCTAGCATGGGCACTTCTGGGAAATAAAGTTGAACTGGCCACCGTCTTCTGGTCCAAGTGTAAAAATCAGCTTTGTGAGTACAATATACATGATATATTTCTCACTCTATTGAACATTTAATATTTACTGTCAAGTCTCAAATATTTAAAATTTATACAACACAGCTTTCCAAACCTCTTTCAAATCGTTGATGTTTATTGACGAAACTTAGATTATGGTTGATACTTATTGTTCTTTTCTTTATTGGATTATGCTACATACTTACTTTAGAAATTGTGAAAGATGGATCTGACTATTATGTCGAACACATGGACCAATTTTTAAGATTCGATATCAGAAATAATTAACCTTGAGCTGGTTCTCAGGAACTGACTTTTTTCTTGTAGGAGGCCGTCCTAGATATGCATGAAATGTTTGCCTTTGGACGTTAGGCAAGCACAATTAATCATTCAATCCTTAAATGTGTGTTTTTTAGTTTTCTAATACTTATAACTGGTGTCATGAATCTACTGATACTGATGTATTACATGTTTTTAAGGATTGTTTAGTCTCATTCAAATAAAATTTTAAACTAATACATGCCGTTTTCCATATCTGCCAGATTGTTCTTAGTTTTTTAGCTCAATTTACGGTTTCTTTACACTCGCTTAAGATATTTAAACTAAAAAGTGTGAATCTTTATGAATCTTTGTGTTAGCTGCTGGAGAATGAACCTCTTATAAATCATACTTCGTTTATAACTGTGAAATTAATGAAATGAAAAATAGTGATAGTATTTTTGTCAAATTTTTTTTTGTTCGAACAAAGTAATAAAATCAAGAGATTGTTATTGAATGTTACTACATTGTGTACGTAATAATTATCCTCAAACTTGTATATCGTCAGAATATAACCAGTATGTACAAAGATGCAAAAATTTAATTTAATTTATTATCACTACCAGTATGGCTTTGTGTTTTTTAGTGACTGCTATTATGGCAAGCAGTATCTTGAAATCTATGGCCAGCAATGTTGAATCTACAAAAGACAAGAAACTGTACGGAGAATTAATGGAGCATTCAAAGTTAGCCTCATGATTATCTGCTAACAAAGTTTTCAATTCTACATATTATGAATTATAATTGAGGGATTTCTACCGTTTGTTTTGTGTATAAAGTGCAAAAAGTAAAATAACAAAAATACCGAACTCCAAGGAAAATTCAAATCGGAAAATCCCTTATCAAATGGAAAAATCAAAAGCTCAAACACATAAAACGAATGGAAAACAACCGGCATATTCCTGACTTGGTACAGGCATTTCCTTATGTAGAAAATGGTGCACTAAACCTGTTTTTTAGCTAGTTAAATCTCTCACTTGTATGACAGTCGCATAAAATTCCATTACGCATAATCAATTGAACAAAGCCTTTACATGTACAGCAACAACGGTAAATTAATTCAGCAAATCGAGTTCAACAGTTGCTTATTATAAAAAGTTCGTTTCCATTAACAAAAAAATAATCAAAAATATTATTATATAAAAAAGAAGACGTGGTATGATTGCCAATGAGACAACTGTCCACAAGAGACCAAAATGACACAGAAATTAACAACTATAGGTCACCGTACGGCCTTCAACAATGAGCAAAGCCCATACCGCATAGTCAGCTATAAAAGGCCCCGAAATGACAATGTAAAACTATTCAAACGAGAAAACTAACGACCTTATTTATGTACAAAAATGAACGAAAACAAATATGTAACACATAAACAAACGACAACCACTGAATTACAGGCTCCTGACTTGGGACAGGCACATACATACATAATGTGGCGGGGTTAAACATGTTAGCGGGATCCCAACCCTCCCCCTAACCTGGGACAGTGATATAACAGTACAACATAAGAACGAACTATACAAATCAGTTGAAAAAGGCTTAACTCATCAGATGGACTTAGGCTATTCGTTAAAAAACAAAAACGAAAGATTGATAAATTGTTGTTTTCTTAACGTCCAACAAATAGAAAGTCTTTTCCTTTATTTAGAATACAACATTGTCAGGACATATAGTTACCTTCGTGAATTCAAATATTTTTGATGACACGGTGCGTTCGAAAACAGGTTACGATATATCCTGTTTGGTAAAAAATGCACCATCGCTTACATGTATATTCGATTGAATACAAAATTATTGATTGCAAGGTACTATTGTTAACCGAATGTGACGTACAAAAATATATATTCAAATATAGTAAAGTACTAGTACTGCAATGGACAACGAAAATTTGTTTCTTTACCTTCGGTTTTCCTCTACCGTTTGTTGTTTCTTTGTGTTTTTATTTTTGAAGCGATGACTCCATATTGACAGACATTTCGGTCTATTAGGATCGATTCAGAAAAGTTTATGTCTGCCCGATACTTGGTACCTAAGCTTGTTGATATGTCGCATATTCATGTTTTGAAGCGGATTCGAAAAGTTCTGAAAATTATAAAAGTAAAAATAATAAGAATAATCATATAAATACATTAAAGTATTTGCAATGCTGCTTTAATTTGAGAGCCTCTTGTAATGGTTTATTTGCAGATTATTTGAAAACAGAGTAATCGAAATGCAAAATACATTGTATGAAAAAAGAGAAATCGAGACAATGGATTTAATGGAGATTGAAGATGACATTTTTGGAATGAAAGTTTCTCCAATGGTTCTTGCATTTGAAAATAAAATGATAGACGTCATTGGACATCCCTGCATACAACGTCGTCTGAACAGAATTTGGTATAACTTTGACCCAACGGATTCTCCTTTCTCTTGCTCGGGTAGGTACATGTAATAAGTACAAAACAGATATAAACTTATTCAATTGGAATTCTCAATTAACGGTATGCCATATTTTAGATAAGTAAATAGAAGATAGGTTTATATTAAATCTTATCACAAAATCCAGGAAAATAATTTTCTGTTACAAAAAAATAATGACAGCAATGAGAAAGACGTACCCACATACAAGAAATAACTGATTATACTGATTTAAGAAATATGATTTATAATTTGGAAAAATTTAATTGTATGAAATTTCATCTTAAATTTTAGTCTTCCTTGTTTCTTGTATCATATACAGCTTTAAGGTAGGGTGTCAAGGGTACAGGAAAACTGTTTTGAAAGTTCTAAGTGCGACAGTTCATGGACGGTACACTGTAAATGAATAAACGAAGTGTGAAATATAGGTTTGTTGAAATCCTTTTCTCGGGAGGCCGTGTTCTGATACGAAAATAAACATTCTTAGTATATCTTGTGTGTACTTGGAACTTAATACAGTCAATGTCAAATGCTTCTTTACACCGCCTAGATTTTTTCGGATTGATTTTATTTGATTACAGGTAAATTATATCTACACACCTAATGTTTTGGCTGTATATTTTTAATGTGGTCTTAGGTACTCTATGAACTCGTATCCTTCCGAGCGATCTTCGTCAACGGGTATCATTCATATTTTAATTTTTTCAATAAACGGTCAGACAGCAAGGCTTTTCGTACAATTTACTCTTTTAAAGACAATTATAGTTTTAGAAAAAGAATGATATGCATTTGGTTTGCCCGCGAAACTCTAAAAAGTTTTGTTGTTTTTAGCTATGTTGAAATAGTGTATACTTATTGAGTGGAACGGTGTAATATAATATGAAACTTACTGGAAAGATTTACTCAAATACAAATGTCGTGGGAATAGTCAATTAATCAATGAAAAACATGCATTCAAAAAAAAAAAAAATAAATAAGTAAACATTCATTCCTTACATGTGATATTTGTCAGTCAATCCTTTCTACTTGCATTTTGCAGTGAATGCATTAACTTAAATCTCGTTATAACGGTTACAACATATAATAATTAAAAAAAAGGAACAAAATAATGAGAGTTACTGAAATTCATTGGCAAATAGAAAACTTCTACCAGCAGAGATATTTACAAATAGCATGCTCAAATAAGGTAATGGAAATTATTACTATAACTTAAATTTAGTGGGAAATTTCTGTATACATGAGCGATAAGTATTTTCAGGAAAACGGATATTACTTTTTGTTATAGAGGATGCATACTCAATTCTTTTCTATAAAGAGTTTTGTAAAGAACAATTATGATATCATGCCATTAATTTTTAGTTTTTATTCTTAAAAACATCACGTGACCTCAGTACAAATGACTATTCAACAAACCCGACTTCAAAATGAGACGTGCTAATGGTATAAAATTGAAACGTTTAAAGCGGATTTTTTTAATGAAAATGTTGTTTTAAGCAATAAAAATTTAATGTTGTAGATATTCCAAACAATTTTAACCTACCTGCGTCTGGTGCAGCAGCTAAATGGACGGACTGGATTAAGGTACTGTAGTATTTATAGCATGTTTTGCGAACAAAATGCAGGACTTATGTTTTTGCCTTTTGTTTTTCATTTTGATATTAATCCCTTGTTCATGAAATGTAAAAAGTATCATATAGGGAGCGACGAAACTATGTGACAAAAGAAAGAAAAAGAAAAAACAGGTTTACATTCTAGATATCCCAATAAATATAGACCTTTACGGTATCCGAAATTTTAAGTCGAAACCACTATTTACAAGAGAATATTGCTATAATAATAATTTTGGTTAAAACACGCGACTGTCTACGTTAGGAGTTGTTTCTGTCATTTTACAACCAATATTATCGAAATTAGTGAGAATATGACAAGCTAAGTTTTTATTCTTTTCATTAGATTATGCAAACAAAATTCAAGCGACAACACAACCAAACAATACAATTAAGTATAACAAGATATATTTAGGTCAACATAGATAAAACCATCCTCTAAGATCTCTAAACAACTTGAAGATCCTATTTACAGACAATAAAAGATCTACTCAAAAGTGTATAATTATTTCCATTTTCCTTAAGTGGAAAATCGATAAAATTAATAATTGAAGAAAGATAACTACTAACCAGGTTTCAAGTGTTTTTCTATGCTTTTGTAAATCTAGTTTCGTCACTATTTTCATATCTTGTTTTTGTGTAAGTTAAAATGAATAAATAAGTAGTCCTCTTCGAGTTAAATTGTACTCAGTAATCTTATTGCGTTAGATTTAAAATATATATTCTGTTAGATCTTTTGAGAGCTTGACTCCAAATTTATTATTTTGGGGTTGTTAAAAGGCTTCTTCTCTTCCATATACGAAGTATACAATACACAAAAACATGTGTTCGTCTACATATAGCTGTAAAATACTTATAAATCTCTTTACATCTTTTATAGACATTAAGTAGCTATAGATATAAGAAGATGTGGTATGAGTGCCAATGAGACAACTCTCCATCCAAGTCACAATTTGTAAAAGTAAACCATTATAGGTCAAAGTACGGTCTTCAACACGGAGCATTGGCTCACACCAAACAGCAAGCTATAAAGGGCCCCAAACATGACTAGTGTAAAACTATTCAAACAGGAAAACCAACGGTCTAATCTATATAAAAAACGAGAAACGAGAAACACTTATGAACCACATTAACAAACGACAACCACTGAACATCAGGTTCCTGACTTAGGACAGGTGCAAACAAATGCAGCGGGTTTAAACGTTTTAATAGGCGCCAACCTTCACCCTAACCTGAAACAATAGTGTAACATCCCAACATAGAAAGACACACTATAAAATATCAATTGCAATGGCTTAAGTCAATCAAGTCAATATTAACAAAAACAAGTGACCTGTTAAAAACTTAACATATTGTATGAACAGAAACTTCTATATTGTAGAGCTTATTATGTTGACCTTTAAATTTCTTTGTATGTGCCGTGTTTCTTTCAAACAAAGATATGAACGGACGATGACCTTCCCCGGCTGATTTAAGATTTAATGTGTGTTAGAAGCATCTCCGCGCTATTAATTATATATAATCAAACCTGTTATGTAAACAGACCCAGAACGACTGATGAAGTAATTTAAATTAAGATAATAATAATAATAATAATAATAATAATAATAATAATAATAATAATCCAATAAAATAAAAACACAATAAATAAAATACAAATATAAAATTATAAAATTGGCGTTAGGGCAACATGCTTATGATTGATATGTATTTGAAAAATAAATAAAATACATGTCTCAATAAAGAAATTAAATTCACATTGCAACTGCAATAGACGATAGAGTGTAGATGTTTTACTGTGACTTAAAATAACTTAGACCATAAGGAGAAAGTTATGAGCCGCTTGAGTATACATCTAACAGAAACATAACTCGTAGAGTATTAAATGAAACCTCAAACAATGTGAACTTAATAGCAAAGAGAGCCTTTAATAGAGAGTATTGACAAGAGCTCGAAGCATAATTCGAAGAACACGTGTTACTTCGAAATATTATACCTCTCTACGCGTGACATGTTGAGCGCTGGCCCATCCCATGTCAAACATAGGTAACTCAAGTATATTTAATACCTACTCTAAAATTATATACCTGCATGTTGAGCGCTGGCCCAGCCCATGCTTAGAGGGTATGGGCTCACTTTGTAACCTGAGACGGATAACCTCGAGTGAAAAAATATTTGCACACTAAAACATGTATCCAAAAGAACTGTCAAATTGACAAACAAATGATTCGTTAACCCAACGAGAGGGCTGCCTAGTTACCCGTTTTATTCAGGGTTGCCTGAGAACTCAGGTAATAATTCTGTGACAAGTAAAGATTGAATAACATCCATTATTACATTGCCCTCATAGCATGTTGCCAAAGCACAAACCACAATCTCGGAGGTGTTAGGGGTGGATGGCGGGTCAATAAATACAGAATAAAATTGTTACAAAAATAAACATGTATATCTATTTCCTTTACAAAATTTCAACTGCTACTTAAAACAAACTTTCTGATAACTATAGACGATGTTGGGGAGGAGTGACCTCAAGGTTGACACGCCTGATTTATCAGATAAAGTAGACTATCAAAACACTGCGGTTAAACAATTTGCAGACATCAATAAATAAGTCAAGATTAAGAGATAAAGTAACAAATGGCAGCTGCAAGGAAATAAACACTTACATAAACTTTAATTAATGAACATTAATACACATCAATAGACCACTTTCGAGTTCGTTGCATTTCCGTCAGAAACTTTGGTTTTAGTCAACATAATTCGTGCGTTTAGGGGTATCGTCACTTCTTTCCTATGTTGAGCGAGCAGTTAAAAAAAAATGATGCTATATTGCACGAATTATTCCGCAAAATAAATTCTTATAATTGATAGTCAGCACTGCTGTCATTAGGGAGTTGTGATTAAGTACCTACGGAACAAACATTATTTATAGATTAGCCTGCATAATGACGATCACGAAGACGCTTGATGAACTTTAATAGTGCAGGGATACAGGCGGTCCCCTCCATCTGGTAAATGACGTCATAAAGGCACGCTTAATTGACGAACTTTACCGGTTAAGGACATAACTCAAAAATGGTCTATTGTGTATGTTGTTTGGTTGTCGACTATTTGATCATAAACCAATATGTGTTTGTGTCAATATTATAGATTAACAATATTTAATAAAATTGCTTCTAAATGATATATTAATTTCCTATGGTGAATTACTGAAATCATCACTGCACAAGTTCTGTGGTCGAGTTCGTAAATTGGATGATCGTTACAGTGACTCTTTGTCTTGGCATACTTAAGTGGCCATATTTACTATATCGTGTCTATCATAGCCGATCTGATAAGGTAACCGGCCTGTCTAGCTCCTGACAAAGACACTTGGTATGATTTAATATTGTAAGTGTAGCTCGAGAGATACAGTCAAAGCATAAACGACTAAGTATTAGAACAGGAGACGTAGTATGCTTACTAATGAACCAGATATCCAATCCATCAGAGAAACAATCACATATACACTAGCTACTATATGTCATCGTATGACCTTCAACAATAAGCAAGACCCATTCCGCAAAACTACTTTAATAGAACATGACAACATTTAAAACAATTCAAACGGAAAAAAAAAACAATTAAGGTAGTTCAGGGTATACCGCCATCTTGAATTGTACAATCAGGGTACATAATCGGTCTAGTTCTTTGCCCAAATCTGCAAATTTGGAGACAGATTTGCAATTTATTGGTTACACTGTTTGTTTATATAAAGAAAACTTAGTGATTCATTGCATTATCGAAAATGTTTTATCAAATACCAAATATTTGTGTTTTTAGAATCAATTTTTTCAAATAAGCCATTTAAGGGAGATTACTCTTTAGTACAAAATTTATACTGGACATATAGGAAATTTTCATTTTTACTTGTAGCAAGAAAAGAGTTCGGTGACACCATTTTTCTTTCCATTTTCTTAAAATATATTATAAAACCTATCTTCTCATATTTTGTTTCAAAATTCTGTCTTATAGATTTCTTTTAAGCACAAAAATGTATTTTTTCATGAACAATCTAAGCAAATTTTGGCAATTTTGAACGACTCGTACCTTGAAAAATAGCGCGGTGACCCATACTTTTTATTATTTTTTTGAAAAAAGCGTAGTAAAATCTTCATTTTGGCAAAGTATAAGAAAATTCTGTCATTTTTTTCTATACCCCTGAACTACCTTAATGTCAAAAAACAGATATGATAAATAGCAACAAACGACAACTACTTGTACTTAGGACAGGCACATACAAAATGTGGCGGGGTTAAACATGTTTGCAGACGCCCAACCTTCCCCTAATCCGGCCCAGTTGTGAAACATCCTAACAAAAGAACAAACTGTCAAAAATCAGCTGAAATGGACTTGACTCACCAGATCAATACAAAGCACATTATTAATACAACTTACAAAGAGACTAAATAGGCAGAGTACGGATCTGAGAGTACTCGCAGTTACTAAAAGCTAGTTCAATGACAATATCAAGTAATAAAACAAATCATGTATCCAAGAAAAAATATCGATCAGTACACATGAACAGTCTGAGATAAACATGACCTTGTGCAATGCCAAAAGTATTGACAAGATGTAGGACCGTAAGTAATAATAACTGGACGGCAATACATTATTCAGATATGTTTAAATCTATTCTATTTACAAAATCAACAATGATCAATGTTAACATATCTGATCCAACTTCATTTGAAGTCCAAACTACTGTTATTGTTTTATCTCCTATCTCTGTCAAAATATTTTTATTGTTTGTATTTTACAGAATGTGTGTCGACTTACCGAAAGTTTATGGATGGAACAGGCATTGGTGTCACCATTGATGGTTTTCGCTGTACACTACGTAAGCTATAAGTTGCTTAATTTATAGATAATATTGTATTTATTTAAATCATTCAAATTAATTTAACAAACTAAAACACTTAGTCTGCATTGTATCCGTTTTAGATTTATGCAATTAATATATTGATGCTTGTTTTCAAGAATAACATACCTTTTTTTTCACATTTACAGTTATTTGTCCTAGCTGTAATCGTTTGGTTTAGCGCATTTGTACTCACAGATCTTGATATAATAGGCAGTGTTTCGGATATAGGAATCTACGAGTGGCTTTTGTACATTTGGTTATTTGCTGACTTCTGCGAGGAAATCATAGCACCGGTTTGTATATCGAAAATATATAAGTATACAGCAAATATCCGCAATAAACAAACAGTTAGAAATATCTATCGTGATTTTTTCTCTTTACAAACAGTGCAAATCTAAACCCAATATAATCTGTTCCGAACTTGTTATTGATTGCAGTATATATCAACAATTATACGATATACAACGATGAACTTTTAACATTTTGTCATGAATAAATATACTTAAATTGAAACTAATAAGGCTGGAAAAGTTCCCTACAATTATATTACACACATAACAATTTTTATTTTGAAAAAATTCCAAGCTCCTGACTAAATCGGTAGAGGAGGAGAAACTTCTTATTATAAATACAAGTAAACGAAATCATTTTGTTTTTTAATTTCATATATAATAGCTGGGTCGGTTCAGCTGCTCCTGGATAATCAATATCAAAGGGCACATCCGCCTGTGCTTCGGTCTCCGCAGAAGTTAGCGAAACATTTTGTTTGTGAATTTCCAGTCCATAAAATTACGTGATTGTGCAATTTATAAGGTTATAAGGTTGCAACTCCCCTGACAAAGGTTATCTTCGTTAGTTTTAGCTGTTCTGCTGAGGTTGATGTTTGTGTCCTCAAATATTTTTGTTTTGGCTTTGGACCCAAACATACACGAAGAAGGTTTATTTAGTAACACGTGGTGCGTGCCCTAAATACGACATATGTTGGTTAACTTTTCTCTTTCAATCGCTGTCACTCGACAAATCATTAAATTAATTGCGTTCATTTTATTCACAAACACAACAAATTTCATTTAAATTCCGTATACAGTAACAATATTACAATTAGAAAGTATAAAGAGTTACCATGTTTTTAAATGTTTCTCAAAACAGGTATTTTGAACGCCTGGTGCAACCAACGTAGAAATATTAAAAAAAAAAAAAAAATTGCTCTGATTTGAATATAATATTTGGGGAGCCATGTACATGAATTGAAATTAAAACATCACTGCTAGGTGTAAATAGGCCCAAACCTCAAAATGTGTGTAAGAAAGAGTTACAACGTTTATTCTTTTAGTTCAATAACATAATTCATAAAGTCAAACTTTTATCATTAAATTTTTTTATGAATAAGTTTATTAATGAAGAATTGGGTATCGCATAGGCTGATGATACGCGTACGCGGATTCACTACCGACCCAGTGATTACAATACACTTATTTAAGTGCCAATGACACACCTTTAGGGCATTATTTTCCTGAAGTAGGTATCCTCGACTCAGAAAGGTTAAACAGTATATGCAAAGCTGTCTAATGTCATCTTTGCGCCCGTGAATAGTATCCTTAGTTTCAATAACTATTTAATAAATTACTGCAACCTTGATGTATTATGGTATGTAGTAGGAATACTCTGCAGACATGTTGTTTTTGAAGAGATGTGGTGTTGCTGGAACAAGCAAACAACACGAAAAGAACCAATTACACTATATATTATTTTTTCGTTGATATTTTCCAGCTTACAATAAGAGCACAGTATAAGAGAAGTAAACACACAAAGTGGTTTAAGCTGAAAAGATTTGTTCTCAATGTTTGGAAAGTTCTAACATTACTGTCGTATCTGATAATTCTATCAGCAGTATACATGAGAATCAGGAATTCCTCTTCTAACCATAGAATAACCCTTAGATTATACAGCCTGGGTCTGTTCACAATGTATATGAGATTTCTCCAATGCATGATTGTCCATAGCTACTTCGGTCCAAAAATCATAATGATTGGCGAAATGGTGAGTGTATAGCTTATATAATATTTAAATTACATCAAGAAAGATACATGATATTCAACTCAAAAATAAACATCATGAACTCAACTAGAATTATGAGGAGTGCAAATGTAATTTGTGTTGAAGGTCAAATTATCTTCACTGCACCCTGGGATACACATAGGTATAATAAACACAACGATGACCAATATGAATTGTGAAAGAATTCACTTAATTCGGGATGAACAGTGAAAGAGGGACGAAAGATACCAGAGGGACAGTCAAACTCATAGATCAAAACAAACTGACAACGCCATGGCCAAAAATAAAAGACAAACAGACAAATAATAGTACAGATGACACAACATAGAAAACTAAAGACTACAACACGAACCCCACCAAAAACTGGGGTGATCTCAGGTGCTCCGGAAGGTAAGCAGATCCTGCTCCACATGTGGCACCCGTCGTGTTGTTTAATTATTACAAATCCGGTAAATAGTCTAATTCGGTAAGTCACATTCGTGAAAGGGAAGGGTATTGTAGTTACGACATAAGGAACATATCCGATATCATCTGTGAAACGGTTATTCCATAACGGTCAACCAACTCATGATGGCGTCCGTAAAATTTACGAAGGATGATTTCAACTTCACCATTTGGAACTCTTGGTTTAATAGCTTCCTTGTGAGCAGCAATCCTCTATCAAGGAAATCATGATAGGAAACACAAGCCCGGGAATATCGTATCAATTGGGAGATATATACTCCGTATGCAGGCGCTGCTGGAATGTTGCTACATAGAAATGGAAAGTTCACAATTGGGAAGCTGAAATCATCTCTTTGTCGTAAAGTTTTGTTTTCAACCGACCCTCATTGTCAATTTCTAGATGTAAGTTGGAGACAATACTCATAAATTGTAAAACAAAACAGATACGAAGAATTTCAAAGGTCTTTACATGTTGTGGCCTAATGAACATCAATATTGAGTAACCAGAACACACATTCCCTCCCGCAGAAACAAAACGGATCAGGTTCTACGAAATTGTCGGCAGTAAGTTCATGCTCTATAATGTCACCCGTCGTGTTACTAATATCAATATCAGTTCATGAAACATATACAGTCACTGTGATAATGCATCACACAATATCAGATTACTAAATGTCTCCTATCTAACTCTAAGACATTAATAAATATAGACTATGGTTATATGTAAATCTTCTAATCCTAATGAATGAATGAATAAGAAAGGTTGAAATCAAAACTGGTTTTTTAGCAATGAATATGCAAGCCTGTTATTAGCAACACATAAAAAGAAAACTATTACTCATAGAGCACACAAGAATCTGTTTAAATCTTGGAGAGAACTCAAGTGCTACAGTAACTACAAGTTATAGTAGTACTACTTTCAGTATAAAAATGACACTTTTGTAGACTATCGTTTTTCTGGTCGTGGTTTTATTTTTACCTATAGTATTGTCTGTTTGTCTTATGATTTTTATTGTCCCTGTGGTATCGTCTGTCTCTTTTTATAAATAAACTTTAAGGGGTGACTTATTAAAATGTAATATAACAAAAATACCGAACTCCAAGGAAAATTCAAAACGGAAAGTGCTTTTTCAAATGGCAAAATCAAAAGCTCAAATACATCAAACGAATGGAAAACAACTGTCATATTCCTGCCTTGGTACAGGCTTTTCATTGTGTAGAAAAATGGTGGATTAAACTTGGTTTTATAGCTAGCTAAACCTCTCACTTGTATGACAGTCTCATAGAATTCCATTATATTGACAACAATGTGTGAGCAAAACAAACAGACATAATAAGAAAAAATGTCAAAAATTGGGGTACAGCAGTCAACATTGTGTTATAATCTTAATCACTATAAAACCAAATAACTATTTCAACAAAGAAAAACGAAATGGCATATAGACACTTTATAGACAAAGTACATAGCAAAATTGAAAGACAAGAATTCGAAAAAGTTCATTGCACAATAACACAATGGCGAGATGTATAAATACTGAGCCACGCCAAAAGTATATTACCAAAAAGGAATGGACTAAACAGTTAAGTTTAAAAATTTACAAAGACAAATAAAAATAACACCATAACTCGTAATTAAGATGATAAACAACGTCAGTAATCTAAACTTCAAGACCATCATGTATTATTTGTGAAGTTGATACGGAATTTTTATCAACAAGGTCTTGGTATCTTCCTATGAACTTTTTTAGAAAAAGGACGAGACTTTCTTTGACATAACCCTGGTGCATCAACTTTCTGCTCAGACACTGGTGACGTTTTATAAAGTCTGAATAGCAGCTGCAAGTTTTGAATACCGAATGAGCTGGGAAATGTATATCCCATATGCAGGTGAAGTTGGTATATTGCTGCTAAGATTGGTGAAATTTGTAATTTCAAAATTAAAATCGTCTCGTTTGTCATAGATTCTGGTACTAAGATGACCACTTATGTCAAACTCGAGGTATAAGTCTAAAGATGAGGTAGAGGAAGCCGTGTCTGTTGTGTCTTTAATTCTAGTTCTGAAGGATATATGAATTGAACTCAATCAGAAAAGTTTGGATTGTTAATGGAAAGAACATCATCAATATATCTGTATGTGAAATGAAATGATCTGGCTTCTTTGATCTTCTTATTTTTGATAAGTGTCTGAAGGCACTCCGAATCATGTGAAAATAAGAAGAGGTCGGCAAGGAGAGGCGCACAGTGCGTTCCCATAGGAATGCCGACAATTTGTTGAAAAAGTCTACCTCCAAATTCAACAAATATGTTGTCAATAAGAAACTCCAGCATACTGATTACTTGCTCCTCTGCGTAGCATGTTTTACCTTTTTGTTCACTATTAACAAAATATGCCGTGTGGTATTCCAAAGCAATAAATTTATAGCGTATGCTACCATTTATATATTAAAAGGCATCGTGGATTATTTCTTTTTGACGATTTTTCAATTTCACATGGGGAATGGTGGTATACAGGGTTGAAAAATCAAAAGTTTTGATAGAATTAATTTCAGAGAAAGATCGAGATTTAAAATTATCCAGAAGTTCTTTAGAGTTTTGTAGAATCCACATATGGTTAATACCACTACGCGAGTAAACAGTATTTATGAAGACCCTCTTTCACTGCGGACAGAATGTTTGTCAATCTAATGAACAATTCCTTTGTAGAACTTACAAATGAGCTGGCAATGTACAATTGTTTGTATGGAATTTTGTGAAGCTTAGGTATCCAATGCAAACAAGACAAGTCCTCAGATTTGCTGTTCAATGTAATGTTCATAGAAGCCATGAAGGACTTATGATTCGCCAAAATCTCATCCTTGACAAATGATATGTTTTGTATGTGGGATTACCTGAGTGTTCATTTATTCCTAATCCGTTTACAAGACACTCGTAGTAGTACGATTTACTTACAAAGACAACATTATTTGAAGCTTTGTCTGCAGGAACAACAACACATTTATCGTGAAGAGATGATAGACATTTCATAGCTTCTTTGTCTCTGAAAACGGACTGTGGTCGATCATTCACACAGTTTTTCAACTTATGAATTCGACGTTTTATCAGAGACCTGATTGTTTTGACTCATTCTGACAAAGTGTCCAGTTCAACTTCTTCTCGTTTAGCCCATGCCTTTGCGTAGTCCTCAATGGAATCCATAATTATTTTGAAGTTATGGTTCATCAAATTCTCACATAGTTTAATGAATAGTATTCACCAGATCACGGTATATTTTCTTGTCTTCCCAGTGAAGAGTTCCATATGTAGGCGTGCACAATTAAAATGTCAGTGTCTAAATACCTACCTTTAAATAAAATTGAGAATGGAAATGGGGAATGTGTCAAAGAGACAACAACCCGACCATAGAACAGACAACAGCAGAAGGTCACCAACAGGTCTTCAATGCAGCGAGAAATTCCCGCACCCGGAGGCGTCCTTCAACTGGCCCCTAAACAAATATATATACTAGTTCAGTGATAATGAACGCCATACTAAACTCCAAATTGTACACAAGAAACTAAAATTAAAAATAATACAAGACTAACAAAGGCTAGAGGCTCCTGACTTGGGATAGGCGCAAAAATACGGCGGGGTTAAACATGTTTATGAGATCTCAACCCTCCCCTTATACCTCTAGCCAATGTAGAAAAGTAAACGTATAACAGTACGCAATTAAAATTCAGTTCAAGTGAAGTAGCATGTTTAGTGTAACTTTAAGAAGTGAAAGTTGAGTTTATCGGTTCATAATGCACAAGTTAGCGAAGTGCTATCTTTAAGGAATTTCATAAAACACAACATGTGTATGTATCCGTCACCCTTACTGTTAAAATAATTTTAATGATCATCCGAACTAAAAAGTGATATTTTCACGAAGTTTAATATAATGCATAGATCCGGTTTATTTTAAACATATTAACATTTTAATATACGTTTCAAATAGGCAGGAAAAAACCCGTAAATATACCTTTGAGGAATCTTTACAGTACAAAGAAGCTAACATTTTTATTCAAAAGTGTAACATACTTTTTATAATAAAAAACCTATTTTAGTTGCTAGAGTTGATAAAGTTCGTGTGGATTTTTATTGTTTTCATGATGTGCACTGGTGTGCTTTACCATGCTAACATGTATCCAAGTCATTTCGACATGTGGTCACAGAAAAGTGTAACATATTGGAGAATATGGAAAATTATATCCTTACCGTATTGGCAGCTCTATGGTGAACTGTTTCTAGATGAGATACAAGGTAAATAAAAGAGTAGCATTTAATTTATCTTTCAATTTTGATAAAAGAACACCTTTGAAAGAACACAAAAAAAAAGATACGAGTTTCTTAAATTGTACAGAAACGTTACTGTCAAAAATTGTAGCATTTGTGTTCAATATGATTCAGCGTTAAGAAATTGATGTTTTCTTCAGCATTTGTACTTTTTTCTTACTAAGTGAAACAAAAAATAACTATAATGACATGGAAAAGACATTGATTGTCTGACTTAAAAGAACGAATAAACAAAAGAAAAAACATTCGCAATGCATTTCTCAGATTAATAATAATTGAAATTTTGGAACAAACATGGACTCTAGGTGAGGGAGACCTGCTTTATTTTGCCACAGACGTACAGCAAAAATCAGACGGGTTTGAATTTCGACTGCCACTTATTACTGATATGATTACGGCAAAGTTGTGTCATGCAATAGGTCACCTACAGACTCCTCTTAGAATACTAACAGAGAGTTCGACTCTCCCTACACAAGGCATCAAATTTAACTACGCATTCAGACCAAATATGGCTGCGCATTTACACATCCTGCTCAGACACGTGATTTAATATTATTTGACAAATTTCTATACCCCAAAGGAAAATTTGGTACACTTCTTTTCCGATAATAACTACAGACTGTGCAATAAAGCATGACAATAATTTATTTTAGTATTTAAACGGGGCTTCATTTTAAAAGCATGATAACTTATAGAGTTTGTAATGTTTCAGTATATCAATCGCTCATCTGTACAAACATTTTGAAACTATCGCCTTGTTTTAACTTATCAATATAGAGTTTACTAAGACAAAATCGTTCAGTTGTTTTTACATTGTCTTTTCAATTATAAGGTGACAATAATGCTAATGGATCATGTACGTTTGTGGAAGCTGACTGGGAAAGTAACCCAGATATTGAACGCTGTGTTGACTATGACTGGGTAGTACTGCTAATCGCTGCTTTATACATGCTGTTCACGAACCTCTTGTTGGTTAACCTCATTATTGCTTTATTTACGTGAGTAGATATATATTTATATAGAAAACATGAAAAAATGCAGACCAAAACCGTAGTGCATGTGTCCATCCTAACGTCGGTCAAAAGCTTAGCAATATGTTCACTTATTTTTGTTGTAATTGAATATGGAGCTTAAACACGGCTTTTTTATTTGTTGATAGTTCCATGACACAACTTGAGTGAGAGTTTTGTTCCATGTGAACTATGTTTAACGAAGTCTTTTTGACGCTTATTTCTTTTATAATTCAATATATTTTATTATAGCTTATTTTATGATCTTAATGGTAGACATTTGAAACTCTCTGCTTTATTTGTTCACAGTTTTTATAGACTCTCAAAGCTTGCATGTTGTAAAGACAGCTGTGTATTGTTGTATACATTGCATGTTGCCCTCTATATACCTTTCTTGTTGGGTTACTGTCTCGACATTTATCCAACATCTCCTTATATTCATTTATGATAATTAAGGCATATTATCAGAAGTTACTATTTTTTTTATATTTTTTTTCGATCAACTGGTTGTCAAATGAATGAAATTGAATATTTATGCCCTTACAGATAGTTTATTATGATAAAATATTAAGGTTTCTTCATTTTTCACTTATGGATTTTATATTGTGTTGGCATGTGGCAAGAAATTATAGTATAAAAAAGATTACGTACGCTTTTTTTTCTATTGATTAACGCATTTTTAGGTCTAATGTTTGATTTACTTGGTCTTCCTATAGGTTCGAAGCTTTTTATTATATTAGGAAAAAGTGACCATTAAGTTTTCCACATATGCTGTCTAGTTGCCTTTTGAATCCGTTTTAAACCAGGTTGCACGAACTGCAAAAACGGGTAATATTAAGATGATGCAAAGGGGGTAGCTATATTTTGTGCAATCAACTGCTATAGTATACAACCCAGACCTTTGAAACTCCACATAATACAGTTACAATGTATGCAGCTGATATTATGGAATTAGATCACTGATACTTTACATAAGGATTGCACATTGATTGATTTGTTTTCGTTTTTTTTCTGTACTGGGAAACTTATTAGTTTTTCTGCAAAATTTCAAAAGACGGTTCCAATTTTGTACAGTCAACTCCTCTTTCTGTTTTAACCTAGTTCCTTGACAATTCAGTGTCAATTTCTACACATATTGAAGTCATGCATCTGCATTTTACGCAATTGTTTGAAGATTTTTCCACAATTCCCCAGACTTTAGAACTTAGTATGTTTTGTCGGGAAAATTGAGCAAGCAATAATCAATCAATCAGTTATTTATAAAATCCAAAATCACTAAGCTGTGTCATAGGTACTGTAACTAGAGGTAACTAAAATCTGACCGACATGAATGTTTTTTCAAATTTTGGTTACAATATTTTTTTTTGTATTCCACATTTTCTACAATTTCAAAACACACATTTGAATCTTCACAGACAGTTTGCTCTCATATTGAATTTATGCACCAGCTATTATGAAATTGTTTTTCGGATTCTCCCCAATATTTCCAAATCTAAGAATTTCGTAATTTTCTGTAATTCACTTTAACATTATAAGTTTGATTACCTTTTGAAGTTGTGCCCTCCCATTACATATATCTTTTTTATTAAATTCTCAATTCTTATAATTTATTTTTCAATGTATTTACATATTCATTATAGACCTTTGTTTAGGAAAGACTATATATGTGCACGTAATAAGGCAAGTAGGTTAATTTACCATAAACTATATCTGATTATTTCATTATAAAAGACGTCATTTCAGAATGGGGACGTTAGATCCGATGCCTCGTGTCGAGAGAGTGCCACGCTCTCTGCACGTTAAGAACCCTTGTAACAACTCAATTGAGTGGTACGTAGGTGGCCTGTTGCAAGGCCAAATTATTGTCCCTATCAAATATACCCTCATTTTCCAGTGACAGTCGACATTTCCCCGACCTTCATCCCGGACGGTCTCCATTGCAAGACCTACCTATTGTATTTATTGTTAATTTGTTGTCGTCCTGAACATGCATGAAATATTTGCTACTGGACGTTAAGAAACCAACAATCAATCAATACATTATAAAAGGATAAAGTTTCAATTTGTAAAACAAAGGATACAGTGAATACAAAAATCTCAACATACAGGAATTTGTCTTAAAAAAAATTACAATTCTACAACTGATTATAGATTATTAATATATGTAGTATGTGCTCTGAGCCCACGTAAGTGAGAACTATGTGTTACATGGTCTAGTAATATGAAAAAAAAAAACGTTCACTATTTTATTTTAAAAATCAGTTGTATAAATCAGATATAGGTTCACCACATAATGAACACAAACGAATGAAAATTTATATTCCAAGCTACGCACATATGTTATCATTTGTATACTAGCTAGTAGACTCTATCTGGAATGATCAAATACGCACAAAAAAAAAAAAGATTGGAACATTGGAAAGACACCATCTTGTTCCTGCAATTAATAAATATTCAGACTTTTTACTTATTTTGTCCTTATTCATCATGTTTACACAATTAAAAAAAAAAATAATACAGACATCCAAGTCATGCAGTCCGAAACTGATAATATAGTTTTGTAATACAATCAAATTAAATCAAATTGATAATAATACGCGGTAGAAGATTATTGAAACAACCACATAAAAGGTATGTCACACAAATTGAAAATAAAAGAAATGGACTAGACAAACCATTCACAACCACACACAGAAAAAAACCCAACTAACACAAGTAGTGATAGAAGGTGCGCTTCTACTGCCTAGCTATAGGACACCAGCATTGGCCAATAAACTTTAAGGGCAATTGAAAACAAATAATTATTTGTATTTGCAAAAATATTTTCTTCCAGATTCCGTTTTGAAGAAGTTCAGCAAAATTCAGATCGATTGTGGAAGTTTTGGAGATATTCAATCATAACTGATTTCAGAAGACGTTACCCTGTTCCCCTGAACCTTCCACTGTTGCCATTGAGAATAGTAAAACTCTGTCGTCGCAAAAATGTGAAATTGAAATGTTGTAAGAAACCAAAAGGTTTGTATGTCATTAATGTATCAAACATAGCACTATAAATGTCATAAAACATGGACATGATAGTTATTGAAAGTGATTTTTTCTCTGTTAACGCTTGCGTTGTATCTATCATATATAAACTTATTGTGTGTGTTCTTACATATACAGATATTTCCATTTGATTTATATAAAAAAAATCTTCAATTTAAACTGAAAGATTTAACAGTAGATTTAACTGTGGATTTACTTATCTTGTGTCGTTGCAAATGAAAAAAAGAAGATACATGTACATGTAGGTAATCCCGATTTCTGTTTTTATTTTCTGAAGAAAATTAAATGACAAGAAAGGGAGCTAAACCCTTTGAATGTGATTTTCAAATTCTATACATTTTTTTTTTCACTTTTATTGATTTTTTTATATAGAAATATAACAAATTAATAGTTCTGCAAATCCTAGCTTAAAACGTGTATGCGTTACATATATGTAGATATAAGAAGATGTGGTATGAGTGCCAATGAGACAACTCTCCATCCAAGTCAAAATTTATAAATGTAAACCACTATAGGTCAAAGTACGGTCTTCAACACGGAGCCTAGGCTCACACCGAACAGTAAGCTATAAAGGGCCCCAAAAATTACTAGTGTAAAACCATTCAAACGGGAAAACCAACGGTCTAATCTATATAAAAACTAGAAACGAGAAACACTTATGAACCACATCAACAAACGACAACTACTGAACATCAGATTCAGATTATAACATGCCAAAATCTACATTGGCAAAGTAAAAAAAAAAACAAGCAATAATCATGTCGTAAGTTTTGTACGAAGGACCGATGGGGACATTCTGTTCATAAAATTGTCTTCAGCTTGACATTTCAGTTCCAAGTAGACATTTTCATATTTCTCAGTTCCAAGTAGACATTTCTCAGTTCCAAGTAGACATTTCTCAGTTCCAAGTAGACATTTCTTAGTTCCAAGTTGACATTTCTTAGTTCCAAGTAGACATTTCTCAGTTCCAAGTTGACATTTCTCAGTTCCAAGTAGACATTTCTTAGTTCCAAGTTGACATTTCTTACTTCTAAATTGACTTTTTTAGTTCCAAGTTGATATTTCTACGTTCCAATTTCAAATTTATCAGTTCAAAATTGGAACTTAGAAATGTCAAATTATTCACTGTTACACCTGATGAATTTAATTTAGAACAGAACAATTATTTTTTGCCATAAATTTTCAATATGCAATTTTTAAACTTCTATATTTTCTTTTGCGATTTGCTTATGATAAATCCTTGATGATTTCATATGTGACAATAAGATAATGCTGTATGATTGCCAATGAGACAACTATTCATAAAGACCATAGGACAAAGATATGATCAATTACATGTGATCACAAAGTCCGACTTAGACGATGAAGTTCCTGTGTTTGATGTTCGAACACCCCAAGATCGACACAATGTCAAACAAAAGTGAAAGATAAAACTAACAGCCTGATATATACTATAACAATGAACGAAAAAAGAACCAACTTTTACAGACAGAAACCCATAACAATCATTGGATTTCAGACACCAGGCTTTTGACATAACCCATTTACTCATTCATTCATTCATACTCCAACATAACCTTTACGTAAGCTAAATTAATTTTGTTTAAACATGTTTCATTGGTTAAAAGCAACAAGGTAGTTTGATATGTAGTTGTGGTCACATTAAGTGGAAACATAGTGCATATGTTTGTTATGAAATAAACTTTTGAAAATATACTCCACGAAATAGTTTTGACCAAGATGTTTTGGTTCACTAAACATGAATAGGTGATAGTGTGAGCGAGGCATTGTGTTCTATGGACATATATTCTTGTTTATTGATGTTTTATATTAACAGTGCGCTGTTCATCTCATACAGAAAGGGACCAGACAGGAAATTCAGGTAAACATATAGTCATACTGTAGTCATAGTGCGTATTGCTGTGTGTTTGTTTATTCTACATTGGCTAGAGGTATAGGGGGAGGGTTGAGATCTCACAAACATGTTTAACCCCGCCGCATGTTTGCGCCTGTCCCAAGTCAGGAGCCTCGGCCTTTGTTAGTCTTGTATGTTTTTTTTTTAATTTTAGTTCATTTATATGTTTCGGAGGTTAGTGTGACGTTCATTTTCACTGAACTAGTACACATTTTTGTTTAGGGTCCAGCTGAAGCCCGCCTCCGGGTGCGGGATTTTCTCTCTGTGTTGAAGACCCGTTGATGGTCTTGGGCTGTTTTCTGCTCTTTGGGCAGGTTGTTGTCTCTTTGACACATTTCCCATTTCCATTCTCAATTTTATACTATATACTCTAAGAAATGTATAAATATTAGAATACAATCAGATAAGGTAATTGAGTTAATTTAAAAGGTGATATTATATCAATTCAGAAGAAACATGATACATTAAACTGTTTTATCCATTCTCACAGCTGTCTTAATATTTTACCTTAAGTTTAACTTCATGGGAATATATATATCCTGAATTGGACATCGCGTATCATCTTTCGGTATGTGAATTGTCAACCAATGTTAAAATTGTGTAGTCACAAATGACCTTCTAAAGTCACCTATTCCAAAAACGTACTCTGGTTTTCGGAAAACCTTTAAAAAGTATACTGCGTAGCAAATATAATGTTACAATCTATAGCAAAATCATGGAATAGTAGTTTTGGGCTAAAATGGTACAAATTTAAAATGTATTTCTTTTTCAGACGAAATTTCATGAATGCAAATTTATTTGTTATTTTAAGTCCATTTGAAAGATTAGAAATAAAATCACAATGTTTTATTAGAATGTGCCCACTTTTACATATTATGTTGGTATGACACCTAATTAAAAACTATATACCTGAACCATATAATTGATAACCTATACTGCCTTTGAGGATGTAGAAAGTGTGTTCTTATTTTTCTGAGGAAAGTCAAAGATATATTAGTTCATACAACTTATATTTTCACGTAGACAAAATAGAAAAAAAAGGTCCTTATTAGTTTTTATTGGTGTTTTGGCTTCCGTCGACCGACATCTTCTGGTTTACATAAACCCTAATATGAAACAAACACAAATTACACAGCTCTATGTAGTAACATTTTTACGTTACGTTATGGTCTAACAATCAAATACTTAGATAAGGTTAACCACTTTTCGTTTCTTTATTTTTAACTCAC